>OY728167.1:367619847-368081360 GCA_963277665.1 Viscum album | reverse complement strand
TAAACCCTTTACCCCTGCACTTAACAAACCACCCTAAACATACCATTTTCAACATATGAATTGTTGAAAAAAAACATATAAAAAACAAAGGGTTAGACACTTCAATGACATTAACTCTAATTTAGCTGAAATCAAAACATCAAACAGAAAATAAAAAGAGGATGATCACTAAAACTAAGGTAACACTTAATAATTTAAAGTGTAGAAATAAAAAGTTGTTTTATTGAAGAAGGATCTACGACTAGAGGTAGTTTCACAGTCGAGAATACTTCAAGAGGAGGTCTGGATTAGGTCTGCAATTAGGCTGACTTGAAGCTAGGGCATTATGTATTTTGGGGGAAAAGTTCCAAACGGTTTTTAAAAATTGTTGGGAAAGAATATCTTTACCAACAGTTTATCAAAACCATTGGTATACCTTAGATAAAATAGTTTTCCCCAATTGTTTTAGCAAACCATTGCAAAATATTAAGAATATATACACACTACCAAAGGTTTGAATAAACCATTGGAAAATGATGCATCTTTTACACTATAGAAAACAGTTTCCTCAAACCGTTGTTATAGTACCGTTGAAAAAACACCATCTTCCAGTAGTGAAATCTGAGCTTGAATTGTGGATAACCAGTCCATACCAAGAATGATTTCGTAAATCCTCGATGCCACTACTAAGATATCCCAGCCGAATCTCTCACCTCCAATAGTCAGATCCTATTATCAACACCAGTGTGTGATCGTCGAATCTCCCCACATCTGAGTCTCAAAGCGTAAGTGTTGAGTCAATGGTTCAATGAGAATCATTGATCCCCGAACAAGGTATGTGGAAAGAATGTTCTAACTAGAACCAATGTCTATAAAAACTGTAAACAAGGTATAAAGGACACAGATCATAACTCATATCATCCCAGGAGTATCGAGGGCATAAGCCTACATCACCTACAGCTAGCCTTGTCCTTATTCACCAGCTCCCTAAGCCTAGAGTGGACTACCTGGGGGGTGTTGGTGGTAATAGGTCAAACCTATGACCTCCTCCTCCCACCCTTCCTTATCCACTTCCACATCTACCACCCTTCAGGCTAGCCTAATCCTCTATTTTACTCTACCCCAATGGTCCCTTGATCATTCCTCAAACAGATATACTATGGGTTAGGAAATCTCATACCTGATTTCCATGATTACAACTTGTGAAACATCGTCTATCCCTGGGATGAGTTGAGACACCACAGGATCCCTACACTACTGACCTTGAATTTTTGGATCGTCCCCTAAAGTGTCTAACGTTCTTTTATCCCTTTGAATGCCATCGTCTGTCTGCTGCTGAGGTCACATCTACTCAGTTCCCACTACTAGATCCAACTAATTGTGTTTTTCTCCACTATAAAAATTCCCACTATCAGGGCTCTCTCAAGTACCCCAACATAAGTATAAATTTTAAGGTATAGAAATTACTCCCTTTTGTCTTGGTATAATCCCATAGCTATGGTCTGATCCCTAAATAATGGGTGTTGAGCCATATACATAAAGTATCACAACATACCAGTTAACCTCAATGAGCACTACTCCATGGTCATACTTCCCTAATGCAGATATAGATACTCCTGTATGAATACAGATCTCAATGTGTCTGGTTAGAAATATGCCCTAAAGAGACACTATAATTATATTTAGGAGAGAATTTTCTCATCACCGGACTATGTCACCAATCTCCACCATCTCCCCACATAGCCCTGAAGAAGAATCACATTGAGGAATTCCATCTCATTGGTAGGAATTCTCAAAAGGTGGAATGGGTGACTAACTCTATACAATATTTATGCAACTGGGGTTGTATATAACCCCAAACATTGGACTTTACTAACTTTGAAAATCATGAAATGAACTCAACCTTAATGCATCCTCACCTGGTTGTGCTAGTAGAAGCTGATGATCGACAAGTGGTGGTATAGTTGGTAAACCACCCAGAGGTGTCATATCTGGTACATGCCCCGGTACTGATGCCTTGTCACTAGGAAGATCATCCTGATGATAGTGAAATGGAATATTGGATGGTTGTCTACATGGGGGAATCCTAAAATAAAAGAAGATATATGACAATCAATAGAGTATATCTGGATAGACGACTCGAGAATGACATAGAAAACACAAACATTACAATATGATTCATGTATATTGTTTTTTCCCACAACTAGTGTTAACATGTAATAAGTTGAAAAGAAGTTAAATAGAGTCCTAGTGTATGGATATGTTGGTTGCCACACCAACATTGGAGTCCCTAGCCTGAAATTCAAACTCTAAGTACTAAACACTCTTTCTCCAAACCAACCTCACATATTCTTAGAACTATAATGTAACCTACCTGGATCTAATACCACTATTTCATTACCCATACAGGAGGTTTCCATGTCATGAAAACCCCAATCCTTCCTTAAATAGGTCAAGGGTTTCTGTCTAGCATCGAGTAGGCATATCCCACAAATGGGAATTATTATCCTTAAGTACCTTTACGCATGCACACAACTCCAAGACACAAATGCTGAAATGAAAAAACACTAATTAAATAGTGAATTTCATCCAATATATCCCACAACCAGTGTACTATAGTCAAAGTGCTATAATGTAATTAGGTCCAGAATACAAGCCCACCAAAAAGAGTCTGTAACTATAAGTCTAACCTGTAAGAAAAGAGATATTGTGACGGCTATCTAAACCATAGGAACACACCTCATCTATTGGGCCTCTCTATACACCCTATAGTATTTTTATTCCAAGTACTCCATCAAAGGGTTTATCCTCTACACAAGATATGAAATGTGTTGGAAAATATTATGCAGGGGTGAGTATAAAAATAACCAGTACAACACCCTAAAACAAAAAAGGAAAATATAACAAAGGAAATTCCTTGAATGAAATACCACAAAGGAAAGTATAGTCAGCTCCAGAAATTTATATTTATATATTACCTATAACTTCAATATAAATATATACTCAATCCAAGTCAAAAATTCTAGAGGTATTCCACCACCAATTTCCATCCATAGGATTCCTCTCAAAGAACACTCGTTCGGGGAGAACTCACTCCTCGAGGAACGAAACAAAGGGAATTATCTCCACCAATATTGGAATAACTAAAAAACTCACCACCTAATCACTAAAGTACCATATCAACATGAGGTTCACAACTATGTAGATGTATCATCAAACATACGTACTTTATGAATGTTGTTGTAGTTTGAAGATTCAGAAGGGGGTCACTGGGGCTGTGGACCAACCACATGACTTGTCCACTGACCGTGGTGGTCGACTGTCCATGTTCAACTTGAGACTGCCATGGTTCGACCCGAGGTCCAACCTGAGTCTGACCTGGATCTTCTGGGTCCGACCTGGCCCACTGGGTCTGGCCCACTCAGTTTAACCCACCCAGCCTGGACCATTGCTCGACCCGACACACATCGCCTAGCCTCGAACAGGCTAGCTTACGCGTGGGCCACCAGGTTCATTGTAGATAGACCTCCCTGTCCGATGCTCATGTCCCATGTAGACACCCCCCCTTAACCCATGTCCCACAATGCCCACACCTGTCTAAATTCCACATCGCAACTGCTGCCTCTGGTCACCGCTTTGCCACTACCATTCATCACCAAACCTCTACGCCACCTTGCTAAATTACCGCACCACCTCATCATACATTCATTACATCGATCACTTCCGTGGAACACCAATCCACATGTATTACCCATAATTCAAAACGGTTGGAGATCCAGGCTCCTCATGTCCTGATCTATATAGATGGGGCCTCTATTGTCAGTTTTCCTTCAATTCGAGGATCAAATCACATTTGGATCCATCCTGCATGTCAACATGTGGCCATGAGGTTCCATAGGTGAAGAACACAAAGAACAGGGGAGATAAAATCAAAAATAAATCCCAGTGGAATGAACCTCATCCTTTTTTCATGTTGGCCTCAATTCATTCTCAGTAGAACAAATAATGAAGGTTAAATAAAACAATCTCTGAAAAAAAATCCCCATTATTATAGCACATCCAGAAATAATCGAACCATGGATGAATCTGTTTTTGGATTGACCCAAATTTTTTGTGAAAATCAATTCAGGGGAAAATGAAAAACAATATCCACCCTACCTCGATTCGAATCAGTTTCTGATGAAGGTTTGTTGTGTCGTCGTCATTGGATAAGTTCCCTCAAATCAGTTTCAGATCAATCATTGATCCACGATTTATCACCCTTTGTTAGAGAAATATCTTTCTACATATCTCAGAGGAATTGGAGGATTATGGTGATAAACCTGAATTCCTGAGAAAGGATGAATAAAAATAAACGTCTATGTGTTAGAAAATATTTTTTTATAAAAATATTTTTTTAGTTTCTCCCACCATGGATTTTTCTACAGAAAAACCATGATGAAAAGATTTATTTCGTGCCAAGGGTAAAGCCATTACTAAGATCTCAACAGTTTCCTCAGATTTCTGATCCAGACACCTATTTTAAGGCCAATTACACTGTTTTTTAAAAACTACATCCATGTACTATAAAAAGATTAATATTCTTCAAACAATTGTTCTTGGAAAATCGAGGCTCATAATCACACACCATATCATTTCCTTGTCTTTGAATTAATCCATATAATTCCTAATAATAATACATAGAACAATATGAGAAATTGTAGTTTTGGAATTTGTATAAGAATGTCTTGCCACCATTTCAACCACAACCATATAACCGAGGTGATGTAACATGTGTTATAACCATATCAAAATATCTCTAAGCATGTCTTATGACTATGTCAACCAACACCATATATCTAAGGTATAATCACAACAATCCGGTTCAAATCCCAATAAGCACTACAACATCCAGGTTAAATCCCTATAAGAATTACAAAATGGGATGGGAATATCCCACTCTCTATAAGCACTATGTCATGGGATTAGGTAGATCCCACAAAATAATAGCATTACATCATATAAGTTTGCATGTTCTAAGTATGAACCCAATATATAAGCATTTCAGCATGGGTCGCAAGTCCTGTCAGACAGCAAGGATATCACAATATCATATCATATATCTCAATGGTTAATTATGTTAATTAATATTTATCATTAAAATAACACTTTAAATTTAAATCATAATATAATAATATTAATATCAATAACCAATATTCCACCACTTTGGGATTCTATACCATGTAATCACCTAAGTTCTCATGCCATGCTATCACACTTTATACCATTATCCAAATCAATTATTCTCAACATTTTATCACCCAATAGGTAGCCACAAGACATGTTAGAATCCAATTGAAACCAAATGAAATAAAATAAAAATATGATTCATTAATTAATTGATATGGGAACATGCTTTTTTGGGGAAAACACAATATTTAATAAACATAGAAATAATCAAACCATAGGGATAAGATTTAGACCGCTACCTTTAACTGAGGATACAACAACACTTCCAATGGAAAACACCCACAAGGAAGAATATATAGACGATCACAAAGTGGTTATTAGGTTAATGATGATCAATATAAAATCCAACAATGCCCACGGTCAAAGGAATTCCCTGCAATAGTTAGAGAACCAGAGGAGAGATGGAAAACATGACCAAATACACTTACCAAATGGTGTTAACGAGATGTCTAGAAGGGAGTTTGGCACTACAGATTCACATTTAGGATGCCCTAGGGTTGATATAAGAAGGATATACCTGAAATATAATGAAATTCATCTTCAAAACAAACTTAAAATTATAGGTAGAGGAATTACATGGACTATAATCTTGTTACACAATGTGTAAATATTTTTAATGCAATACACCAAAAATCCCCTCAGCTTGGATTTATTTAATTTTAATACCCAAATAACAACATGACATGTAATCCATTTACATGGTGTGTAAATTTTTTTCATATGTTTTTTCAACCCATTTTTCCTTTAAGAAAACCGAACCTCCATTAAAGCTTCTCAACTTACTAAAAACCCATGAAACACTTTACACATTTATACCGAGACTCCATTAATTAAAAAAAGGAATAAATCCATGAACTTTATTCAATTTTACCCAAAAATCTATCTCTATATCTGAATAAGACAATACCACCAAGGCTCAAATGGAAACTCCAAGATGGACGTACCTAAAAAAATATGGGATCTTATAAGTTTTATCCAAGAAGGAGAAATAGAAGTGTTCTTATTCATCTATATTATTTCTCTTTATAAATATTGATAGAATATATGAGAGGACTAAAATTAATGTACAATATTTTCCCAATATTCTAGGGTCTAGAAATTGGTTTTTATACAAAGATTAAATATATTTTAATTTTACATTATTCCTTAAATTTGTTTATCTTAAAAAACAGGCTTGTTTAGTAGTTGGGAGTTTAGTTAAATTATCTTAATTTTCATGGATTTTTCATCACTCACTTGTTACACTCTCATATGTAATGTAATGAAATATTATCCATTAACTCAGGTTGTTCCTCCTGAATATGATCAACATATCATAACTAAATAATATTCGATCGTAAACTAATTTTAAAATATTCAGTTTTTACACTTAAATAACTTATCAATACATTGTTAAATAAATTCAATTGTAATCATTATAAGATTAAATAAGAAATAATTTAATTTATTAAATCATATGTTTGTGATCTTTTAAACTTGAACATTCACTGGCCCTTGAACATGGGTCCCACATCATCGAAAACTCCAATTTATCAAAATTGGTGGAACTTCATAGAACAATTTTTATGCGATTATCCAATATTTATCTTAATAGAATTTAGTCATAGTCATATACCAAGAGTATTATCTTTATATATATCATATCCCTTACAGTGATAAGGATAATTCATAGCCATGACTACCGCTTATGATCATTTACTATACAATATAATCTATTTTCATCATTGTATATATAAAGAACGATATATACATTATGTAATAATAATTTAATGTTTTATTTGTCTTTATTTTGTTTTATTTTCTATAATTGCCTTTTTTACCATGGAAATGGATTTATTCAAGGAACTAAATCCTAGAAAAAGGGTTATAGATATCATTTTACTCAATTTGAAGGTACTAAATCTTGTCTTGATAATTCAATCAATGTTATGTTGACAATCACATTCCTGAAGCATGATACCGTTCTAAAAACATAAACTAACATAGTTTTAATTATGCATTAAATTATTTGATTTAATGATACACATTGATAGTGATATTTAGTTAAGATACCAATACACATTCCCATATATACAAAAATCCAATGACACCAAAAACATTTTGTGTACAGATTGGTGGATTTTTCAACATGATCTCCATCAATTGAAATCACCAAGTGAAACAATCATGAGAATAATTCTCAATGATTATGATTACCCAACATCTAATAGTAATACATCATAATTGTCCCATAATATTGATCACTCTAAACCATAGGACATACGTTTAAAATTATTTCCATAATATCATGAGTTTCTCACTATAGTTGGGAACTTCTATAACATTTTGATACATAATTTAGTCTAAATATATTACCACTTAAATAGTCTATGTAAAAGATATTACAATATAATAGTAATAAGAATTTTTGTATAACTCAAACTATATACATGATATGTTAATTGAAATGTACTACTGAAGTTAGGTTTAGGGTACCCACTCTCATGGCACCTGATGAAATAGGTTATAAAATCCATCAAATTTAGCTATAATTGATATTTTTAAAACCCATAAATGTTATTGGAGTGATATTTAGAGAGATATCGAAGAAACCTTGAATTAAAAAATTTATAGAAAATGAAGAACAATTAATATGATAGGCTATGATATATGGATATCATAATATAATATATAATAATAGACAGTGATATGTAGATATCATTTTCCATCATATAGTGTAGAGTAATCATGTTAATTCATCATGATATAACAAAAATTGATATAAAATATCACTGACCGTGATATGCCACAGTCATGCACTCTAAAATAGAGAATCATAACATATTATAAATATAGAGATATTTTTATGAATGATATAGTTTAAATAGTAAATTTTTAGGTTGGAGTGGTATATATATCATTATTTATGAAACATATCATAGTTAGAGACAAAATCATGGTAATGTAGTTATAATAATTATCATAGATATCACAAGAGGAAATATAGTGATATTTTTGTCCATGATAAAGAGTTCTATGTTACGAGCTAATATTTTTTTTGGTATAGTAATACCAATATTGTGTCCAAAAATATGTGGATATCATTTACCATGATATATTTCGTTAAAAATTAAAAAAACATGTGATAATTTAAAATGATAATTTATGAATTGTTTATAAATTAAAAGAAAGTATAATAAATATTTATATACTAGATTATATGAAATGTTTATATTAAATCATGAATTACTTTAAATACTGTAAACTTTTTACAGTATTAATAAATATTTTAATTATTCATTCATTTATATAAATTCTCTATTTCATATACTTGTTTATAAATGGTTTATATAATCAATAATTTTATTCATTATTATAAAATGTTTAAATTGATTATTATAAATATTATCTAATTCATTTAATGATTTTCATGCAATGCGTCATATAATTTTTTATTTAGATCAACCAAAATTAATTATTTATCTGTTTTAATTATAAAATTGTGATATTTTATAATTATTTGAACATATTTTTTAAAAAATTGTGTTGGGATTAAGTCACCTCTTGGGATTTGATCTTTGAATAACGGAACACTGGTTCATACTTCCACTAAAATTTGGACAACAATTTATTCTAGAAAGGTGGGGTTGAATACTTTTAATTGCATACATACACTTAAGTATGGTTTTGGTTTCATATAAGTTATATTTATTTAATATACCTAATTCATGAGATGTATTTGGATATATATACATATATATTAAATATTATAATTAAGTTTTTATTGGTGGTATTATAACACGAATCATTAATTGTATAAGTCTTATACATTAATGTGACTAAACCATATTGATTTTGTTAATGATATAAAATATTTAATATATGTTTTTAGAATCAATAATTCAAATAAGTAATGTATGAGATTAATATAGTGTAATGGTGGGATTAGTAAAATCCCTTAAAATATTAAGTATGATTTTCCTTCCAAACAAAACATTAATCATGACCTCAATCATTCAATATAAGTTACCCTAAAAGATATGTTCTCATGAATTATTTGAGGTAATGAATAATTAGTATGATTAATATTAAAATTTTGGTAACTGTATCCCATTGAAATCACTAATAGGAACTTGACTTATTATCCCTAAAATTTAAGTGTTTGGAGGAATCAACTTAGGATGACTTCCAATATATATATCAGTAGGTTATTGGCATCCTAAATGTATAAGATTTATAAAAGATATAACTGATAGTATTTTATTTCTAAATAGCTATACAATAAGAGAAATTATAAATATAAGAAAATAATTTATAAATATGGATCGTAGACCACAAATAAACATTATTTATGGGGTTGAAATTTTAGATGGGGTATAGTCAATAAAATTTCATTTAGATACTTTGTAAAACATGACACTCACTTGATAAATAACTTTTTTATAGATAATAATTCAATTAGGCTCATAGATCATTTTGATATTCATTATAGATTGGTATCATAAATTGAGAAGCAATATTGGTTATTAGTAAAATAAAAATAAACATAATGAATTGGATGTTATAGAAATCGATTTTTATCATCTAACTCAATGGTATTGGATATCTATTGTTCATCGAACGATTGTGTTTATTTATAGAGGCTTGTAAATGGATGAGAATTTATTAAGGGTTAAATAGACCTACATGTTAAAAATGGAGAAATATTTGTTAAATTATAGGTAATCACATTTGATCCACATATTCTTAATGTATTTGTTCTGGATATAGATAAAATATTGTTTCGTTATAGGTAAACACATATGACCTACATCTTCTTAGTGGATTAGTTATGGAATTATAATTTTCTTCCATGTTTCCTTGATAAATAGAATTTTTTTCTATTTTTAATTGTACATCCTTATCATCAAGAATGATATCCCTAGTTTTAATTTTGTAAAGACTTGGTTGGGTAAATGACTCATAGTAAAAAACATTGGAGAAGTTATTTTCATACTTGGTATGACGATCTGTAAAGTTAGATCTAAGAGTATTCTTTTTATGATTCAAAGAAAACATATTGGTAATGTGTTAAAGAGGATTTATATGGATAATTCCAATAAGGGGTTTTTGATAGTGTCATATAGTGTAATACATATGAAGGATCAATAACATTTTATAGAGATAAAAAGGAAACACGTGAATGATATTCCTTATGATTTTTTAATGTGATCAATAATGCATGATATGTTGTATACTCGAACCAAATATTATTGGTATTTGATCATTATATCATAGTGAGATTCACTAGTTTATGGTAAACAATATCCTTAAGTACTATCAAATAGATAAGGATGTATTTAGTGTCTTTAGAGGCGAGGAGGTGCTCATTGTAAAGGGTTAGAATGATACTACCTTCTAAAATGACAAATAAGATTCAAAATGTTGTTCTATGTATTGGTTTCTCCTCAATGGTGGTTCCATTCCCTTGAATATTTATAACCGATAGAAGGTGTTTGATTCTGAAACAGAATTATAGTGCATTGTTTCAACATATCAGGTTTGATAGTGTTGTTTTGGGACAAAAATAGAGCTATTATTAAGAACATGAAGTAAATTTTTCCACACTGAGGGTGGGTGAATCAGTGTTGGTATTTTTAGAACAATTTAAAACTTATATTCCTTTTAACCTCTTAACATATTCAATAAATCTATCTCTCTTTTTATTCCATATTGTTTATCCTTTTATTGTTATGTATAAGTGATAACATAGAAAGAACACAACCTGACAACAATGTTTTTTAATGTGGTTTCACCCTAATATGGATGACTATATCCCCATTAAAACATGGTTATTATCCCATGAAAATAACAACCTATTTATTTTAATAGAAATATCAATCTTTGGTATGACCTTATACCTGTAAAAGTGTTTAAACCAGCCAAAATTATTCAGACATAAGAGTTGGATTGTGTCACTTTAATGTAGATGAAGTAGTGTAAGCTTAGTGTACCCCCTAGGTAGAATGGTTTAGATCCCTTCCATAATGTTTAATAATCTTCATACAACATCAATCACAATAATCATTAATTTTTCTAACAAATGCAATAAATATCGTTACATCATCTGGATTAGAATTCTACAATATATATTTATATTTAGGCTATACCACTCAACTTTAAATTCCTGAATATCATCAAATAGTAGGAAATACTGATAACTCTACACTTTATAGTATTCTTTATCATCATATAGTATATGTGCTCTTGTTACTACACTAGAACCATCTCTTTTTACTATAGATATGAACTGGAGTATAAAAATTAGGATCTCTCTACTCCTTCAATAACCAGTATCTCCAATTTTAATTTATATTTGATTTATGATTTTCTTTTCATTCAAGAGGAAAAATATGTAGTGGTTACTATAACATCTCAATATTTTTGGAAGCAGACACTATGTTAGATAATTTACATGATATTCCACATTAATCTTAACTAAATAACTAAATATTATTATGTAATATAGTAGTTATTCCATACACTTTATATTTGCTGGTATAAATATGATATAATATTTTATTTTTACACATTTTTATAAAAATGATTGGCAATAATTCACTATTTTTTATAGGCAAAAGATAAAAATTCCAATTTTACACATAATATATTTATTTTTCTAAAAAGGTAGTTTTTCCAAATTCTAATAAAAGAATTATTTTAAAACTAAATTTTTAATCTTTTATAAATTTTGTTTTAAGAAAAAAATTAATTTTTTAAATAGTAATATCAAAATTTACTTTGGTTTCTTTTTGATATTTTTCTGATAATTTTTATTTTTTGATCAACAGAAAAAAATACAAAATTTTAATTGAAAACTGACTCCTCATTTAAATAATTTCTAATGATAAATTATATTTTAAATTTTTTTAAAGTAAAATTACATCAATAATATACTTATTAATCCAATTTAGTTCATTTCAATCATTTTCTTATTGAATTTTGATATAAAAAATTTTCAAAATTTTGAACATTTTCACTTCAAAGACCTGCTTTCTCACCCCGTCTACAGATTAATTTTAAATTAATTTTATGTACTTATTTGTTTTGAATTTTGAAAAATGGATTCCATATTTTTAATCATAACATAAAATTTATTAAAGAATTCCCTTTTATATTTGGTTAATATGAATAGTAAATTTAGTAATTTCATTGCCACAGATAAGGGTAAATTGTGTAATAAATGGGGAAAATAATATTATTAATATTATAAAATCACCTCAATACTTGTCCTAATTTTGTTTGATTTGTGAATGTCGAAAAATATCATCCTTGTTCTGAATTGATGACCTCTTTGAGCCACATGGATGACTTTAATCCCTTTATAGTACTTTGTTTTAAAGAAAAGAAAATATGTCATACTTATGTTTTTAATAAGTATTAAATTTTTTTGTATATGGTCATTCAGAATATATATTTTACTATAAAAATTAATTTTAAATCTAAAATATTTATATTCATCAAGAAAATTTATTTTCATTTTTTGGGAAGAAATAATTTCCTTGAAGGCTTGGACAATGATGATGCAGTAACTATCAAATTAATTGAAATAGAAAATAAATGTTATTAAAATGTTAAAATAAAAATATTTTTAAATATTTAATGTTCTAAAGTAACTTTATTGATGAAATATAAATTCTTTTATGCAATAAAATTTATATTTGTTGAATTATTAGAGTTAACTTGATTTTTGTAAAAGTAAAAGTAATAATAGTATCAAAATTAAGAATAATGATATTTTAAAATAAATAATATATTTTTAAATGATATAAAATTCATAAAAATATAAAAAATTTCCCAATTATTTGGATATGATTTATAATTTCATCTATTATCCATTTCTGGGTCATTTTTTATTTTATACTAACTATATTAACCCTCAAAGGGTATGAAACATTGATGTCACAGTAAGAAGTAAATGTTTTATATAAGGTTTAAAACAAAAATATATGGATTAGAAAATAGTCCAAATATGTATAGTTTTAATTTTATGAATATATTTAGACCCATAATTTTCCTATATTTGAAATAAATGAGTTTGTATCCATTTTGAAAATAAAATTAATTTATATTAATTTGATATTTTGAGAAATTCCAAGAGTTTTCCTCCCCACTCTTATAAAAGGGAACCTATTCTTATATGTTATTCACACTTCAAATAAAATTTGGTTCATCAAAAATCTACCCATATCTTTTAATATAATCCTTAATCAAATTATAAAATCCTTATTTTAGGAAAAACACCAACCTTTGTATTCTTAAGTTGTTAAGAAAATGAGGATGTCCGAAGAAAAGGTAATGCTTTCCATAAATTGTTTATATATTGTTTCTTCTTACAGCTGCTAAATATATTATTCAACAATTATGAAATAATAATTCAAGTATAATATATATACTTAGATGTTATTATGTTAATATCATCAACTAAATCAATCTCAAATTCCATCAAATGGGAAAATAAGTGATCATTCGTGTGTACGGCGGACTACAACCTCGCGAATAGATATAATTAATTTTACATAACCATTTATCAAGACTAGTTATAATGAAAAAATTAAGATTTATTTATTAAATTAATTAAATTTTTATCATTCTTAAAATATAATATATAATTTTCATTCTTAACATTCAATCCACACAAAAATGATAACATTGTTCGTGTGTACGTGTGAATTAACACCACCATGATGCGATGCTATTAGTTTTTCATCACCACATAAAATGGAATATATATATTAATAAAGATAAATTATAAATATTATATTAATGTTATTATGATTATTATATAAATATAAAATTATACATTCCTTCTTTCCATAATGATCATTTAAAAATGAAAACATTACTCATGTGTACGTACAACTTACCATCTCAAAGATTATATTGTACATAATTTTTCATATCCCTATTTAATGGATTGATTTAAAATTCAATTAATATATAAAAATTATATTTATTTCATTAATATTATTATGTACTTGATTTATTAATTAAAACCTTTACTATAGACATGAAACCAATGTAATTTTGGGCTCATGTACCGAATATCATCAATACATCTAACATGAAATTAAATAATTAATTTATTGTTATAAAATGATAATAAGTGATAAAAAAGGAATAATAAACATTAAAAAGGATATAAATCTAATTAAATATTATCCAAAGTTTATTATTCAGGAAGACAATGAATGAGTGTGGTGAGTCGGACTCAAGGTAAGGGAATTCTGAACTTATTTTCCATTCATTGAGGTAAACTTCTACTTTATTAGATTAGTCATGGTAATATTATATGTGAAATGAAATTTGATTATATTATGTTTTATTTCATATTTTTATGTGGATATAAAATGAATAAACACAATCTATTCATTTACTTAATGATCACTTCAATGATAGGATGTTTGTAGCGGTCTACATCTGAATTTCCTTTCATTGAGGCACATTTTTGATTTCATGAACCTATATTTTTTATTAGGTGTATATAATTCCCCTTTGACATGTTATAACATGAATTTATTTATAATAATTATATTTAATGTTTTATTAAATGTTATTATTTCATGTGGCATACGATTAGACTACTGACAATGTTGTATACGACTCATTAAGTAAAACATCATTTTAGATGTTTTAAAGATTTATTTTCTTAATATTTATCTTTAAAGTACATTTTTTTTAAATTATTTTAAATAAATTATTTATATTGATAATAACTTTAAAAAAATTTAATTTTAAAATTTCTCTAAAATGGTATCAAAAATGGATCTTTTTTAAGGTTATATATAAAGTAATTTATTTTAAAAAACCTCTCTAAAAGTTTCACTTTCCTCTCTTTTTAGAAAGGTCAAATGAAATGTTATCTTTTATATAAATCATGAATAGAATTTCCCAATTTCATGATTATTTAATGATTCAATTTTTCTTTAATAAGTTCTCATAATTCATTTCAATGAAAATTGTTTCATTATTCTATGTGTGCTTTTTAGATATTAAAATTTATTTTTACAAGAAATGGGTATTTTGATATATGAATGTTTTTTAGACATAGGTTTAAAATATTTTTAAAGTATTTTAATCATGATATGGTACTTTAGCATTATATGAAATAGTCGATACTGATAAAACTTATACGAAACACTGAGCTCCATTATAGCTCATAGGTGAGCAAGATATAGCTTATATGAAGGGTTGAACCCTATTATAGCTCATGGGTGTGCCTGATATATCAAATATGAAGGGTTGAGACCCATTATATCTAACATATGAGTCGAATATAGCTTATATGATGGTTTATTCCAATTACAGATCTCCAATTCTTATGGTAGTGATTATATTGGAAGTAGACTGTTTGGTTATTCAACTTAAAATTTTTTAATGGCTTTTAAGTTTATAATTCTAGAAGTTATTGAAAAAGTGTTTTTAATTGTTTTTATGGGTTTTAAAAACATTACTTGTAAAAAATGTGTGTTTATTTTTCATGTTAAAAATGTTTTATTTCATATACTTAAAGAAAATTTAAGGTAAACATAACCATTATATGATTTTTCATATTTATGATTGGAATAATGGTATTACTTTTTTTTATATCCCTTACTATGATTTTAATTCTCAGCCTATGTTTTAAAATGTTTTTAATAATATATAAGGGGGACTAGAGATAAGTATGAGATAAAGCAAAAAATTGTAAAGATTTTTCATGAATAGATAACGTGTTTTATTTTAAATACTTTTTTTTATAAAATAATGCATACTATATATACGTTTTCACTTGTGATATATGGGAGTTTTTCCTAAAATTCAAAAAATCTAATCCCAAAAGATCATTAGGAATGAAATAAAATTAATTCTAGTGAAAATTCACTATAATATGTAATGATTAAGTTATGTTACTTATAAATAAAGTCAATAAATCTTTTATTATTTTTCATCTTTCTCACATAATATATTTTCCCAAATTATGTTAATTTTATTTTCTATAATATTCTTTCCTTAATCTATCATAAGACACGATATCTATAACTCATTTACTTTCATGGCTTCTAAAACCCAATATTCAAGTGTTTACTAAAATATCTCCCCTTTAAGATTTGACATTCAATGTTTTTCTTTTTCAAACTCTCTATAAATTAAGATGAAGATTCATTATTTCCCATAAATATATTTAAATATCATGTCCATCTTTCCATTCTTTTTTACCATTGTAACCCGAAAAAATATTCAAATAATGATATCTTTATAATTGAATAAATGAATTCAACAATATATGTAGTCATGTAACCTCTATTTTTTAGCACAAGACTCTCCAAAAATATTTTTTCATATTTAAAATACTGTTATAATCATTGTGGAAGCATGGTGATATTTAGGATATTAATAACACATCACCAATCATCAACAGATTCAGCCAAATTCCCTAGAATATAAATATTCTTAATTCTCAACTTCCAATTTATACTTAAATGGGTCCAGTTCACATTTACTTGGCTCATAAATAGCCTTTACATAGTATGATCTAATGATGAATTACCTTTTTATAGAACATGATTACCCTTATATAACCTTCGAGTTTTCCTCATTACACTTATGTAAATTCTAATCATAAGATTATCTTTAGGCAGTTACCCACCTTACCCTTTTGTAAATAGTGAAACTCATTGATGACCCTTATGTGGGTAACAAATTATCTTTCTATTGGCTATAAAATTCAAGGTACCCTTATGTGGAAGCATATCTCTAGAGTTATCCTTATGTATCTGACTCTTAGGAGTAGATACCCTTGTAAATCTCTTCATTACCCATATACAACTCATTGATTTATTTCTATATTCTTAACATTTCTTCATCTTGAAACATGGTGGAATTATCATCACATTGTTGTTTCTTACATGATATAATCAATATATCATAACTACTTTCTATCTAGATTTATCTTCTAGATAATCCCTATCATGATCCAACCCAAGATGGAGCTCCAGACACAACTACCCTAAGCTCACCTCCATAGTCTATGGGATGGTGACAAGTACCAGAGGCACAACTAACAAAACGATGAATTTTCCTATGTACCTTTACACACGTACCTAACCAAATCAATATTAATGTGAACATGGAATGAAATAAAAGATTCAACACTACTTATTTAAACAAAATATACATAGACCTATAAATAGTACAAAGTATGGTAGTGTAAACTAAAATGGAAAGGGTAAAAATACATGACCAATAAGAAATGTACCCCAAACTAAATAAAACTAAAAAAGTAAAATATTTGAGAGATCCCACCTCCCGGATCCCAGGCTTTGACCACCGTACGTGGTCCAAGCACCCCATATCCCTATGCTCCTCTGATGTCACAATCGAACTGTCCACTGTCTGCATAAGACATGACACGTGTTAGGAGAATTCCATTCAGGGGTGAGTATATAGATACCCAGTATAATTCCCCGAAAGAGTGAAGGGGGATCAGTAAGAGATACAACTGAAGAGTAAATAAGAGAATAGAACACAGTATGGTAATATAGTACAACTCAACCCAACAAGAGAGTGAATGTAAACTCATCAAAACAGAGGGATCTCGACATGGTGAGAATATGAACTTCTCATCAAGTATTCACTACCTATAGAATGAGATTAGACTCATCCAACCATGATAAGCTTGACATAGAAAACATGTATCATACCTCGTGAATCATCACCTCTCGTAGAAGGAGAGTAAACAAAACCCAATGAGTGGGTACTAAAATAGGATATATATATATATATTCAGTTAATAAAACCAAAACAAGGGATTAAGGGGATCTTCATCTCACATCGTATTCCAAGAAGAAGAGTAGACAACAATACCAAAGGAAAACCATCTACAATGCCCTTCATCTCATGCATCTTCACAAAAGACAATATTCTAAGGGAATGAATCACCACACATTGATACTATCTGCATTTGGTATCACTGACTCACTCACATGTTTTTAATTCATGTCACAAGATTGTTTCTTGTTTGGGAAATTGTCCCTCTATCTCATTACATCAATGGTACATCAAAGAAAACCTCATCACAATGTCGCATATAATAGGGTTCACCAATTTTAGAAAAGGATCTCACGCCCCCAGTATGATTGGTGGGTCCTTCTCTAGTAGGCCCTGAGGAACTCCACTAACTAGCCCTACTGTAGGGTACCACTCGGGATGGTCATTAGGGAACCCCACTATCCAATCTTACTAAAGGTTAATCACTCTGAGTCATGAGGTAAACCCCACTACCAAGCACTGCTAGAGGGTTATGCCTGGAATATGTCACAGGGGAATGCCACTTCCTAGCCCTACTTGAGGTTAAGTCTAAAAGGGTCATCAGGAAACACCATTTCCTAGACCTACTAGAGGGTAAGCCCAGAATGTTGAGGAACTCCACTACCCAGTCCTACTGGAGGGTAACATAGAAATATCATCATAAAATGCTACTATCTATCCCTACAAGAGGGTAATCCTAGTACTAATCGGGAGATTCTCTATGATCTCTTCCATCATCAGGTGTTGCCTCAGTAGGTGAAAAACCCATAACATTTCACATCATATCTCAAAATCTTATTTTGATTTCACTGTCATGTTATACATGGAAGAACTCTCAGGATGGGAATATTACAATCCAAAATTTGAGTTCAAATTAAATAGATACGGGCGTTCGAAGTTCGCTCGAAAGAGATACAGTAGTACACAGTGTGTGAGGGGACCCACACAACGTGTGGTCATTCTTCACTACATGGTCGTGTCTGAGGTCAGTACACTGGTCCCGTCTGTGTCGGTTTACACACAGTGTAGGTGTAATACACATCATGTCCAACCTATCTGGGGATCGGTCCATGTCTTCTTGTTGTGTCTATGTACTCAGACATTTTATCTATGTGTTCTAGTACATGGCATGATGGTCCACACAGGATGTAACCCGTGTGGCCATACTATATCTATGTTCCCTTACATGGATTCTCCATCAGTGTGACCTTTCTCATGGGTTTCCCATCCTGGAGGGTGTATATTTCATGTAAGGAAAGACTACACATCGTGGTGTCCTTATCATTTCCTAACCACTAGCACTACTATTGTCGAAGGCTACACATCCTGATTTCTTCACCCTACATGGAATAAACTTAGTATTTTTATCGAACAATCATATTTTTTTAGATCTTTCTCTGGGATTCGAATCTTCTTCAATAGCTTTGGATTCAACCAACATTCTACATGAATAAAATTCAGATCTAGCCTCAAATTGTGGTTCCAACCATTTTTTCACATGAAATCAATCACTTTCATGCACATGGTTTTTATTCTTAATTCTTAAAGTGACTAAGGGGTTAACGCTACATAATTCAGACCTAAATATTCATATATAACATCATTTCATCGTGAAGATTCCATATCTGTGCTTTTATCATGATATTATCATGGTTTCATTAATATACCTCAAATTTGGTTACCTGATTGAGCTCAGGTTTCCCAACAACTGTCAAACTGGGAACCGTATAGTTCCATCTGTGAATAATACGAAGAAGAGGAGGGATAAACGACATAAGATAAAAGGTTTTCAAACATAGTTGGAAACAATTCATGGGAAATAACATTCAAAATGGATTATAGGTCAGAAAAAATTGATCAAAAATTATTTTTTAGTACGTTGGTGCATACAGAAGTCAAAATCGGGGCACAGATCGAAGGAAGAAAAAATATCTAATCAATCATTCAATTATAAGTTCTAAAACCACATATAATAATCCATACCATAGTTTGGATTGATCATTGGTGAGGAATGCACTCATGAAATGATTAGAAGAAGGTGGTGCATCTCTTATGCTTTGATCTACCTTGATCCAGAGGTTTGACATTCATTAGAGAGATTCACTAATGGTATTTTGATGAGAGACTCTCTAGTGGTGGGATATTTATGAGTCAAACATGGGTAATTCTCCCTTACCATATATTATAGACTCTTATTGGGTCAAAAAGTAATTTAACAAATCAATCAATCAATTCATTCATTCATTTAAATGCACTTCCAGTGAGTGACGGGTTCGAACGCCCCATTACAACTCATTTTATGTTTTTCCAGTGTAAAAACCATGTTCTAGACCCAACCATCATCTCAGATATCCGATCCAAAAAACTATTTATGATTTATCTATTTTTCATTGATTATCCATGCATGTAGTATAAAATATTATTAATATTTTTATAAAATTTATCTAAAGAACATCGGGCCTCAAAATTTCTTTTTCCCTCATTTTCTAGCTCTGTAGATATATTTTGAAACTCTTAAAATTATTACAAGGAAAACGTGGGTCACTACATCATTCCTCCCTTCAATATTTTCTTCCCCAAAAAGAAAAACATGGGAAAAATTGGGATATTGAGACTGCATCTGGCTCTACCCCCTTCAATAATTTCTTCCCCAATATTTAAAATTTTAGTTTTATACATCTCCTTAAATTTTTATGCTTATTTTTGAAAGTTTCCACTGTATTGTTTACCCTTACTGAGCGTTTGAGCTCACCCCTTTCTATGTTTTATTTTCCCTGGATTCCAAGAAGTGTATTGTGAATGATATGCAGGGTTAAGACAACGGAATAATGGTGTTCATAATGGATTATTTATGTTGTTTTTTATGTTATAATGTGTAATGTAACATTCATGTATGTAATCTATTTTCCATGACTGCTAAACTGATCAGTACTTCAGGACTTGATTCGTTGTAATCATGCTAATGTATTAAAATAATGCATTGACTCTGGGTAACTGGGGTCGGGGTGTTACAATTTCTATCAGAGGAAGTGTAGAAATAACCTTGGAAGCTAGATATAGATAAACTACAATTTGAGCATATAGCCCTAAGATAGACTTTTAGGATTAGTAGAGAAGAAATTCAAAGAATTTTGATATTATAGAGATTTTGTAAGTTTTCCGATCAATGCATCCCTATCTGGATACGAGCAGTTAGAGGCGGCTCTCGCACAGATGTACTTAGGGGTAAAACCCAAAAACACCGATTTGAGCTAGACTCGAACGGGAACTGCTGCACGACAACGTGCCTTACTGCACTCATGGTTACGACACTCCCGAGGGATATTCTTAGGACAATTCTCATTTTCTTTAAAACCATTATGATGGGTTCATGAGTATATACCTCCTCAAAGAAGACATTTTTATGATTATGGATTATATCCATAAACTTTTTAGATTATGTTAACTGTTTTAGAAAATTAGAATTAGGTATTTCCCTTCACAAACTAATCTAGTGTATGCCATTGTTTAGAAATGGTGCCCAGTAGAAGGAATAAGAACTCCAGGAATATGCATGATCCAAAGAGTAAGAAAGATCATATCTTTCATGGTCTTATGCCATAATTTTGAAGGGAAGTAGTCTCCCACGTGTTATCATAATATGAAGAAATAGTATCATGTGTTGATAAGATAAGTAAAGAATTCTCGGAGTCCTATGGCTTTGAAGGGAAGCCAGAGAAAGAAAGGATGGTAGAGAGAAGGGCAAATAAATGGAATTAGGTAAAGAAGGATTTTACCATATGTGATAACTGTAGAAAGAATCACCTTGGAAAATGCTTGAAGGGAATGGGAGTATGTTATAAGTGTGGAGAAAAGGACAACAAGTACATGACTTCAAGGGTAAGAAAAAGATTTCAAATGTACAATGCTTCATCTGTAAGGATTTTAGACACTATGCAAACTAATGTCCCAGTCATCAGACTATGCCGAAAATGATGTTGTTGGATAATAATCAAGTTATGATACTACCACAGATTAAGAGGAAGGACTAGTGTTCTTATGTTGTTATTTTGGAATTATTTCATTGAAGTGTCGTATCAATGATGTACTGGAAATAAATAAGGATTGTACTGCAGTACTATTTCATTGAGGAATTGAGATTTTATGGTACTAAGAAAAGTGACTCTACAAAAATTTAAATTTTTTGGAGATTACATGGTTGCAGGAAAGATAAACTTTAATATGGTCTTAATATTGAGGTACTGATTTTGAAATAAGATATGGTTGATTTGGGTAAATTATATTGGATATTCTTGACTGCCTAGAAACTGATTAAAGATTTGTATATTCTATTATTGTTGGGGATTAAAACATTTTTGGATGGATGAATTATATCCAGTATTCTATAAGGAATAAGGGAGCATTAATGTAATCAATAATGTTTTATGGTAATTCAGGATGTTTCAGTGTTTTAAAAGAATACATGATGAAGGTATTCATATGATATTACGAGGTAAAAAAATTCAACATTATGTTTATCTTTCATATAAATTTTGGACTGAGAGTTTACAGAAGTATTTTGGATAAGTCTAAATGTTTGAAGGGATTAAGTTTGAAATGTTATTATTGGATTTTTATAAATGGACAACCCACAGACCGTGTGACGACCCGTTGCGTTGGACAAAGTTGCGGGAATCGAACCCACAACCATAGTTAAATTAAGATGTATTGACCACCACTGGACAACGTGAAGTTCCTAGATGGTATAATATTTTTTTTATGGTTCTAATATGTGAATTATAAATTTATTATATTTGGAACCCATATGATTAGGATAAATAGAGTATTTTGGAGTTGTTTTATATTTTTGGGTGAAAGATGAGTTTGTGGTAAAAATTTATTAATATATAAAACTCTAATAATAAAGTAAGTATATCTCCATATGATCTTATTGAATATCATAAATAAATTCCTCAACATTAATAAAATGATCTTATAACAAAAATGTTGTCCTAGATGCTACCTTAGATAATCACAAATTTATGGCTTTGGGATTGATGGCCTTTTCATAGCCCTGTTCTCTACCACTATCCATCCGATATTGATGGTTAGATTCTTCTTCCATATCCATATTTTCCTATGTGTAACCATAGTATGTGTTATTTTCGGTAACCTTCATACTTACCACTCTTTATTTTAAATAGAGGCCTCATTAATCCATATTTCGATGTGAGATTTCAACTAAGATATTTTGAAATATCAACCCCAAGTTTCCAACACTGAGCAGAAATTGTGAGGATGCAATTTATTGAAGGAGAAGAGAATGTAACAACCCAATATTCCACAGTACGCTTCTCTTTGAATAATAGAGTAGCGTGTGTTGTACGCAACTTCGAGATTCTAACACGCCGCGACCAATCAAAGTAGCCGTTATGAATAGTAATACCCACTATTTGAAATTTTATACATTTTATCAATAAAAATGGACATCATTTTTGGATTCGGAATAGAAAAATTATCCTAGGATGAAATTTTGGTACTTTTCAGATAACATTTATATTTTGTTGAATAGTAAAAATTACTAAATGTTTATTAAAAACAACTTTTTAATCGAAATAATTAATAGTGATAAATTATGAATTTGAGTGGGTTTAAAGTATATTTAGAATATAGTTTTACCATTTAATACATTTTTGGTCATTGGACATAATTCCACATTTAAACCGGACATAAACAAGTGTCAATCTTTTTATATTTATTATCTCTTAAAAACACGTTTTTTGTTTTGATAGCAGGAATTAATTTTAAATTAATTTCTGCCACTATTGTGTTTTGAATTTGGAAAAATGGACTCCATATTTGGAATCAGGATGTCCAAATTATGTAAATAGTTAACTATTATTTTTAGACATTTTGAATAATTACTTCCGTAAATATTTTTTTACCATGGTTAAAGGGTAAATCCGGTAAATAAGGGTAAACAAATAATATTATAATAATAATAAATTAACTTGAAACGTCTCTTAACCCTATTGGTTGATACATGTCCAACCATTGGAATATTGGGGTAGATTTTGGGACCCCATGGATCCACTTTTAAGTGATAATGACACTTAATATTAATTAAGTTAAAGTAAATACAAAAATGACAAAAGCCTATATCATTTATTAAACAAAATTTTACATAGGGTTAAAAATGTTATATTTTTGACTATAAATATTCATTATAAATATAAAAAGATTTCCTACATAATGTTATTTTATTTATAATTGTTAGACCTTAAATAATTTAATTTAGTTATGCCACAATGATGATGCAGTAATTACCATATTAGTGAAATATTAAAATAATTGATATTATAAATACCCAAATAAATATAATTTGAAACTTTTAATAAATTATACGAATTTTATAGGTTAATATGACATGTAAGTATTTTTTTAATTAAATATTTTTGAATTAATCATGTTGTTATGAGTTTTAATAAAATCAAATACCAAATAGTGTCAAAATTGACATAAAAGTGTTTTTAAAACAAATATTATATTATTAATTGATATTAAATTTTTAAAAAATCTAAGGTTCGTCCAAAGGACTTGTATCATGATAGGTGTATCATTAATGGACCACTTGGGGGGTCTCTTGGAGGTATATAGTATTTTTATTAAGTATATAATATAAAAATACAAAGTTACATGGCAAGTGTCAAACTAATTAACCAAGAGTTAAAACTAAAAGATATGGTTAATATAATGACCCAAACCTATCTAAAATCTATTTTTTGAAAGGATTTAGACCCATACCAACCTTAGTATTTTAATAATACACTTTGGATCCATTAGAAACTGAATATGAATTTATTATAAAATAATACTCTATGTTTTTCCTAAAGAGCCCCTCCTCCCCCTTATAAATAGACATCACTTATAACCAATTACTCACACCTATCAAGCCTTTTGGCTAGTCCAAAATCTACCTAATTAGGCTCCATACATCCCTTTCCTCCTCTTAGAAGCCTTAACTTAGGTAGAAAGCACTTCAAGAGTCCTTTTTGGTTCAACCCAAAGGGAGTCACCCAAATTAAAGGTAACAATTTCTCTTAGCTTCTATTCTTTTATTTTACTTCTCCAGACCCTAAAACTCTTATTATTATTTTATTTTGTAATAAAATGTATCCTAAATATACTAGGATATTTTTATTATAAGTTTTTTAACTACACTTACACACACCTCCATCTAATGGGTGAAGAACATAATGTTTCTGTGGATGACAAACAAACGCCTCACGAAGCGATGATTGTTCAATTATCACCTATAACCTCTCATGGTTGCCATTATGATGGAAATATAATTATTTATGATATTAATGGTATTTATTTTATATATAATCTTCTTTAATTCCATTTTATATCATACCTTTATTCGTTTCATGTTGTATATATATACGATAAATTCATTTGAGGAAGTGAGGACTACCGCCCCCTCAAAGTGATATGACTCGTTCATACCATACATGGAACATATAATGGATGATGTAAATGATCATAAGTAACACATATAAGATATTATATTATATTGTAATAATAATATACCTATGTATCATTTGTTTTTGATTCATGTTGGTCGGAGTGGATACTCAAGAGGGGGGGTGAATTGAGTTCCAATTAAGATTTCTGTTAAAATATTGTCTATTTAAAATCCCCAGATTTATAAAATAAGTTAAACTGTAGTGAATTTATATAGATTTCAAATGTTCACTTAGCTTCTCCAAGATTGATTAGGTCTCAGTTAATTTAACCACAAGATCAAACTAACTTTTGAAACTAATCTACTGATTTACAATAAGTGTAAACACTTGCTAATTTAACTATCAAAGTAGCTTTAAAATAGTTTAGTATTTCAATGTAATAGAAGCGGAATAAATAAGATATTTATAGTATACTATGTACATAAATTATAGATGCACAGTATATATAACAAGAGGTTCAGTCTCAAGATGAGACTTTGTCCTCTCATATTTATATAACTTTGATCCACACCCTGGATCGGGGTTAACAACAGTTTACAAAATAGTCCAGGCCACACAGGAACCTACACCACTATTCTACGTGAAAAAAAAAACAAAGACCAGGCCACACAAGGACCTCTTCCATAGTTGACGTGGTTAAACAAGAGTTAAGAGATTTGGAGTGAGTATTTGATATCCTCCAGTTCAGTACATGAGACAGTGTGTGTATAAAAAAATGTAGAGTACACCACACTACTCGAATGTTAATAAATAAATCATGTAGAGAAGATAGATGACAGTTTATAAGGCTATAGTGATCATCAATGTAGCTCTGGACTCGTTGGATTCTGCCAGAAAGCTTCTGATTCATTCTCTGGTTTTTCTATTGAACAAGAGAGTGTCGTAGTTAATCTTGTGTTCTTTAGGAGTGAGAATGATCTCTTGATTCGACGTGTGTTCTTCAGAGGGGTTGGATTTCATTCATGAGAGTTCTTTGAAAGACTTGCAATCTCCTTCTTGTCCAGGATTGTTCTAATTTTCAGCATAGTTCTCTCAGGTGTATGTATGTTTTTCTTGTTTTATATTCACACTTCCACACGGCTTCACTGCTTTTTCATGTACTGCATCTCAATCTTCCTTATATTCCACAAGTTCTGGAATTTGGAATGATTCACTTTTCAAGGTATGAGATATAGTTTCCTGAAATGCCAAAAACTATCATTAAATACCATTAATTTCATTAAAAACATCAAATATGACAGTTCGCATTATTTAAATAATATTGACAAAAAGTTAATAAATGGGTTCACAGTGATTATGTAAACGATGTCTTGTTCATGGTATGTGGTTCATGGTATGAGCTTCACGGTATGTGCTTCACAGTATGTCCATGTTACGGTGTCTGGTTCACGGTGATTCCTTCACGTTGTCTGGGTCATGGTGAGTCCTTCATGTTGTCTGGGTCATGGTGAGTCCTTCACGGTGTCTGGGTCACTGTGAGTCCTTTACGGTGGCTGGGTCACGGTGAGTCCTTCACGGTGTCTCGGTCATGGTGAGTCCTTCACGGTGTCTTGGTCACGGTGAGTCCTTCACGGTGTCTGGGTCACGGTGAGTCCTTCACTCTGTCTCCATACTTAGACATATATCTGTATTTCGACATAGATAGTAGTATACAGAATATGGATTAAGTTTAATCATTAGAGAGTAAAACAGCTTGAATCATAAATATAAAGGTGTGATAATATATGTGAGATTTTTGATCATGCATAAGACTTGTAAATAATAAAGAGATTAATTAACATCCATAATATTTGTTATTATTAAAACATGATGTGTAGTTATTATTGAGATTGTAGAGCATTAGCAAGATGTGCAATGAGGATTGAGATTAATTAACAGTAATAAGATTTGTGATCATTAAAACATGATTAACACATGAAGAGTCCAACAATATCCCCCTTTTTGATGATCACAAATCAGATATAGTCAGAATATAAAAAAATGTAACATAAACGAAATTAGCATATTAGAATAGAAAAAAATAATTATTGTACTGACACTTGTAATTTTTCTCCCCCTTTTATACTTTTAGTTTTCTCCCCCTTTTGGGATTATCAAAAGGTAGAGAAAATGAAATGAAACACTACATTTGTCATTAAAAAGTGTTTAGAATAGAAAATACAGGAGAAGTACAAATATTAAACAAGAAATGTCATCCCATCAAAAAGAAAAACAGTCCTCAGACTCTTCAGGGATCCACCTTGTCTTTGCCTTTATCAGCAGTAGGAGCTGATGCTGAAGTAGAAGAATGCATAGATTTGGTAGACAAAGAGGGTAAGGGTAGACCTTAAAAAACAGATGGAGACAAAGTGGGAGTAGTAGAAGATCTAGGCTTTGGTTGGTCAAGAATGATTGGCCGGGTCTGAGAAAGAGCTTGGCTAACTGTCATGGCAGTTGAGGCTAAGGTAGGTAGACCAGGTCTAAGAGGTGCAGCAGGTGGAGAAACTATAGTAGTGCTCTGCACATGAAGATACGACTTCAAAAGATTGATGAAATCAGAAATGATTTCACCACCATATTGCATAGCCTTTTCAAAATCTTCCTTATTCTCTAGAAATATGTCCAACAATCTGGTGAACTATGTATGATTTTGAACATGAGCTTTAAAAGCTTGAGTCACCGTAGGGATTATCAAATTTTCCACAAGATATCTAAAGTGATCTGTCATATCACTTTTAGAGAAAATTCGGGAGAGATACAAATCTATTTTCTTAGTGATCTCTAATTGAGCATCATTGGCTATCTTAGAATGAATTCTAACCAAGTCCAATGCTCTATCACTGTTATTAACCACTTCTGTCAATGATGATAGATCCAAGCCACTGAAGGTGCTCTGATGTTCTTCCTTAATTATGGATCTCAGCATAAAATCATCCAGAGAAGATGTAGAAATCTGACCAGAAGCAAGTGGAGCCTTAACATCTTCAGTTGGAACTTTGAGCTATTTCAGAACTTTAGGCAGACATCTAGTGTATTCATCTGTAAGCTTATTCAGATTGTCCACAATCTCTCTCATGCATTCCAGCATCTTGGTGTGTCTCTTTCCAATCTTCTCATCAAAAGAAAGTAGGTATGGATGAAATTGAGACACAATTTCCCTAGAAAGGAGGGAATCAGATGGCTCAGGAGAAGCATCAACAGGTGCAGGGGTAGAAACAGGAGCAGGCTCTGATCTCAAAGATAACTCATTCTGCAAACTTGCTACCATACTTTTCAGATTTGAAACATCATCACACAACAACTTATTCTCTACTCTGACTTCTTGATTTTCTCGGATCATCCTTGGTTGAATATACAAGAAAATATTTTCCATGATAATTGATGCGTCTTCTTGACTTAACTGAGTCACTGGACGAGGTTGAGTGGAGACAATTTTCTCAACTCCAGCTAACAAAGTCTCTCTAAAAACTTTTAGATCATATTTTTTGAAAAAGGAGTGATGCTCAGGTAAGAGTGCGGGTAAAGGTAGTGGTTCAGATTCTGGTTAAGTTTCAGAGTCATCGTCAGACTCAGATTTTGATTTATATTGAGGTTGGGGCTCTGGTTCTGGTACTGGTTCTGGATGAGCTAAAGACTTCAGTTGAAATAGAGAATAAAGATCCATTCTAGTTGTGGTCACTTGCTGTGACTCATTCACATCATAAAAGCTTGGGAATTCATACCAAGTGTACAAGGAATATGTGACAGAAGGTTGAGAATCTTCAGCAGATCCATCATCCAAAATATCAAGGTTTTGAGGTTCCTCCCCCTCAACTTGTGCTTCCTTTACATATTCTTGAGCCCCAGGAACATGGACAAGATCCTTAGGATCATCCCTAATCTCTTCAGCAAACTCTTCCCAAGCCAGCTGAAAGGAAATTTCCATCCTCTCTTCAGCAGAGGGAATAATCTCAGGAACCGACTGTTCCACTGGTTGAGCTTCCAGACTTGCTTCTTTCTCAATAGAAAGATACTCTTCAACAGGATTTTCCTCTAAGGTTTCTTGCTATTCTAAATCAGGAAAAACCAATTTCATTGCAGCATTAGGATGAGCTTTTGGATTTACATCCACACTAGAAAAAGGAGCTTCATCTTCTCTCAAACTAATAGCACCTTCCTCTCCTTTATGTATTTCAGCAGGGATAACAGCAAGGACAACAGTCCTTTATTTTTCAACATGAGATGTTTCCATTGGAGGTCTTCTAGATTCTTCTCTAGGAGAAACATCAACTGCAACTTCCTCTTCTTATTCTTCTTCTGAATACTCATCCACATCATCTGGTTCCAAACCAGGATCAGATAGTTATGTAGGCCTTCTTGGATAGTCAACAGGATTAAACTTTTTATACACTTGATCATTATCCTCAACCCACTGCTTCTTCCAGGGCTTCCAGCTAATCTTCATCCTTCTGATGATAGGCATGGATAGGCAGTAATCAGGGTCCTCTAACTTTTCTTCATTTGGTCCAACCATCCGTTTTGCAACTATCATAGCTGAGATCATCCTTGAGTAAAACAAGGAGGTGGATTTGGATGCGACTTTGGTAAAATCACAAATATGGTTGATAACATACTTACAAAGGTTGATCTTATGGCCATTCTTCAACAGGTGAATCAGGAACACATCCTGATACTTCATCCCAGCAAAATCTCCTTTTCCTGGACTAATCAAATTATGAACAAACTTGAACAGAAGTCTAGTCTCCCAATCTAATTTAGAAGTTATGGCCCTTCACTTGGTGCCATTTCTAGTTAGGATCTCCAAATAATTATCCAGGTAAAAGATGTCGATTGCTGGAGGAGGGTCTCTCTGGTAATCTTCACAAACTCCTTCTTGTGGAATTCTTAGGCATGCAGCCCACAAACTCAAAGAGAAAGAGGACTTCTGACCATTAATCTAGCTTTTCACCATATAGATTTCTCCAAAATCAAAAAAGAACATCACATAATGATAGAATTGAGATTCCAATCTCAAGTAAATCGGTCTATTCTGTCCAGTGAAGCATTCAATCCATCCTTGTTCTGTTAAAACATTCAAAACTAAAGATCTTCTAGACAGCAACCACTCTGGGCAAACAACCTTTTCAGGTACAAATGTATGACTTACTAGGTTTGGGTTTAGAGGTCCTTCAGGAGCTATCCTCGGTATCCTCTTTTGTTTCTTAGAGCGGCGCTTCTCCGACAAAGGTGAGGATGAATGCCTCATCCTTGACATTCACTGAAGGTTCGAGCGAGAGGGAAGAGAAGGTTCAGTAGAGTGTTCGTGAAAGGAATCGAAGGAATCCCTTATGTTTTATCATTTGGGAAAGTCAAACATCAGAAAAACAAAAATGCAGGAAAACAAATATCGGTGAAATAAAAATTATGGCGATATAGGTTAAAATAAGAATATAAATAAATCTTCATGGTGAGACCGTGAGTAGGCATTATGGTGAGATGAAAAATAGTCATCATGGTGAGATAGTTGATAGTCATCACGGTGAGACAGTGACCATTCCCTATAGTCACGGTGAGACAGTGATTTGACAGACCGTGAGCATAAATTCTTGACGGTGAGACCATGACCATAAAACAGTAACTTATAAATAGTGAGTATGAAAGCGTAAAGTAAATTACAGTAAATTATTAAACATTAAGATCAGTAAGATATTTATTTATGATTAATCATACCAAGGTCATGTATGATGTAGTCTAATCTTTCAGAATTTAATGGTTTAGTGAATATATCAGCAAGTTCATATTCAATACCAATGAATTCCAAAGTGATATCACCTTTTTTATAATGATTCATCAAAAAGTGATATCGTACATCAATATATTTTGTTATAGAATGAGAAACAATATTTTTAGAAATTTTAATAGCACTTGTGTTGTCACAATTTATTGGGACATGTCTGAATTGGTATCCATAGTCCAGTAATGTGTGTTTCATCCAAAAAATTTGTGCACAACAGCTTCCAGCAGCTATGTATTTAGCTTCTGCAATATATAATGCAAACGAATTTTGTTTCTTACTACACCATGATACTAGTGACTTTCCTAAAAGGTAACATGTTCCAGAGGGGCTTTTTCTATCTAAATTACATCCAGAAAAATCAGCATTAGAATAACTAACTAATTAAAATGAATGCATTTTGCGATAGAACAGTCCTAAATTGGGAGTATTCTTGAGGTATTTGAAAATTCTCTTTACAGCATTTAAATGAGACGCTTCAGGGTTTTCCTTAAAACAAGCACACAAACACACACTAAACATAATATCAGTACGACTAGTAGTTAGGTAGAGTAGACTTCCAATCATTCCTCTATAAGTGGTTTGATCAATGGATTTACCATTTTCATAAAGATCCATCTTACAGGTGGTACTCATGGGAGTGTCACTACCTTTTGTGCTATCCAATCCAAAACGTTTTAAAAGATCTCTAGTACATTTACATTGAGTTAAAATAATTACATCATCATTTTGAATGATTTGAAATCCAAGAAAGAATTTATGTTCACCCATTAAACTCATTTCAAATTCATTTTGCATCATTTTAGAAAAATAATTACATAATGTAGTTTTTGAAGATCCAAAAATAATATCTTCTACATAAATTTTTACAACTAAAACATCTTTAGAAATTCGTTTTATAAGCAGATTAGGATCAACTATTCCTTTTGTAAAACCTTTGGAAATTAGAAAAGTACTTAATCAATCATACCAAGCTCTTGGAGCATGATTTAAACCATATAAATCTTTTGATAATTTGAAAATATGATTTGGAAAATGAGGGTTTGAAAAACCAGGTGGTTGTCCATCAAAAACATCTTCAGCAATATATCCATTCAAGAATGCACTCTTGACATCCATTTGATAAATTTTGAATTTTAGATGTGCAGCATAAGCAAGTAAAATCCTAATGGCTTCTAATCTGGATACTGGAGAAAAGGTCTCCTCATATTCAATACCTTCTTCATGACTATAGCCTTGTGAAACTAACCTAGATTTATTTCTAACTATTTTTCCAGATTCATCTACTTTATTTCTAAAACCCCATTTTGTGCCTATTGTGAGAGTTTCTTTAGGTCTTTCAACAAGATTCCAAACTTTATTTCATTCAAACTAATTGAGTTCTTCTTGCATAGAAATTACCCAAAATTCATCATTAATAGCATCATCAATGTTTTTAGGTTCAATCTGTGACAAGAAGGCTTGATGTTCAACCTAATTTCTCAGAGAAGCTCTAGTCTGTGTCCCCCTATCAAGATTTCCTACAACAACATCAAAAGGATGATTCTTTAGAATTCTAGTTGATCTAGTAAAGGTAGGACTAGAAACTTCAGGATCTTCTCTAGGTTTGGGTTCATTTGGGGAAAAATTTAGAATAAGTCCAAAACTAGTTGTCTTTATAGCAGGTTCATTAGATTTGTCATTAAGGTCCAGAACAGATAAATCTTCTCCAAGATTTTCAAGAGAGATTTTAGGCTCATGTGGATCAGTTTCATCACACTTGATGTGAACAGATTCTTCCACACACTTGGTTCTTTTGTTGAAAACTCTATAAGCCTTTCTGGTTAAAGAATATCCTAAAAAGATTCCTTCATCACTCTTAGAAGCAAACTTATCAAGATTATATTTTGAATTAAGAATGAAAACTTTTCAGCCAAAGACTCTAAAGTAACTAACTTTATGTTTTCTATTGTTCCACAACTCATATGGGGTTTTCATAAGAACAGGTCTAATTAAGACTCTATTAATAATATAACAAGTTGTATTCACAGCTTCATCCCAAAAGTAAATAGGAAGATCACATTCATTAAGCATAGTTCTAGCAATTTCTTGTAGGGTTCTATTTCTTCTTTCTACTACACCATTCTGCTGGGGTGTCCTAGGAGTAGAATATTTAGGACTATAGCCATTGTGTGAGCAATATGATTAAAATTCATGATTTTTAAACTCATGGCCATGATCACTTCTTAGAGTTTTAATCTTAAGTCCACTAAGATTTTTTACAGATTTGGAGTATTTAACAAAGTAAGAACAAGCTTCACTTTTGTGATCTACGAAGTATACCCAAGTATATCTAGAAAAGTCTTCTACTAGGACATAGATATAGTGCTTCCCATTTAATATAGAAACTCTAGATTGTCCAAACAAAACCATGTGAACCAACTCGAGAGGTTGAGAAGTTGAAACTTCTTTCTTTGATTTAAAAGAAACCACATGTTGCTTTCCCTTTTGACAGAGATTACAAACATTGTCATTTGGAAACTCAAGATTACATAGGTCTCTAACTAAATTTTTCCTAGTTAGTTTTCTGAGTGAGTGTATATTGTAGTGTCCTAATCTACTATGTCATAACAAATATTCTTTTTGAAAATCATTTAAATAGGTAACATTTTGTTTGGATAAGGAATTTAAATAAACTGCATAAACATTTTCATTTATTAAAGCATAAAAGACTAAAACATTTTTATAATTAAAAACATTGCAAGAATCATTTTCAAACATCACATTAAATCCATCATCACATAATTGAGAAATACTTAACAGATTATATTTATGTCCATCAACAACTAAAACATTGGAAATTAAAACTGAATTAGTTTTACCAATTTGGCCTAGGTTGATGATCTTTCCTTTAGAACTATCACCAAAGGTGACATGACCTCCATCAACCTTTATTAAACTCTTGAAGAATGAGTAATCCCTAGAAATATGTCTTGAACATCCAATGTCCAAATAATATGTCTTCTTGTGGGAACTCTTCAAGCAGGTTTCCTACAAAATAAATTTAGATAGGAAATGATTTTGGTACATAGATCTTCTTCGGTCCAGGTAGGTTAGCAATCAAAGCTTTTGGTACCCAAATTTGTCTTATGGGTCTCATATAATTTACAGAATCAAAATATTGTGAAAGATAAACTCAATTTGATTTATAACTATGTGAATAACAAGTTGAAGCATATGAATGTCCAGAGCTAGAACTAGCAGTAGTCCATCCAGATTTAGGAATAAATCTATTCTTAGTAATCTGACTCTGTCCAGGTTTGTAGCCTATTCTAGTAGTGTATTATGGTGTAACTTTCTTTCTTATCATTTGAGTTAGTGTATCTTTTCCATTTGTGAATTTCTGTAAGTATTTTCTAAGTTTCACATTTGACATTTTCAATTCATTATTCTCCTTTAACAGTTGAGCATTTCTATATTTTTCAATAGTAAGTTCGGTTTTAATAGTAGAAGTGAGAACATGTAGTTTCTTCAATGATTTTTATTTATCCTTAAGTTCATTGCATGTCTCTTCCAGCATATTACAATATTCAAATAATTCCCCACTAGCCATGTTTTCAGAATTAGAATCAGATTCTGCATCATCTCCAGAATAATAAGAATTTAAAACAAGAGTATCTGAGGTTACCTCATATGTGTTTGTCATGAAACCCATGTTGGCACGATTCTGTTCAGAATCAGACATTTCGAATTCACTTGTGCTGTCTTCAGAAGCACTCCCAGTAATCTTTATAGCTTTTTTGTACATAATGTCCTTGTAATCATATTTCTTCTTGAATTTTAGCTTTGGGTAGTCTTCTTTAATGTGTCCTTTTTTTACACTCATAGAAAACAACTTCATCACTTTTATCTGGCTTTTTCCAATCCTTCTTCCAATGTCCCTTATTGTAATACATTCATTTTCTTTTGATTTTCTGAAAAATTTCTTATTCCTATAAAACTTCTTAAACTGTCTGGATATCTGAGCCTTTTCAGCACCACTATCAGAGTCTGAATTTTCACTGGTTGAACTGCCAGTAGGTATTTGTGCTTTATCTTTGTCCTTGGTCTTTGAAGTAGTAGTCTTGAAAGACACTGATTTTCTCTTAGGTTCACCATATTCCTCTTTATTCACCTTGAGTTCTTCCTCATACATCTTAAGCTTACCAATGAGTTCTTTGACAGGTAGAGTAGCAATGTCACATGACTCTCTGATTGAAACATATGTGCCTCTCCATCGGTCTGGTAAACATCTCAAGATTATCATAATTTGGTCCTTTGCCGGAATAACCTTACCAAGTGAATTTATTGTATTTACTATCTCATTAAACCAAAGATACATATTGGAAATAGGTTCATTAGTTTTCATTTTAAAATTATCATATTTAATAGTATAAGTATTTAATCTCATTCCATTAACATTGGTTGTTCCTTCATGAGAAACACCCAAAGTATCCCATATTTCAAAAGCAGTTTTGCAAGAAAAAATTCTATTAAACTCTTTATCTCCTAAAGCACAGTACAACACATTCATATATTTACAATTATTATTGTAATTAGTCTTTGTAGGTTCATCCCAACTGGATCTAACAGTAGTGAGAATTTTATATTCTGATTCTATGGCAGTCCAAATATCAAAACCCATGCTTTCTAAATGAATTTTCATTTTCAGCTTCCATTGAGCATAGTTTGTACCATTGAAGAAAGGTGGACTGTTAGTAGCAGCACCTTGTAATATATTATCCATAACTAGGTTTTAGAAAGATAATTTAAAGAGATAAAAATATAGAAATAACAGAAATTTAATTTAAAATACAACTAAAATCACAGTTGAAAAAAGGGAGAATTTCAAAAATCATTTAATCCTCTAATACCAAATGTTGGTCGGAGTGGATACTCAAGAGGGGGGTGAATCGAGTTCCAATTAAAATTTCTGTTAAAATATTGTCTATTAAAAATCCACAGATTTATAAAATAAGTTAAACTGTTGTGAATTTATATAGATTGTAAATGTTCACATAGCTTCTTCAAGATTGATTAGGTCTCAGTTAATTTAACCACAAGATCAAACTAACTTTTGAAACTAATCTACTAATTTACAATAAGTGTAAACACTTGCTAATTTAACTATCAAAGTAGCATTAAAATAGTTTTGTTTTTCAATGTAATAGCAGTGGAATAAATAAGATATATGTAGTATACTTTGAACATAAATTATAGATGCACAATAGATATAACAAGAGGTTTATTCTCAAGCCGAGTCTTAGTCCTCTCAAATTTATATAACTTTGATCCACACCCTGGATCGTTGTTAACAACAGTTTACAAAACTATCCAGGCAATACAGGGACATACACCACTATTCTACGTGGGATACAGAGAAAAGACCAGGCCACACAAGGACCTCTTCCACAGTTGACATGGGTAAACATGAGTTAAGAGAATTGTAGTGAGGATTTGATATCCTCCAGTTCAGTATAGGAGGCAGTGTGTGTATAATGAAATGTAGAGTACACTACACTACTCGAAAGTTAATAACTAAATCACGTAGAGAATATAGATGATAGTTTAGAAGGTTCTAGTGATTGTCAATGCAGCTCTAGACTCATTGGATTCAGCAGGAAAGCTTCTGAGTCCTTCTTTGGTTTTTCTGTTGAAAAACAGAGTGTCATAGATAAGCTTTTATTCTTCAGGAGTGAGAATTATCTCTTGATCCAACGTGTGTTCTTCAGAGGTGTTGGATTGCATTCATGAGAGTTATTTGGAAGACTTCCAATATCCTTCTTGTTCATGATTGTTATACTTGTTCAACACCTTGTTCTTGGGTGTATGCATGTTCTTCTTGTTGTATATTCACACTTGCACATGGCTTCACTGATTTTTTGTGTACTGCATCTCAATATTCCTTATATTCCACAAGTTCTGGCAGTATGAATGATTCACTTTTCAAGGTACGAGATACTATTTTCTGACATGCCAACAACAATCATTAAATAACATTAATTGTATTAAAAACATAAAATATGACCGTTAGCTTTATTTAAATAATATTGACAAAAAGTTAAGAAACAGTGTCATAGTGATTATGTAAACGGTGTCTTCTTCAAGGTATGTGGTTCACGGTATGTGCTTCACGGTATATCCATGTCACGATGTCTGGTTCACGGTGAGTCCTTCATGGTGTCTGGTTCACGGTGATTCCTTCAAGGTGTCTGGGTCACAGTGAGTCCTTCACGGTGTCTGGGTCATAGTGAGTCCTTCAGGGTGTCTGGGTCACGGTGAGTCCTTCATGGTGTTTGGGTCACGGAGAGTCCTTCACGGTGTCTGGGTCACGGTGAGTCCTTCACAGTGTCTCCATACATAGACAAATATCTGTATTTGGACTTAGACAGTAGTATGAAGAATATGGATTATGTTTTATCATTAGAGATAAAATAGATTGAATCATAAATATTAAGGTGTGATACTATATGTGAGATTTGTGATCATGCATAAGACTTGTAAATAATAAAGAGAGTAATTAACATCCATATGATTTGTTATTATTAAAACATGATGTGTAGTTATTATTGAGATTGAAAGGCATTAGCAAGATGTGAAATGAATAATGTAATTAATTATCAGTAATAGGATTTGTGATCATTAAACCATTATTAACACATGAGGAGTCAAACAATTCCTTTTAAAATGAAAAATTAAATGGAAGTAGCGTTCGTGCGTACGTATGGATTACCGTCTCCACGAACGCGATGAGATTCATTTCCCCATAAGATCCATTAATGACTAATTATCATTTGATGATTAAAAGTAATGTTTAAAGGATGTGATATCATTCTGTATATTAATATGATATAACATATCCATAAGAAACACAACTTACATAACAAAGCATATAAAGGAAAACGAATCAGTTAAAACCCGATACAAAGATAATACTAAAATATTATTAACAAATCAATATTAAAAGATCATATATGATATCATATTTATGAATATGATTCTTGTATAATTTAATATGAATGATTTAACTATTATACATTAGGTTAACAAACACACTATCATGGAAAAGTACACGGTATGGGGTTTTCATCTCACTCCTAATTCCCGTGAGATTCATGCCATATTGCCACTATTACCTTTTGTGCGGGGTATATACTACCCATATTTGTATTATTTGTGTAAGATAATTTAATTTATGTGTATTTACATATTCATTGTATGATACCTCTTTCATGGGGTGATGTTTCGTAAGTTACCAAATTGGTAAGGGTTAATTTCACAATCTCTTTATTATCCGAGGTTGTTTTTACTTAAGTATCTACTGGGACATTTTTATCATCCATTTTTCATAAAAATGATTTCAAAATTAATATTTTAATGATTTTTGAAAGCTACTCTTTATCAGGATCATAATTTTAAATGTTTTAATGATTTATCTTTCTAAATAATTTTAATTAATGTTCAAGTTTTCAAAATGATTTTAAGGATTTATTTATATGGACATGAATGTTTTGAAATAATAATTCTTTCCAAAAGTTTAAAAGTGGTATGGGACACTTTGATTCAAAAATCTCTTTTAAATTACTTACTTTATAAATGTGTGACTTTTAAATGATTTTACAAAAAGGATATTTCTCTCAAAATGTTTTACTCATCATTTTCAACTATGTCAACATCATTTACTGGATATTATTTTTGAATTGAGGCTGATTTATTATAATACAATATTCCATATTTTATTGAATGAGTTATGATATGTTTGACTATGGACGTTCTATTTTTATACCAGTCATGGTTTATGGTTAAGGTATTGACATTTCGTTTGCTAGTTCAAATACAAATGTTTATGTTATGTTTCAGCCTTTTCATATGAGGAATGTATTGGACATAGTAAGTGATAGGTGGAGCCCACTATAGCTCCTCGATGCATCAGTAGTTCTCATGAGACAAACTAGTGTCCTGGCATGAGGCCTTGAAAAAATCTTATTTGTAGTCTTGGAATGAGGCCTTGTCTATGTGGTTATGATAGTCTGGTATTATGCATTCCATCGTTATGAAAGTGGTTATTGATATTGTATGTGATTATTCAACTATTAGAATATCCATGTGAATAAGTAAATGGCATTATTTCATTTTATCTTTTCCATATTATGTTGAAGTTCATGTTTAAAATGTTTTTGTTTTAGTTTTATACATTTCCTTAAATTTTTATGCGTATTTTTGAAAGTTTCTGCTGTATTGCTTACCCTTACTGAGCGTTTGAACTCACCCCTTCCTATGTTTTATTTTCCCAGGATTCCTAGAAGTGTATTGTGAATGATATGCAGGGTTAAACCAAGGGAATAATGTTTTTCATAAATGATTATTTATGTTGTTTTGTATGTTATAAAGTGGAATGTAACATTCATGTATGTAATCTATTTTCCATGACTGCTAAACCGATCGGTCCGCCGGGACTTGATTCCTTGTAATCATGCCAATGTATTAAAATAATGCATCAACTCTCGGAAACTGGGGTCGGGGCTTACAGTTGGTATCAGAGGAAGTTTAGCAATAAACTTGGAAGCTAGATTTAGATAAACTCTGATTAGAGCACATAACCCTAAGATAGACTTTGAGGATTAATAGAAAAGAACTTCCTAGAATTTTGATATTGTAAGGATTTTGTGAGTTTTCCGAGCAATAAATCCCTGTCTCGATACGAGCATGTAGAGGCAGCTCTGGAACAGATGTACCTAGGGGTAGAATCCGAAAACACCTCTTTGAGCTAGACTCGAATGGGAACTGGTGCACAACAACGGGCCTTGCTGCACTCTTGGTTATGACACTCCCTGGAGATATGCTTAGGATAATTCTCATTTTCTTTACAAACCATTATGAAGGGTTTATGAGTATATATTTCCTCAATGAATACATTTTAATGATTATGGATTATATCCATAAACTGTTTAATTGATGTTAAGTGTTTTACATGATTTGGATTAGGTATTTCTATTCACAAACTAATCTAGGGTATTCCATTGTTTAGAAATGGCACCCAATAGAAGGAATGAGAACACCAGCAATACGCATTATCCAAAGAGTATGAAAGATCATATCTTTCATGGTCCGAAGCTAGAATTTAGAAGGGAAATAGTCTCCCATGTGTTATCATCATATAAAGAAATAGTATCATGTGTTGATAATATTAGTAATGAATTCTCAGAGTCCTATGGCTTTGAAGGGAAGCCAGAGAAAGAAAGGATGGTAGAGAGAAGGACAGATATAGGGAATAAGGTAAAGAAGGATTTTCCCATATTTGATAAATATAGAAAGAATCACCTTGGAAAATGTTTGAAGGGAATGGGTGTATGTTATGAGTGTGGAGAAAAGGACACCAATTAGGTGACTACAAGGGTAAGAAAAAGATTTCAAATATACCATGCTTTATCTGCAAGGAGCTTGGACACTATGCGAACCAATGTCCCAGTCATCAGACTATGCCAAAAATGATATTTTTGGATAATAATCAAGTTATGATACTACCACAAATGAAGAGGAATGACTAGTGTTATTATGTTGTTATTTTGGAATTATTTCATTGAAGTGTCGTATCAATGATGTACTAGAAATAAATAAGGATTATACTGCAGTACTTTTTCATTGAGGACTTGAGATTTTATGGTACAATGAAAAGTGACTCTAAAGCGAGTTAATTTTTTTGGAAATTTCATGGTTGAAGGAAAGATAAAGCTTAATATGGTCCTAATATTGAGGTACTGATTTCGAAAAAAGATATGGTTGATTTGGGTAAATTATATTGGATATTCTTGACTCCCTTGAAACTGATTAAAGATTTGTATGTTTCATTATATTTGGGGTTTACAACATTTTTGGATGGATGAAGTATATCCAGTATTCTATAAGAAATAAGGGAGCATGCATATAATCAATAAGGTTTTATGGTAATTTAGGATGTTTCAGTGTTTTAAAAGAATACATTATAATGGTATTCACATGCTATTACGGGGTAAAAAGGATCTACATAATGTTTATCTTTCATATAAATTTTGGACTGAGAGTTTAACGAAGTATTTTGGATAAGTCCAAAGGTTGGAAGGGATTAATTTTGAAAGGTTATTTTTGGATTTTTATAAAAGGACAACACACAGACTGTGTGACGACCCGTCGCGTTGGACAAAGATGCAGGAATCAAACCCACAACCAAAATTTCATTGGGATTTATTACCTACCACTGGACAACATGAAGTTCCTAGATGGTATAATGTAGTCTTTTTAAGGGACTGATATGTGAATTATAAATTTATTATATTTGGATCCCTATACGATTAGGATAAATAGAGTATTTTTGAGTTCTATTATGTTTTGGGGTGAAACATGAGTTTGTGTTAGAAATTTATAAATGGATAAAACTCTAATTATAAAGTAAGTATATCTCCTTATGATCTTATCCAATATCATAAATAAATTTTTCAACATTGAGAAAAGGAACTTAGAACAAAAATGTTGTCCTTGATGGTACCTTAGATCATAAAAAATATATGGCTTTGGGATTTTTGGCCTTTTCATAGCCATGTTCTCTACCAATCTCCATCAGATATTGATGGTTAGATTTATCTTCCATATCCATATTTTCCTACATGGAACCCTAGTATGTGTTATTTTCGATAACCTTTATACTTACCACTCTTTATTTTAAATAGAGGACTCATTAATCCATTTTTTGATATGAGATTTCAACTAAGAAATTTTGAAATATCAACCTCATGTTTCCAATACCGAGTATAAATTTCAAGGACACAATTTATTGAAGGATGATAGAATGTAACACCCCATGCTTCCACGGTATGCTTCTCTTTGAATAATAGAGTAGTGTGTGTTGTACGCAACTTCGAGATTCTAACACGCCATGACCAATCAAAGTAGCAGTTATGAATAGTAATACCCACTATTTGATATTTTATACATTTTATATTTCAATATGGACTTCATTTTTGGATTTTTAATATTGAAATTATCTTAGGACGAAATTTTGGTAATTTTCAGATAACTTTTATATTTTGATGAATAGTGAAAAACACTAAATTTTTAATAAAAACAACTTTTTTAATCGAAATAATTAATATTGATAAATAATGAATTTGATTTTTTTAAAGTATATTTAGAATATATTTTTAACATTTAATACACTTTTTTTCATTGGACATAATTTCACATTTAAACCAGACATAAACAAGTGTCAATCTTTTGATATTAATTATCTATTAAAAACACGATTTGTATTTTGACAGTGGGAATTAATATTAAATTAATTTCTGCCACTTATGTGTTTTGAATTTGGAAAAATGGACTCTATATTTGGAATCAGAAAGTCCAAATTGTGTAAATAGATAACTTTTATTTTTAGACATTTTGAATAATTACTTCGGTAAATATTTTATTTACCATGGTTAAAGGGTAAATCCGATAAATAAGGATAAAAAATAATATTATAATAACAATAAATTACCCTAAATTGTGTATTAACCATATTTGATGATACATGTTTGACCATGGGAATATTTGGGTCGGTTTTGGGACCCCATGGATCAACTTGTAAGTGACAATGAAGCTTTATATTAATTAAGTTAAAATAAATACAAAAATGGCATAAGCCAATATCTTTTTGAAAAACAATCTTCACATAGGGTTGTATATGTTATATTTTTGACTATAAATATTCATTATAAATTAAAAAATATTTAATAGATAATGGTATTTTATTTATAATTTTTAGACATTAAATAAGTTACTTTATTTATGACACAATGATGATGAAGTAATTACCTTATTAGTGAAATATTAAAATAATTGATATTGTAAATACCCAAATAAATACAATTTGAGACTTTTAATGAATTAAAAGAATTTTATAGGTTAATATGACATGTTATTATTGATTTAATTAACTTTTTTCGAATTAATAATGCTGTTATGAGTTTCAAAAAAATTAAATACCAAATAGTGTCAAAATTGACATAAAAGTGTTTTTAAAACAAATATTATATTATTAATTGATATTAAATTCCTAAAAATATAAGGTTCGGCCAAAGGACTTGTATCATGATATGTGTATCATTAATGTACCACTTGGTGGTCGCTTGGAGGTATATAGTATGTTTATTAACTGTATAATATAAAAATACAAAGTGACATGGTAAGTGTCAAACTAATTAACCAAGAGTTAAAACTAAAAGATAATGTTAATATAATGACCCAAACCTGTCTAAAATCTATTGGTTGAAAGGATTTCGACCCATACCCACCTTAGTCTTTTAATAATCCACTTTTGAGCCATTATAAATCGAATATGAATTTATTATAAACTAATACTTTATGTTTGTCCTAAAGAGCCCCTCCTCCCCCTTATAAAAGGACACCACTTCTAACCAATTCCTCACATCTCTCAAGCCTTTTTTCTCGACCAAAATCTACCCTATTAAGCTCCCTACATCCCTATATTACTCTTAGATGCCTTAACATAGGCAGAAGGCACATCAAGAGTCCTTTTTGGTTCAAACCAAAGGGAGTTACCCAAATTAAAGGTAATGATTTCTCTTAGCTTCTTTTCATTTATTTTACTTCTACAACCCCTAAAACTCTTCTTATAATTTTATTTTGTAACAAAAATATTATCCTAAATATACTATAATATTGTAATTAGATGTATTATAACTAAACTTACACACACCTCCATCTAATGGGTTATTAAAATAATGTTTCTGTGGATGGCAACAAAACGCCTCACGAAGCGATGATTGTTCAATTATCTCTTATCACTTCTCATGGTGGCCATTATGATGGAACAGTAATTAAATATGATATTAGTGATATTTATTTTATATATATGCTTCTGTAATTCCATTTTATATCATACCATTATTCGTTTCATGTTGTATATTAATACGATAATTTTATTTGAGGAAGTGTGGACTATGACCCCCTCAAAGTGATATAACTCGTTCATACCATACATGGAACATATAAAGGATGATGTTAATGAACATAAGAAACAAATATAACATATTATATTATACTGGAATAATAATATTCCTATGTATCATTTGTTTTTTATTCCTTTTAAAATGAAAAATGAAATGGAACTAGCGTTCGTGCGTACGTACGGATAACCGTCTCCACGAATGCGTTGAGATTCATTTCCCCATCATAACCATTAAAGACGAATTATAATTTGATTATTAAAAGTAATGTTTAAAGGACATGATATCATTCTGGATATAAATAAGATACAACCTATCGATAACAAACATGGCTTACATAAGGAAGCATATAAAGGAAAACAAATCAGTTAAAACCCAAAACGACAATAATACTAAAATATTATTAACAAAGCAATATTAAAAGATCATATATGATATCATATTTATGAATAAAATTATTTTATAATTTAATAAAAAATATTTAACTATTATGAAAGAGGTTAACAAACACACTATCAAGGAAAAGTACAAGGTAAGGGTTTTTCATCTCACTCATAATTCCCGTGAGATTCATGCCATATTGCCACTATTACATTTTGTGTGTTGTATATAATACCCATAAATGTATTCATGCATAATACACTTTAATTTATGTTTATTTACATATTCATTGTATGATACCTCTTTCATGGGGTGTATGTTTTGTAAGTTACCAAATTGGTAAGGGTTAATTTTGCAATCTATTTATTATCCAAGGTTGTTTTTACTTATGTATCTACTGGGACATTTTTATCATCCAATTTTCATACAAATGATTTCAAAATGAATATTTTAAATATTTTTGAAAGCTACTATTTATAAAGATCATAATTTTAAATGTTTTAAAAATTTATCTTTCTAAATCTTTTTAATTAATGTTTTTGTTTTCAAAATGATTTTGAGGATTTATTTATATGGACATGAATGTTTTGAAATAATCATTCTTTTCAAAAGTTTCAAAGTGGTATGCGACACATTGATTCAAAAATATCTATTAAATTACTTCCTTTATAAATGTGTGACTTTTAAATGAATTTACAAAAAGGTTATTTCTCTCAAAATGTTTTACTCATCATTTTCAACTATGTCAACATCCTTTACTAGATATTATTTTTGAATTGAGGATGATTTATTATAATACAATATTCCATATTATATTGAATGAGTTATGATATGTTTCACTGTGGATGTTCAATTTTTATACCATTCATGGTTTATGGTTAAAGTATTTACATTTCGTTTCCTAGTTCTAATATGAATGTTTATGTTATGTTTCAACATTTTCATATGAGGAATGTATTGGACATAGTATGTGATGGGTGGAGCCCGCTATAGCTGCTTGATGCATCGGTAGGTCTCATGAGACATACTAGTGTCTTGGCATGAGTCCTTGACAAAATCTTATTTTTATTCTTGTCAGGATGCCTTGGCTATGTGGTTATGATAGTCTGGCATTATGAATTCCATCATTATGAAAGTGGTTATTGATATTGCATGTGATTATTCAACTAGTAGAATATCCATGCCAATAAGTAAATGGAATTATTTCATTTTATCTTTTCCATATTTTGCTGAAGTTCAAGTTTAAAAGGCTCTTGTTATAGTTTTATACATTTACGTAAATGTTTATGCTTATTTTTGAATGTTTTTGCTGTATTGCATACCCTTACTGAGCATTTGATCTCACCCATTTCTATGTTTTATTTTCCAAGGATTCCAAGAAGTGTATTAGGAATGATATGCAGGGTTAACCGGAGGGAATAATGGTGTTCATAAATGATTATTTATATTGTTTTTTATGTTATAAAGTGTAACATAACATTCATGTATGTAATCTATTTTCCAAGACTTCTAAACTGATCAGTCCTTCGGGACATGATTCCTTGTAATCATGCCAATGTATTAAAATAATTAATCGACTCTGGGTAACTGGGGTCGGGGCGTTACAAAAGGTATTTCAAACCACACATCGTCACTTTGTCACCGAGCCGAGGGGTTTCCAGTTTTAGGAAAGGATCGCATTCCCTAGTATGATGTGAGGTTCCTAATCTAGTAATCATAGATAAAATCAAATTCCAAGTCCGACAGGAGGGTACCACTCAGGATGTTCATCAAAGAATGAAACTGCCTAATCCTATTGGAAGGTATTCTTAGTGAGTATTTAGGGAAACTCCACTGCCAAACCCTATGGGGGGGATTACTCCTAGTAGATGTCATTGGGGAATTCCACCACTTAACCTTGCAGGTGGGTAATTGTGGAATTTTCATCAAGGAATGCCACAACCCGGACCTTCTTAAGGTTATGTTCGGAGTGTCTAGGAACACCACTTCTTAATTCTACTGAAGGGTTACTTAGAAATATCATTGGGGAACACCATTATCCATCCCTGCTAGAGAGTAAGCCTGGTACTACTCTGGTGATTCTGTATGATTGTTTTTATCATCGGGTTTCACCACAGTGCATTATAAACATATAAAATTTAACTTCTAATCTCAAAATCCTCTTTCGAGTGTACCATCACATTCTACATATAAAAACACCCAATATAGTCATCTCGTGATCCAAAATATATGTTCAAATGAAGAATATATAGATGTTCATAGTTTACTCGAAAGATATCAATTAGTACACGACATGTTAGGGGACCCACATGACATTTGGACCCACTTCACTACCTCTCAGTGTCACTGGTCGATACACCAGTCCCATCTGTGTAGTGGTACACACCGTGTTGGTGGACTACACAACATGTCCCACCTATTCGAGGATAGGTTCGTCTCTTGTCATCATGTCTATGTACTCGGACCCCATGTCCATGTACTCCGGTACACAACGTGTTGGTCCACATGGAATGTTGGTCATGTGGATAACCCATGTTTCTGTTCTCTTACAATGAGTCACCTCTCGTGTGACCCATCACATGGGTTGTCCAGCCGGGGATGGTGTATAGGTAATGTAAGTCAAGACTACATTCCATGTCATCCTTATCTTTTCCCAAACACTAACGCCACCACTGAGGGAGGCTACACGTCATGTGTTCTTCGTACTATATGGTGTGTAGTTGGTATTTTTTAAGAACATTCAGATTTTTGAGGATCATCATTCATTCTTCAAATAAGCTTCAATCGCTTAGTATTATACCTCAATTATGCTTGAAAACTAATATCTATTCATGAATCATTGTTCTGAAACACCGTTCATCAAAAATAGATCATCATCACTCGTTGGGGTTTCATTATTCTTTTTTCACACACCTAATGATTTATAAAAAATATAATCTGGCCACAAATAATTGAATTTAACATCATTTCATCGTGATGATTCTAGATCTATGCTACTCGCATGATATCGTCTCTATTTTATTTATTCGTCTCATATCTGGGAACCCTATTGAGCTAGGGTTGTCTAAAAACTGTCGAACCGAGAACCGAGGGGTTCTATCAGTGAAGAATGCAAAGAAAAATAGGTATAAAAATCACAAGATCATAGGTTTTAAAATGTTTTTTTCCAAGCGTTCTTGGTCAATGACTTAGAATGTGGATTCTTGGTTAGAAAAAAATGATAAAAAATTATGTTTTAGTACGTTGGAACATGAAAATGTCAAAATCAAGGCACAAATCAAAGGAATAAAGATGATATAATAAATCATTTAATTATAAGGGAGAAAAAAATATATAATGACTCATATCGCAGTTTGGATTGATCGTTGTTGAGGAATGTGCTTGTGAAACGATCCGAAGATGATGGTGTGTCTGTTGTGATTTGATCTGCCTTGATCCTGAGGTTTGCTGGTTGTCGGAGATATTCGCCAGTGGGAGGTGGTTGAGATCTTCAATGATGATGGGAAAATTATGATCCAAACTTAGATAATTCTCCATAACAATATTTTATAGGATATCATTAGGTCAAAAATAAATTTAATTAATTAATTGATACATTTAAACACACCTCCAACGAGCAAAGGGTCTAAACATTCTGCACCTAATCATTTTATTTCAATCCAATAGTAAACAATCGCATTCTGGACCCAACCGTGGTCTTTGATTTCTGATCTGATCAAACTTTTAATAGTAATCCTATTTTCTTTAATTATCATTGTGTGTAATATAGAATATAATTAATATTTTTATAAAATTAAATCTAGTAATGCAGGCTCTCAGAATTTTAGGTCATCTCAGTGCCTAGCTTTGGAAATATATATAGAAATATTTCAAAGACTTACAAGGAAAAATTGGGTCTCTAAAATCCACAAATTCACTTCATCACTGGATGTTTTGAACATCAACATCAATGTTTCAACACAACCATCGGTGTTCCAAGAACTACTTAGGACATTACATAGTGACCACTTGAGAGAATCAAACTCATTGTGACATGACATGTAATTATTTGAATGAAATTCTCTTGTGGATTAAGGTTAAGGATGATTAATATGGAATCATTTCAGTTTATTTTGTTTGTGTTTGTATCTTTTTAAATTGATGAAAAATATATGGTATTTTTAAGTCCCACATTTATGTTTAAAATGAAAGGTAATTTATTAATAAAAAAATTCCTTCATCCCTGAATCTGTAAAGTTCGGTGGGAGGAATTTCTCTCTTTTGGCTCACCATATTGACCAGATCATGTTGATGTTAAGAATCATTCTCCTACATTCCTATATTAATGTGAAAACTGATACCCAAGCGAAACCATGTAGGTTATACAATCTTTACTAAAATTTTTGGTTGGCTCTTCTCTTTAAACTAGTTCATATGTTAATGGTGGATAGGAAACATAGTTGGTTGAGCTGGCCAATAGTTAGCCAATTCTTTTCTCTTACTAATATGATGAAGTCTTAAAAACTCAAATCAGAATCCATTTCACAAATCATATGATCTTCAATTTTTTTCAAATACTCACAAACTCAAAATTCATATGAAATGCCTTTTTATGTAATGAAAATATCAAATTCCTTTTCCAAATAACATTTTTATCTTTAAAATATAGTGTAAATGTCATAACATCATGTGATTTAAAATTCATATATCCTTTAACTCTAATTTTTATATTAAATCCTTATCCAAATAATTTTTAAAATATTTTTTCCACTTTCCAATATTATAATCATAAGGATGGAACTATTAAAATCAATCTATTATCATTTAATAAAGCTTTCTTGGGAACTTCCAAAAAACCTCCATTTATATCTTCAATAACATATTTTCACCATTTAACATCTTATATACATTTATAAAAAATAAAACACAAATAAAAAACTGGGCTCAACAATTATCCATTTGTATTTTAGTAAATACCTATGCTAGGAAATGTTATGTCAATATGACCCTACAATTTTTATTTGCAACAACATTCATCATTTTTTTCTTCTCCCCTCTTTTCTCACTAACTTCTCTCTTTTTCTTATCTACCCCTTATTGATAACAAATACAAATTATATAGAATATGGTGGTATCTATTCATTCTTAAGAAATGCTCTTAATACATCCCACTCAAATTATATGCGATCTATGATTAGTGTAAAAACATTATGGTTTGAATTTGACAATAAACTTTTACACTGATTTATATAAAATGATTCCAACTATTATCACATTCCAAATTTCATCCTTAGGGAGTTATCAAAATATTTCAGGTTTATCCCACATTTTAACACCAGTTTTTGCAAAAATATTTATAATTTTTTTATAACATGAATTTCTACACCGACTTAACACACGTTTTAAAATTATTAAAGTCACATATAGTATGTTTTAATTTCAATCATATCTATAACATCTCAATTTTTATTTTCATTATATTGTAAAAATAATTTATCCCCTTAATATTTGAACAATTTATTGTTGAGTCAATAAGTTTTTCCTTATGACGTTTCCATTCCTTCATACTTTGGGGAGATTGTTAAGTCAATAAGGTTTCCTTTTTAATTGACCATTCCTTCTTGTTTTGAAAATCACAAACAACTTATCTTAAGGAAAATATATTTTTAGCCTACGTTTTACTTCTATAATGAAAAATTTACTTCCCCAAGGAAATTCAGCCTTATCATTTTTTTCTTGGTTCTTTAACCTGTCTATGAATAAAAATCAGTGGCATAGCTAAATCCTCGGAATCATATAATAATTAGATATGAAGTGTTCTATTTTAGGATCAGAATTCCGGTTACAAAAATTTATAAAGTTCTACTCTGAATTCCCTGTTACAAACTTTTATGAAGTCCAACTCTGAATTCTGAATACAAACTTTTATAATGTTCTAACATTGAATTCTAATGATGGATTCTGATTAGGAATTCTCATTACGAATTCTGATGACGAATTCTGATTAAGAATTGTCATTACTAATTCTGATGAAGAATTCTGATTACGAATTCTCATTTCAAATTCTAATGATGAATTCAGATTACGAATTCTCATAATGAATTTTGATTACAAATTCTGATGATGAATTCCCATTACGAATTTTCACTTCGAATTCTCCTGTTAAACAGAATACAAATATCCTTGCATTATAGACTCCAAATAGTATTTTCATTAGACTCCGAACTTTTATTACATACACTCCGAATATTTGAGTTTGGTTATGTATTTATATTTTTTCCTACACATGTTTTGTTATAAAATGATGTCGTGTTTTCTGTTACTAACTAATCATTGGTTGAGTAAAATGTATACAGGTCCCTCCAAGATTTAAGGAAAAATATGACCATTAGAGGATGGAGACAATCGTTGAAGCCGTGCCTATAAATAAAAAGCTCATTTGAATGAGCTCACTACTGTTCTATGACTCTAGAGATTACACGATGTTGAAGTGATTTCTATAGAGAGACTCTCATGCCTTGTGCATACTGAACAACTTTTCCAAACTTGCATTGTGCGAAACCAAAAGTTAGTGATTACATTCAAGGGCTTCCGGGGATAAGAAGACAGAGGTGCCGACTAACTTGAAGTTGAGGGATTCCTTGCTGAAGAAGATAGAGGTGCTAACTACCTTGAAGTTGAGGGATTTTGGGGATAGCAAGACATACTCTGATCTTCATATTAAGAGATTACCTTGGTGTGGGTACGAAAAACTTTTTTGAAAGTATAAATAATGGTATTTTTATCCAAGGTTGTTGGATACCCTTCTCTTTGGGTTAAAAGATTTACTATTGGTTTTTTGTTTTCATTAAATGTTTTCCACTTCATTTGTATTGTTAAGGAAAATACAAATATCTTATACTTCCTTATACGTGTACCCTAATTTAGTTAAGATTCTATACACTTTATGGTAGAATCATCATCTTTTTAAACTTCGATTAAGTTTTATTTTCCAGAACCATCTTTCCGGATTCAATTTCTTGGAATCATATTTCCATAATATAGCAAGTGTGTTGAACAATAGGTCTTGTGAATTATCCTGTTTAACCTTGTTAAACATAACCATCATTAAAATTTCAAAATGAATTTTTTAAAGTATACAATTCACCCCCACTCTTGTATTTTAAGTATCTTTAGATACTTCATACAATATCTCTATTATTTAAATCCTATATTTGGTATTATAGAGTATATCATACTCACATACGATCTCACAATTGGTATCAGAGAATTGGTTCAAACTGAATTAATCTCACGATTAGATCTAGAAGAGAATTCATCTCTTTCTCTTCTCGGAATAGGTTTTCTGGACTCATAATGTTTGGAGTCATTATATTTTTGCATAGAGTACTTATGTTCTATCTTTTAACTTTCTTAGGAATATTTTCCTTTCTTGAAAAATTTTATTACTAATATGTTTGTGTGGAACGATTTTTATTAATGATGGTAGGAATCGATGTTGGATCCATAGATAATATTAACCCTAAAAGACCACCCATTTTTTATGGAAATGATTATTAATACTGGAGAGATAGAATGAATAAATTTGTTATCAATACTGTTGTAGACAATTTTATTATTTTACTGGAGGTTACAAAATACCCGACAAAGAAAATAGTACCTTTACAAATAAAGAGAAGCAAGAGTATCACCTGAATTACAAGGTACACAACACATTGCTTTGTTCTATGAGCAGGAATATATACAACCATATATCATCTTGTGAAGAAGAAAATTGTATATGGAAGAATCTTGAAGTTACTCACTTAAGAAATTCCAATGATATTGATACCAGAAGAGCCATGCTCAGAGTTGAGTATCGTGGTTTCTGTTTTCCTTATAGAGAACCACTATGTAAAGTGAAACAAATAACTGTAACAGTTGTCAAGAGTTTATAATCTATGGGAGAAAAAGGTCTTGATGATGAAACTATTGATGATAATATCATAGAAATCATTCCAAATGAATTGGAGTCAAAGAGAATAGCTATTGATGAAAATAGAAATGTTACTCATATTTCTTTAGATGAATCTTTTTGAAATCTTCTTCAGCATGAGACTAGGATGACGAGAGATGATGATAACATCATGAAGAAAAATTGGAATTGAAGCATTGATTTTACTACAACTACAAATCATATGATAGAGAAGACTCCTGAAAGAGTTACTAGATCAATGTCTAAGAAGATTGTTATACAATCTGAATATAGTGGAAGTGAATATTCACAGAATGAGTTAGAAAATCTTTCTTGGAGAATGAACAAGATAGCTGGATAGAGGAACTTTCAATCCAAGTATAAGAAGAAAGAAAGGAAAGATAAGAAAGATTCTGTTGTTACATGTTATGAATGCAAGAGATATAGAAATATAAGACCTGATTGTCCTATGCTTAAGAGAAAATAAAGGAAAAAAACATTCAAAGAGGAACAAAAAGAAATACTACAAGGCTAATGCTAAGAATGTTTTCAAATCCAATGACACCTAGAGTTCCAATGGAGGTGACTCTTTAGATGAATCATCATATTATGAATATTCTGGTCAGAAGAAACTAGGTCTAATAGCTAAACTACCTATTGACAATCATTTTTTATGGCTATGTTACACAATTCTGAATCAATGGCCAATGTTTCTTTAAATGAAAATTATTGTGATGATAAATATTGTAACTCTTCAGATGAAGAATCTTTTTATGATGATGATAATACATTACCTACCTATGAAGAAGACCTAGGTTTCCAAAACTTCCTGAGATTGAGAATTCAAAACTCTTGAAAAAAATTGATAAGGAAAATTTAAGGAATACTATTCATACTAAGGAAATATCAGATCTTTCTAAATATCTTGATAAGAAAAATGCATATTTTGTAAGTATTTCAAAAAATCTTGACGAAGTAAATTATGAGAAGAATAAACTTCATAAAAATCAAAAAAAGTAATTTCTAAGAAAAATGTATTAGAGGCCAGCTCTAGTTCCAAATATAATGATTTTTTAGATAAAAACTCGATTATTAAACTCAAGGCCAAAATATTTTCCTTAATGAAGTGTCTGTCAAACATTACCATAGGTAAAGAAAATTTTGATAAGATGTATTCACAAATATGAAATTTAAGAAACAATTCTGTATTTAGTTATACACATGCTAAACCAATTTTTAGTAACAATTATTTTGTTCCTCAAAGTGCCCCATTTTGTACCAAGTGACAATGTAGTGGTAATTGGGAAAAGAATTGTTCCCTAAACAAAACCCAGTCTTTGGTATTTCATTAATAAAATTTTTCATAAAATATGTGGGTGCCTAATGTTTTTCTTTTTGATATTTCCAGATCAACAAATGTTTGGATTCCGAAAACCTAACATTTATCATATTTTCAGAAAAATAGAGAAGGTACCAACAACAATACTTGGTACATGGATAGTTGATCTTCCAGGCATATGACTGGTAACAAAAACTATTCTGAAAATATTATCAAGATGAATGGAGGGAAAGTAACTTTCGGAGATAATGCTCATGGAGAAATAATTGGTATAGGTAATATTGTTCTTATTTTAAAAACATTTATTTCAAATGTTTTATTTTTTAAGGGTCTTAAGCACAACATCATTAGAATAAGACAATTATGTGATGAAGGATACCTGGTGAATTTTAGGAATGATAAGTGCTTAGTACACAATTACAAGGAAGAGTTTATTCTTTCTGTCCATAGGAAAGAGAATGTTTACACACTTAACATAGAAGATATTAGAATCCAAGATCTACATTGCCTTAGTGCAATGGAGGATCATTCTTGGTTTTGGAATAGAAGTTTAGGACACTATAACCATAGGAACTTATTCAAACATTCTATGAAATGATTAGTTAAGGATCTACCAGATCATAAATTCAATTCTTTAAAAGTTTGTGATCCTTGTCAGTATGGCATGCAACATAAATATCGTTTTAAATCAATTGTTGACGTCCCAAATACTGGTGAATTACAATAATTGCACATGTATCTTTTTGGTCCACAACAAACTGGAAGCATTGGGGGGTAAGTATTATGTATTTGTTTTAGTTGATGACTAAACTAGATTTACGTGGGTCTATTTTATAGCAAAGAAACCTAAATATTTTTCGTATTTCAAAAATTTTAGAGCCCAAGTAAAAAATGAGAAAATCCTACCATTGGAAACTATTCATAGTGATCATGGTAGAGAATTTGAAAATTCTGATTTTGAAACTTTTTGTAGTAGAAAAGGCATTACTCACAACTTCTAAGCACCTAGAACTCCTCATCAAAATGGTGTTGTTGAAGGAAGAAATATAATTACTCAAGAGATAACTGGAACCTTGTTGAGTAAATATTCTAAAGCCAAAATTTTTTGGGCTGAAGCTCTATGTACTGCTTTTTATACTATAAATCGAGTTTTAATTAGACCTTCCCTTAATAAAACTCCTTATAAGTTATGCAATGGTAGAAAACCCAGACATTCCTTCTTCAAGGTTTTTGTTTCCATAGTATCCAATATTAATACTAAAGAAAATCAACATAAATTCACAACAAAATCTGATGAAGGTATTTTCATAGGCTACTCCACAATTTCTAAGGTTTATAGAGTTTTAAATAAAAATACTTGTACTATAGAAGAGATAATACATGTCAAATTTGATGAAACTGATCACTTTGTTTTTAAACAACCCCAACCTACATCTTCCGATGTGTTTTCAAAACTAATTATCAACCTCTGATAGAAGATCCTTCTGATAAGGAAAATTTCCCAGAAAATACTTCTGAAACATTTACCCCAAAATATTTCCTACCCTATGTTGATGAATAGATTTTACAAATCCCAAATTAGGTGTTTCTTAAGAATCATCCCAGTTATAGTGTCATTGGTGATGTGAATCAACCTGTAAGGACTAGATGTTCATTAAGAAATGAAATAGAACATATAAAATTTCTTTCCCAATTAGAAACAAAAATCACTACTTAAGCTTTAGGTGGTGACGATTGGATAAAATCCATGGAAGATGAGCTAAATGAGTTTTAAAGGAATAAAGTCTTAACCTTGGTTGAAAGAACTAAGGAAACATCTGATATTTGAGTAAAAGTGTCTTCAGAAATAAATGTAATGAAAATGGAATCATAGTTAGAAATCAATCTAGATTAGTTGCTAAAGGCTATAATCAGCAAGAGGGAATAGACTATGAGTAAACCTATGCTCCAGTTTCTAGACTTGAATCTATTCATTTCTTACTTGCCTTTACAGCATTCGTTAATTTCAAAATTTTTCAAATGGATGTGAAATGTGCTTCCCTGAATGTTTATGTTCAAGAGGATGTTTTTGTAGAAAAACCTCCTAGATTTGAAGAAACAAAACATCCTGATCATGTTTTTAGAATTACTAAATCTTTGTATAGACGTAAGAAAGCCCATCGAGCCTGGTATGATAGACTTACAATATTTTTGCTTCAAAAAAATTATATTAATGGAAATGAAGATCCATGAATTTTTATAAAGAAATAAAAGAAAAATGTTTTGATTGTTCAAATATATGTTGATGAAATCATATTTGGTTCAACTCAGTAATCATTAACTGATTCCATTGTAGATCTAATGAAATATGAGTTTGAAATGAGTATGATGGGTGCGTTATAATTTTTCCTTGGTTTTCAAATTTCTCAAAAACCAGAAGAAATTTATATAATTCCCAACACAAGCATATAAAGTATATACTTAAAATGTATGGATATGACAACACTAAGAGTATTGGTACTCCCATCGGTACCTCAAACACACTTGATCTTGATGAATCTTGGAAACATGTGGATCAAAAAGATTTTAGAGGTATGATAGGAAGTTTACTTTACTTGACAACTAGTCATCCAGACCTAATGTTTTATGTATTATAATGTGCAAGATATCAATACAATCCTAAGGAAACTCATTTTATGTTAGTGAAAATAATTTTCCTCTACTTAAAAGGAACCATGGATTTTGGACTCTTTTATACATCTGGAAATGATTTCATTTTAAAATGTTTTTTAGATGCTATGTTTGGTGGGTGTAGAATGGATAGAAAGAGTACATCAGAAACTTGTCATTTCTTATAAGATTCATTAGTTTCTTGTTCATGAAAAAATAAACACTCACTAGAACATTCCACTGCTGACGCTGAATATGTAGTAGCTGGAAGTTGTTGTACTCAAGTTTTGTGGATGAAACACACACTCACAAACTATGGTAGGAGTTTTACCAAAACAAAAATATTGTGTGATAATACAAGTGCCACTTCCCTTATTAAAAAACATGAACATCACTCTCGTGAAAAGCACATAGATATTATGCATCACTTTCTTAGGGATCACACACAAAAAGAAGATATCATTCATTAGTTTATCAGGATGCATTATCAACTTGATATTATTTTCCAAAAAATCTTTACCTTCCGATAGATTCGATTACATTAATCAAATGTTAGGAATGATAACCGTAAGGTAATCTTCTTTGATTGAATTCATGTTGAACCATTCTATTTAATGTAATAAACTCCTTTGCATAGTGGGAGTACATTTGTTTGTTAATCTTAACAAAATTTTTCGTAATGATGTATTTTTATTTTTTTTCTTAATGAATTTTTCAAAAAAATAATTCAAGATTTCCATAATGAAAATTTTTCATTTTGAAACTTTTCTTAATGGGATGTTTTATTCTCAAAATTTTCATAATGGGAATTTTCGTACTCATAACATTCGTAATAGAGTTTTGGTACTCAAATTTTTTTCTATATGTTTTTCATAGTGAGTTTTTTGTAGTGAGTTTTTTGTAGTAAGTTTTTCGTAGTCAAATTTTATTCATAAAAAATATCACCTATTACGAATAATATTCCTAGACAATCTGAAAGGTATAATTTCTTTACATACGTTTTCATAATCATATTTTAATTACAGGTATTTTCTTTTGTTTTTTAAAATTTTCTGATTCACTTTTCCTCAAATCTGAATGTCATTAATAAAACCTCAAAAGATCGGATTAAATATTTCATTTCGGCTATCTTGTCAACCATCTAATCAGATCACCATAATTCTCAACCGTTAGATTGGAATTGGAAGATGAAAGGTCACTTCCATTGCCTATATAAAGGACCCCGGAAGGGTTGTCCCACATCGAGTTTCAATCATTTTTTGTGCTGAAACTTCCCCCCCCCCTTCCTAAGCCTGATCTGAATCTCTCAGAGCATCTCTAATCTGAATGTTTGTAGAAACCTCCTCTCAAGAGATGTCTATCGCGATGCCAGACTCAAGATGGAAAATTTTTAGGGAGAGGCTGGTACATCCAAATTCTTTCAAGTAAGATTCTATTATGTCTAAGAATATCAGGTGGAATGGCTGGGAGAGCATATGAATATCTAAGCCAGGTGATCAAGACTTGGTGTATCGAGATTTACTTATAGAGTTTTATGAATATGTTTACGTCTTTAAGGAAGATGGCAGGGAAAAATTTTATTTCAAGTCTTATGGGATGACTTATAAGCTTTCTTACACCACAGATGCTAGTCTCGTTGGGTTATCCTATGAAGGATAATCAGAGTTTTTCTCTCAAAAATTACTGGATGTGAATGAATGTTTTGTCAAGGTGAATGCCTTGGAATGTCTTTGACTTTCAGAATACAAGACCACAAAAATTGATCACCTATCATCTAACAATCGGATCTTGCAGCTATGGGTTCAATGATATTTCGTACCAATAAAGGGAGATAAGGATACTATAATGAAATTTGATATATAGATCTATGATTTCTTAGTATATCTAAGGAAGATCAGTTTTTTGAGGCACGTCCTCATTACGATAGAGAACATGAAAAACGGAAATTTGAGAGCTCAGATTATCATGTATCCTGCCTTACTCTCAAAATTGATAGTTCGATGTCTTGAATATTACAAGATCCCATGTATCTCCAATCCGAGAAATTGCAATGCGATGCTTGTTAGTGATGAAAATTTGAATAGAATATATATGGGTTTTTCTGAAGAATCAATAGAATTCTACATTCGACCCGAGGAAGAAGTCAAAGCTGCTCATGTGGAACAAGACATTCCCAAACCATCAATAAAGGCTAGAAAAAAAAGAATGTTGAAGGAAGTAGAAGTTGAAGGTGATACTCCTAATTCTATGGAAGTCCAATCCGCACCCCCTAATCCAAATAAAGAAAAATCTTATCTGGATGAGGGGGTTGGAAAATGGAGGGAATATAAGGAAAAGAAGAAAGAAAGGGAGCCACAGTTCGGCTTAGACCCTACTGAAGCTAAGTATTTAAGGGAAAATACTGATGAATACCATGAAAAGGAAGAAAATAAGAAGATGTTGATGGAGAAAATGACAGAGGTAGAAGTTTTACAATCACATTTAAAGGCCACTGAGGCTGTATCCAAGAAAATTTTAGTGCTGCAAACATTCTAAGTTGAGCCTCAACCAGAAACTGAAGGGAATATTTTCTTCACTCCAGAAAAATCTAAAGAGAAATAAGTTGTTGAAGAAGTGGAAGAGGTGGAAGTAGAATAAGAACCAGAAGAAGAAGAAGAAAAAGAAAGTGGTGATATAGATTATCTAATTAAGAAAGATGAAAAATATCATGATTAGGGAAGCCCATCTGAGAAATTTTCACTCCAAACTTATAAGGCGGAGTCCTCGAGGCTTGTCACTCATGGAAAGTGATGTGGGCCGGAGGTCGTCACGGCTCTCGAAATTACATTTATTAACCTACACTAGCACAGTGGTTCAGGGTCGAACCATAAAGAAGGCAGATGAGACTTCTAGGTTTTATTCAATGATAAACTCCATTGTTGTCAAGAGTGGAGGAAGTGAACATTTCTTTATATTTTATTTATTAAAATGAAAATGAAACAGGATGATGAAACTTTTTTTTATAGAAACTAAAAATTACACTAATAATGAGAAACTAAAGTAATATTGTATACTAGTATTAAGCAGCATGACAAAGAAGTACTGATCACATGAAACACTTGGGAGATTTAATCTACTGGTTGAAATGATTTATTCCTTCACAACTTTAATTGAGTCACACATCAAAAAATTATGAAGAATATACCTCTCCAAGAAATTCAACAGGCAGAGAATTAAGTTTTGGAGTTCGCCACACCAAAACTTAATTGAATTGCTTTAAAGTTGAAAAAGAACAACAACTTGAAATAAACTCGCCGTAAATTCCCAGTGTTGTTGACAATAAAAACATCGAAAAATGCATTCAAAATCTACTTCGCCAGTTGATCTTGAATTAATGAAATTGTAATACAGAAACTGAATTGTGAACAATTTAATATCGAATCATAAATCAATCTCACCGATTGTTTATGATTTCTGAAATATTGTAAAGATTGTGAAGAAACCACGAATAAAAACTAGAAGCGTAAAATTCCCAAGCTGGAAACATATCATCTTTAACTGAATAATTACAATTTGACAACATAAGTAAAGAAGTAATCAATTTATAACTTATATTTTATTATTAAATTTTATTATTACTATACTAACTATCATTATTGTAATTACTATTTAAGAAATTAAATTGTTAGATTAATCTATTGTTTAGTTAATTTTAATTTAGTAATTAAAATTAATACTTATGTCTTAAATATTTTTAAATTAATTAAAATATTTTATAGTTTAATTATAATTATTCTAAATTATATATTTATACTCTTAATTGTGTATTAATTTATTATTTATTATTAATTTAGTTTTATAATTTTATTTAAAATTTATTTATTTATTAAAATTATAATTGTTTAAATTATGTTCTTTTACAAATTATTTAAATTTATTTGACTTTGTGAAGTTAACTTTACATTAACTTTACTTTTTTACTTTTGATTTTGTTTTTTTTCTACTTTACTTTTGTTATACTTTATTTATTATATTATTTTATTATAATTTTTTTATTTTTGTTGTGTTATCATCTTCCTCCTCCCCCAACTTAGCACAGCAAAGGGGGAGGTCTTCTCCAAATCCCGCAGCAGGGCGGCAGTAGCGCACAGCGTGGCAACCCTCTTCTAGTAGACAAGCTCCTCATCCTATGCAACAGTCCTCAGCTACACACTAGGAGGTGGAGCAAGCTCCACAAATGTGTTGCATCCCTTATCTAACAAACCAGTTGTGGCCCTACTTCACTCCAGTGGTGGATTCAGCGAGCAGCGTGGCACGACCGACTCCATCATCTCCAGCTACACAGAGCAGCACGACGGTCTTCAGCAACGCACAACCACAGCAGCTCGACTCTGGCGTGGGTCTCCTCGGCCTCCATGGTGGTGCATATCCTGGCCTTCAAACTGGGCAGCGCGACGGACAGTAGAGAACAACCCTGGCGGTTCGGCCTTCTTCAAACTAACAGCCCGTCGATCAGCTTGTGCGGCACGGCTTCAACCCAACTCCTTGCAGCGTGACACATGCCTCCTCAAAACAGCGGACATCAGTAGCTTGACAGCTTCCCCTCCTCCTTCAAGCGGTACGACTACACTTCAATGGAGGTACGCCATCTGTAGGTGGCGCGATGCCCTCCTTCAAAAAAAATTTGTGGCAAAACTAAGAAGGAGAAGAAAGTGGTGATATAGATTATCTGATGAAGAAAGTTGAACAATATCCTGATTAGGGAACCCCATCCGAGAAATTTTCACTACAAACTTCTAAGGTCGAGTCCTCGAGGCTTGTCACTCATGGAAAGGAAGAAGAGAAAGATTGAAAGAAGGATGGGGAGAAGGAAGAAGAAGAAGTAAATGAATTATCTGAGGAAGAATGTTATGAAAATGAATTTATTGAAGAAGGAGCAGAAAAAAGAAAAAATTAATGAAGATAGAGTTGTTCAATTATCTGATAGCGAGCATAAATCCCCTGATGAGCAAGCCATACTGAAGATTGATAAGGGTAAGAAAGTGGTTGTTGACACCCCCAGAAAATCTATAGTGAAGAGGAAGGAAGTTGAAATATCTTCAAAAAGGAAGCTTGTTGAGCTTGAAAACCCACCTCAACCAAGTAATGCATGGGATCCAGAGACATCTTCACTTGGTCATGATTTTGTTGAATAGTCATTGAAGAAGCTAGTCAGGTCCATTCCAACTTTTTCAAGTATTGATTCAAGATTCCAGATGCTCCATCATATGCTTAATCAGAAATCGGAATCGGTGTCCATGGTGATGGAAAATTATGTCAAGATATAATTAGATTTCAAAACTGTCCTTATATGCTACGAAGCTCACAGAAATTCATGCAAGAAGATATCTATCAGGTCAAAGCGATCAATTCAAGAAATGAGTGAGTTTGATGAATTTCAAGATGGAGTAAAGGAAGCTTTTTATATATAATATGGAAGGAACAAATATCTCACAACTAGTTTTGAAGAAAAGCTAACTCAAGAGAAAAATTCTCGAAATCAGCTGGTCAAAGATCTGAATGTAAAGGTCAACACTGTAGCTCAAATCTGGAAGAGGGAAAGAGATCTCCCGATTGAGATTGAATAGAAACTTGTAAAGAAGGGTGGAGTTATTATGGCTCAGACTGAGGCTCTGAAGGCTCAAGATGAAAGGATTAAAGCCTTAGATAAGAAATCTGAGCAAGATCACAAAGAGCTAAAGAAGCTGAAAACCATTCTGAAGAAGCTAATACCCAAGGAAAAAATAAGACAAATAGACCTAATCTGATCTGTTATTGTAATGTATTTCTTTGTAAAAATCCTTTATTTCTTAATGAAAATTTTGGTTCCTTAATCTTGTTAGGATGCTTGTACTAATATTTCATGTAACATATTGTTTTCCATTCCCTCAAACACTTTTTGAAAATCACAATGGGGGAGAAGGAAAAATAATTCAAAAGGGGAGAATGAAAAATAATTCTAAGCTTAAAAATTATCCCTATGTAACATGTAGCTTTATCTAAGGGATGTTTTCACTACAGATATTTCTATAATCAAGTAAAATATGATTTCATAAATCTAGAATATGATCCTTAGGGTTCCAAATCCTAAGGGGGAGTTTAGTTTTATTCATCTTTTCCTATGTAAAAAGGTAGATAAGTTTTATTTGTAAAGTCTAGATAATTTTCTAAGCCCTTTTATTCTTTTTCATAAGAATGTTTGTGCTTTCCAAAAAGGGGGATATTGTTGAGTCAATATGGTTTTACATATGACTTTTCCATTCCTTCATACTTTGGGGAGATTGTTAAGTCAATAAGGTTTCCTTATGACATGACCATTCCTTCTTGTTTTGAAAGTCAGAAACACCTTATCGTAAGGCAAATCTATTTTTACCCTATGTTTTACATCTATAAGGAAAATTTTCCTTTCCCAAGGAAATTTATCCTTACCATGTTTTTATTTTTTCTTTATCCTCTCTAAGTATAAAAATTAGTGTCATACCCAAATCCTCATAATCATATAATAATTAGATATGAAGTGTTCTATTTTAGGATCTAAATTCCCGTTACGAACATTTATAATGTTCTACTCTAAATTCCAGTTATGAACTTTTATCAAGTCTATCTCTGAATTTTGAGTACGAACAAGTATAATGTTCTGAATTATAATTATGATGATGAATTCTGATTAGGAATTCTAATTAAAAATTCTAATGACTAAATCTGATTACGAATTCTCATTACTAATTTTGATGATGAATTCTGATTACAAATTCTCATTACGAATTCTGATGATGAATTCTGATTACAAATTCACATTATGAATTCTGAGGCTGAATTCTGATGATGAATTTTGATTACAAATTCTGATGACGAATTCCAATTATGAACTCTCACTTCAAATTCTCCTATTAAACAGAATCCGAATATCCTTTCATTATAGACTCTGAATATTATTTTCATTAGACTCCGATCTTTTATTACTTACACTCCAAATATTTGAGTTTAGTTATGTAACTATATTTTTTCCTACACATGTTTTTTTATAAAACGATGTCATGTTTTCTATTACTATCTAAATGTTGGTTGAGTGAAACGTTTATAGGTCCCTCCGAGATTTAAGGAAATGTATGACTATTGGAGGAGGGAGTCGACCGTTGAAGTTGTGCCTATAAATTGGAGCTCATTTGAACGAGATCACTACCATTCTATGACTCTAGAGATTACATGTTGTTGAAGTGATTTCTAGAGAGAGACTCTCATTCCTTTTGCATACTGAACATCTTGTTCATACTTTCATTGTGAGACTTTGAATTCTGGTGATTACATTCGAGGGATTCCATGGATAGGAAGATAGAGGTGACAACTACCTTTAACTTGAGAGCTTTCTTACTGAGGAAGACCAAGGTGTCGACTACCTTGATGTTCAGGGCTTGCGAGGATAGAAAGACAGACTCCGATCTTCGTATTGAGGTCTTTCCCTTATGTAGGTAAGACATACATTTTTGAAAGTTTAAATCAAGGGACCTTTATCCATGGTTGTTGGATACCCTTCTCTTCATGATAAAATATTTAATATTTCTTATTTCTTATTTTAATAGTTTTCCGAAGAATTTTTATTGTTAAGGAAAGTAAAACTATCTTATACTTTCTTATACTTGTAGCCTAATTTACTTAAGATTCTATACGCTTTAAGGTAGAATCTTCATCTTTGTAAACATTGATTAAGTTTCATTTTCCGCACCATCTTTCCAGATTCACTTTATCAAAATCATATTTCCATAATATAGCAAGTGTGTTGAACTAAATGTAGGATCAAAATGATGATGTAGATGCTCATTATACAAGATGGGGGATGAATTTTAAACTTTCAAAATTTCTTTGGAATGTTTAAATATGGTTATGTTTAACAAGGTTATACAAAGTAAATTCACAAAAACCTTTAATTATACACAACTTGCTTGAATCCAGAAATATGATTCTGATAAAGTGAATCCGAAAATATGGTTCAAGAAAAATTAAACATAATAAAATCTTACAATAAAGAATATTCAACCTTAAAGCATATAGAATCTATCAAAAACATAGTACACAAGTGTAAGGAAGTATAAGGTAGTTATACTCTCCTTAACATACAAAATGTAGCGGAAAAATAAACATGTAAAAAGAATAAATAAAAACCAATAAATATTTTAACCCAAAGAGAAGGGTATCCCATAACCTCAGATAAAGGTCCATTGATTTATACATTCAGGAAAGTCTATCTTACCCACACCAGGGTAATCCCTCGATACAAAAATCAGAGTCTGTCTTTCCATCCCCACAAGCCATCAACTTCAATGTAGTTGGAACCTCTATCTTCCTCAGCAAGGAAGCCCTCGAATTTCATGGTAGTCGGCACCTCTGTCTTCCTATCCCTGGATTTCCATGAATGTAATCACCAACATTCAAAGTCTCACAAAGAAAATTTGAACGACCAGTTTGGTACACACAAAGAAATTATAGTCTCTCTCTAGAAATCAACTCAACGGAATGTGGTCTCTAGAGTCACAGAACTATTATGTGCTCTTTCAATTGAGCTCCTATTTATAGGCCCGACTTCAACGGTCGGCTCCCTCCTCCAATGGTTATATTCTTCCTTGAATTTCATTTAGACTTGCACATGTGTCACTCAACCAGTGGTTAGTTTGAAACAGAATAGACTACATCATTTTATAACAAAACATGTGTAAACATAACCAAATTAAAGTATTCGGAGTGTAAGTAAAACAATGTTCAAAGTCTAAAAAAAATTAAATTCGGAGAATATAATACAAGAGTATTCAGATTGTGTTTTCTAGGAATTATGAATTAGAATTTGTAATCAGAATTCGTAATCAGAATTCTTCATCAGAATTCATAATGAGAATTCGTAATCAGAATTCTTCATTAGAATTCGTAATCAGAATTCGTAATCAGAATTCTTCATTAGAATTCATAATGAGAATTCGTAATAATAATTCTTCATCAGAATTTGTAATGAGAATTCGTAATCAAAATTATTCATTAGAATTCGTAATTGAACTTCATAAAAGTTCGTACTCAGAATTCGTAGTAGAACTTCATTAGAGATCTTATCCAGAATTTGGAGTGGAACTTTATAAAGTTTGTGTTCAGAATTTGGATCCTAAAACTCAATTCTTCATATCTAAGTATCATAGGATTCCAAGATATTTATTAAAAAACAAATTTATCCCTTAAACAAACAATTTGACAAGATCAATAAAAACAAGGTAAGGATAAATTTACTTGGGAGAGGAAATTTTCTTTATGAATGTAAATCAGATAATAAAATGAATTTTTCCTGGAGATAAGGTGTTTTTGATTTTCAAAACAAGAATGGATTGTCAAGTCATAAGGATACCTTAGTGACTTATCAATCTACCCAAAGAATGAAGGAATAGAAAAGTCATACGGAAAACCTTATTAACTCAACAATATCCTCCTTTTTGGAAAGCACAAATAATCTTACAAAAAGAATATATGGACTTTGAAAATATTTAACTTTTCAAATAAAAATTATCTCCCTTTGTACATGGAAAATGGTTAATATGATTAACACCCCCTTAGGCTTTGAAGCACTAATGATCATATTCTAGATTTCCAAAATAGAAATTTTCATTATCATGATAATGGAAATCATCATAGTGAGAACAACCACTTAGATAAACTCCCCCTTACGTAGGGATATTTCTTCTATACATAGAAATATTTTTCCTTCTCCCCTTTTGAACTGTTTTTCCTTCTCCCCCTTTGTGATTTTCCAAAAAAAAAACAGGGAATGGAAAAAAAATATGGTACATGAAATAGTGGTAGAGACATACAAACAGAACAAGCAACATACATTTAATTTCAATTGGAAGAATTAGTACAAGTAAAAAAATACAAAAAAAGATCAGATTTGAGTCGATTTTGTTTCTTTTTCCTTGGTCATCAGTTTCTTCACAATTGTCTTCAACTTTTTCAGCTCTTTGTGATCCACCTCTGCTTTATTTTCCAAGGCAATGATTCTATTTTCTTGAGATTTCAGGGTCTCTACCCGAGCCTTCAGCAAATCATCTTTCTTCACAAACTTCTCTTCCAACTCGTTCCGAAGATCACTCTCTGTTCTCCAGCTTTGGGAAACAAAATTCAACTTCCCATTCAGGTCTTTGATATCCTAAATTTGAACATTATGTTCAAGAGTTAACATCTTCTAAAAATTATCTGTATGATTTTTTATTTTAGATTATTTGGTATCAAAAGCATCATTGACATCTACTTGAAATTGATCAAGCTCTACCAACTCTTCAAAAACTTTCATAGACCATTTTTTCATTTTCTGACAAGAACTTTTGTGGGCTTCATAATTGATAAGGAAATTCTCATGTTCAGCTTCAATCTTTACACACTTATCCATGACCATGGATACAGATTCTGAATTTTGATTCCTTCTATGTTGAAGCATCGGGAATCTAGATTCAATTGCTAGAAAAATTGGAATGGTATCCACTGGCTTCTTCAAGGACTGAACAACAAAAACGTGTCCTAAAGCTGATGACTCCGAATTAGACATCTTGCTTGGGGATGGCTCTTCCTCTATCTCTACCAGCTTCCTCTTGGGAGATCCTCCAGATTCATTTTTTCTTATGATATCATTGGTTGGTGTATCAACAAACACTTTTTTGCCTTTGTTGATTTTCAGAATGGCCTCTTCATCAGGAGACTCGTGCTCACTTCCGGATAGCTGTACAATCTTGTCTTCATCAAATTTCTCTTTTTGAACTCCTACCTCAATGTCCTTAGGAAGAATGAAGTCATGATTATGACTCTCTCCCCCAGATGTCTTGTCTACTTCCTCTTCACCTTTCTCATCATCTCTAGGTGTAGCAAGTTTTGAAGATCTGACTTGAGAAGTAAAAAGTGAAAATTTATCGTAAACACTTTCTTTTTCATGATACTCTTCCACTTTATTAATCACATCATTTGAGCTACCACTAGTTTCTTCTTGATTAACTTCTTCTGGATCATCCTTCTTTTCCACAATCTTTTCCTGTGGTTTTTCCGGAGTCATAAACCTCTTACCCAGAGTCTCAGGTAATGGTTCTAATAGGAAAGACATTGGTACATGGATATTCCCAGATGAAACATCAGCAGACTTTAAAAGAGATTTCACAATCTCTGCCTCAGACATCTTCTTTTTAAGCCTTTTCTCTTTGGCTTGCTTCTCAAGCACCTCACCATCCTTTTCATTCAAGGCCCTAGCCTCAACCGGATCTAGGACAAACTATGGTTCCCCTTCCTTCCTGTTATTCTTGTCTTCTCTCTATTTGGAAACCACCTCATCCAGATAGGCTTTTTGATTTTTGGGCTTAGGAGGTGCGGATTGATGTTCGTTATCCTTGGGGGTGTTTTATTATATATACTTTATCTTTCTCCTCATCCCAGCCTTCTTTTTTGGTTCTTTTTTTCTCAATATTTTACTGAAAAGCCTCTGCCTCCTCCACTGGAAAATCATAAAATTATCCCGAATCTTTAGAAAAACCAACCATCATTCTCTTGAGAGTATCATCACTGATAAGCATTACCTTGAAATTCCTCATCTTGGAAGAACAAGTGATATTGAATGATTCAAGACACCGAAAAATGATCTTGGTGAGAAGAGAATGATACATAATTATCTGATCATTCAAATTCCAATTCTTGATGTTCTAAACTGTAATAAGAACATGCCTCATCTTATTGATATTTCTTAGATATACCGAGAAATCCTTGATGTAAATGGAACTTTTTTTATGTTATCCTTATCACCTTTTCTTTGTAAGAAAAACCATTCAACCCAGAACTGTAGGATCCAATTGTTGGTAGATAGATGGGAAATATTAGCGGTCTTTACCTCTTAAAGTACAAGGCATTCCATATCCTTCACCATGAAGAAAATTCCTTGCATATCTGGTGGCTTATGGGAGAAAATTTCAGCTTCTTCATCATATGAGAGCCCCACCAAACTAGGATCCTTGGTGTAAGAGAGTTTGTATGTCTTGACATAACACTTAATGGAAAAGTTTTCTAACCTATATTCATCAAATAAGGAAACAGACTAATAAAATTCTACTAGAAATTCCGGATAAAAAACATCATGATCTCTTGGCATTGATATGCAAAAATCTTCCCATCCACTGAGCTTGATATTCTTAGAAATAAGAGAATCATCTTTATTGAAAAAATTCAGATGAACCAACCTTTCCTTGTAGACTAACCAATTTGAAATTGGCTTCAAAGTAGAAATTTCTTGGGAAGCGGCTTCTACAGACATTAGTAGTGAAGAAACTCTGAAAGATTCGGAACGGTCTTAATAAAGGAGGGAATAACTTCAAAACGCAAGAGCTTCATATCTGTTGTGGGAAAACCATCATAGGAAACCATTATATAGGTAATGTAAGTGACCTTTCATCTTCCAAAACAAATCTAATGGTTGTAAACTTTCTGATCCGATCAAACGGTTGAAATGAAAACTTCAAGGGAAAAATAAGAAGGATACGATCTTTTAAGGTTTTTTATGAAAAACTAGAATCCAATATTTTTTAAAAAATGAAAACACCAGCAAGTAAAAATGAGTACGAAAACATAGGTAAGGATATCGTACCTTTCGGATTTCTAGGAATATTATTTGTTATAAGTCATATTATGCTTGAGAATTTTAAAAAACAAGATGTCTATGAAAACCCCATTACGAAAATTCCATTAAGAGATATCTATTACGAAAATTCCATTACGAAAATTTTCAAATATCTCATTATGAAAAATTTCAAAAATCTCATTATGAAAAATTTTAAAAAATCTCATTACAAAAAATTTCAAAATTATTATTATGAAAAATTTTCAAAAATCTCATTATGAAATATTTCAAAAATCTGATTACGAAAAATTTCAAAAATCCCATGATAAAAAATTTCAAAAATATCATTATGAAAAATTTCAAAAATCTCATTATGAAAAATTTCAAAAACCTCATTAAAAAAAATTTCAAAAATCTTATTACGAAAAGTTTCAAAAATCTCATTACGAACAATTTTCCAAAATCTCATTACGAAAAATTTCAAAAATCTCATTAGGAAAAATTTCAAAAATCTCATTATGAAAAATTTCAAAAATCTCATCACGACAAATTTCAAAAATCTTATTACGAAAAACATTAAAAACCCCATTATGAAAAATTTCAAAAATCTCATTACGAAAAATTTCATAAATCTGATTACAAATAATTTTCAAAAATATCATTACAAAAAATTTAAAATATTAACAAGGAAATGTTTTCCCCTATGAAAAAGAGTCTATTACTATAAGGTGATTGTTTTAACAGAGAGTTAATGAAGAAAAACTACCATACAGTAATCATTCCTAACTTCGGTTTAATATAATCAAATCTATCGGAAGGTAAAGATTTTTTGAAAATGTCAGCAAGTTGATCATGCATTCCGATAAACTGAAGAATGATATCTCCTTTTTGTGTGTGATCCCTAAGAATTTGTTTCCTAGTATCTTTTTGTTTTTCATGAGAGTGATGTGCAGGGTTTTTACTAAGGGAAATGTCACTTGTATTATCACACAGAATTTGTGTTTTGGTAAAACTCATACCATATTATGTGAGTGTGAGTCCCATCCACAACACTTGAGCACAACAACTTCCATCTGCTACATATTCAACATCAACAGTGGATAGTGTTACTGAGTGTTTCTTCTTGCATGACCAAGAATCTAATGAATCTCCTAAGAAATGACAAGTTCCAGATGTACTCTTTCTATCCATTCTACACCCACCAATGTAAGCATCTGAAAAACTTTTGAAGAAAAAATCATTTCAAGAAGTATAAAAAAGTATTAAACCCATGGTTCCTTTTAAGTAGCGAAAAATTCTTTTCACAACCTTTAATTGAGATTTCTTAGGATTGTATTGATATCTAGCTCATATGAAAATTAAAAACATGAAGTCTGTATGACTAGCTGTCAAGTATATTAAGCTTCATATCATACCTCTAAAAGATGTTTGATCCACTTGTTTCCCAGCTTCATCAAGATCAAGTGCGTTTGATGTACTAATAGATGTACTAATACTTTTAGTGTTGTCATATCCATACTTTTGAAGAAGATCTTTAATATATTTATGTTGAGATATATAGGTTCCTTATGGTTTTTTTTCTGAATTTTGAAAACCATTTAAAAATGTTAACTCACCCATCATACTTATCTCAAAGTAAAATTTCATTATATCCGCATAGGAATTAGTTAAATATTGCAGAGTTGAACCAAATATAATGTCATCAACATATATTTGAACAATAAAAATATTTTTATTAACATTATTTTTAAAAATATTTGGATCTGCATTTCCCTTAACATAATTATTTTGAAGAAAAAATCATGTAATTATATCAAACCAATCTTGAGGGGCTTGTTTAAGTCCATACAAAACATTGGTTAGTGTAAAAACATGATCATGATATTTTGTGTCTTCCAAGCCAGGAGGTTGTTCTATATAAACTTCCTCTTGGACATAACCATAATGAAAAAAACATTTCACATCCATTTTAAAAATTTTAAAATTGAAGAATGCTGCAAAGACATATAAGATAAAAAAATATTCAAGCCTAGCTACTAGAGCATAGGTTTCTTCATAGTCTATTACTTCTTGTTAGTTATAGACATTAGCAACTAATATAGCATTATTTCTTACTATGTCTCCATTTTCATCACACTTATTTCTAAAGACCCACATTACTCCAATAACAGTAGTTTGCTTAGGTCTTTCAACTAAGGTCCAAACTTTATTCCTTTCGAATTCATTTACCTCAACTTGCAAAGATTTTGTCTAATCATAATCACCAAATGCTTCTTCAATTATTTTTTGTTCTAATTTGTAAATAAATACAAGATGTTATACTTCATTCCTTAAGAAACTTCTAGTCTATACAGGTTGATTTACATCACCAATAATACTGTCACTGGTATGATTCTTAAGAAACAATTGATTTGAGTTTTGTAAAACCTGTTCATCAACATAAGGTAGAAAATATTTTAGGGTAAACCTTTCAGAACCATTTTCATGAACATTTTTTACCAGAAGAATCTTTTATCAAATATTGATAATCAATTTTTGAAAACACATCTGAAGATGTAGGTTGGGGTTGTTTAAAAATAAAAGGATCAGACACATCAAATTTGACATGTACCATTTCTTCAAAAGTAAAAGTGTTTTTATTAAAAACAATATAAGCCTTAGAGGTTGTGGAGTAGCCTAAAAAAATGCCTTCATCAGATTTTGGTGAGAATTTATGCAGATTATCTTTAGTATTCAGAATGAATACTTTGCAACCAAAAAACATGAAGTAAGAAAGTCTAGGTTTTCTACCATTCCATAACTCGTAAAAAGTATTATTAAGAAATGGTCTAATCAAAACACGATTAATAGTATAACAATCAGTACTTACAGCTTCATCCCAAAAATGTCTAGCTATAGAATATTCAATCAACATGGTTCTAGTTATCTCTTAAATAATTCTATTTCTTCTTTCAACTACACCATTTGGTTGAGGAGTTCTAGTTGCTGAAATGTTGTGAGTAATACTTTTTCTACTAAAAAAAGTTTCAAAATTAGAATTTTGAAATTCTCCTCCATGATCACAATGAATATATTTCAATGGAAGGTTTTTCTCATTTTTTAATTGTGATATAAAACATTTGAAATAAGTAAAATCTTTAGACTTTTTTTCTAGAAAATAGACCCACTTAAATCTAGTGTAATCAGCAACTAAAACAAATACATAATACTTGCCTCCAATTATTCCAGTTTGTGTTTTTCCAAAGAGGACCATATGCAGTAATTGTAATGCATCAGTTGTTGAGACTTCACCGACTAATTTAAAACTCAATTTATGTTTCCTTCCATACTGAAAAAGATCCCTAACTTTAGAAGAATAAAATATATGCTTCGGTAAATCCTTAACTAGTTTTTTATTAGAGATTTTACATAAGTTTCTAAGGTTGCATTGTCCTAACCTTCGATGAGAAAACCAATAATGATCTTCCATTGCACTAAGACAAGGTATGTCTTGGATCTTAAGTTTTTCTATGTTCAAAGTGCATACATTCTCTAGCCTGTGGGCAGAGAGAATAAACTCTTCCTTGGAATTGTGTACTAGACATTTGTCATTCCTAAAATTCACAAGGTATCCTTCATTACATTACAGACATATGCTAATGATATTATGCTTATGAACATTAACAAATAAAACATTTGAAATTAATGTTCTTCCATGAAGAGAAATATTACATATACCAACAATTTCTCCCTGTTCATTATCTCTGAAAGATACTCTTCCTCCCTTTGTCTTGATAATCTTTTCAAAATAGTTTTTATTACCATTCATATTCCGGGAAAATCCACTCTACATGTACCAAGTATTTCTGTTGGTATCTTCTGTATTTCCCTGAAATTAAGAAAAAGATAGGTTTTTGGAATCCAGATGTGCTTGGATCCAAAAATGTCATAAAGAATTTTTTTTGGCACCCACATCTTTTAAGAAAAGTAATCATTTTAAAAACCTAAGGAATGGGTTTTATTTAATGAACAACTCTTTTCCCTATTCCCACCATATTGAAAATTAGAAAAAATAGGGCACTTTGAGGAACAAAATAATTGTTACTAAAAATTTGTTTAGCATGGGTATAACCAAATCCAGAATTGTTTCTTAAAAAGCATATTTGTGAATACATCTTATAAAAATTTATTTACCTAAGTAAAAGTTTTACAAAAACTTATTTAAGGAAAATATTCCGGACTTGAGTTTGATAAAAAGGTTTTTATCTATAATATTATTTGATTTGGAACTAGATCTGGGCTCGAAAACACTTTTCATAGAAATTTCTTTCTCTAGATCTCTAGAAAGTTTATTCTTCTCAAAATTTATTTCCTAAATATTTTTTGAAATACTTACAAAATCATCATTCTTTATATTAAGATATTTAGAAAGATTCAATATTTCCTTAGTAATAATTGTATTCCTAGAATTTTACCTATCAAGCATTTTCATGAGCTTTCAATTCTCAATTTCAAGAAGTTTGGAAAACCTATAACCATCATCATAGGTAGGTAAAGTATTATCTTAATCAGAAGTAGATTCTTCATCCGAAGAGTTGTAATATTTATTATCATTACCATTCAATGAATCATTGCTCAATGATTCAACATTATGTACCTTAGCCATAAATCAGAAATTGTCAATAGGTAGTCCGGTTATTAGACCAACATTATTCTGTCTAGATGATTCATAATCTGATGATTTATCTGAAGAGTCACCACCACTGGCACTTCAGGTGTCATTAGCTTTCAAAAAATTCTTGGCTTTAGCCTTGTAATACTTCTTTCTGTTTTTCTCTGAATGCTTTTCCTTCCTTTCTTTTCTATTAAGCATGGGGTAGTCAGGTCTTATATGTCCATCTATATTGCATTGATAACATGTAACTTCAGAATCTTTCTTATCTTTCCTATCTTTCTTCTTATACATGGGATTGAAAATTCCTCTTTCCAGCTATCTTGTTCATTCTACGATCAAGATTTTCTAACTCATTCTCTGAGGATTCACTTCCAGTAGATTCACATTATATAATAACTTTCTTAGACATTGATCTAGTAACCCTTTCAGGAGTCTTGTCTTTCATATGATTTGAAGTTGTAGTAAAAGCAACACTTCAATTTCCATTTTTGTTCTTTATGTTATTAGCATCACTCTTCATTCTTGTCTCATGTTGAAGAAGAGTTCCAGGAAGTTCATCTATGGAAATGTGAGTAACCATTCGATTTTCATCAATGGTTGTTGTCCTTGACTCCCATTCATTTGTCATGAGTTCTATGATTTTATCAACAACATATTCATCATCAAGACCTTTTTCTCCCATAGATTGTAAACTATTGACAATAGTCAAAAATATTTGTTGTAATTTACATATGGGTTCTCCATAAGGAAAGAAGAAGCGATGACATTCATCTCTGAGCATGGATCTTCCAGTTTCAATAACATTGGATGTACCAAAGTGTGTGAATTATAATTTCATCCAAATAAAATTGGCCACTTCACAAGATCAGATCTAGCTGTATACATTCCATGTCATAGAACATAGAAAAGTATTGTGTACCTTGTAATTCAGTTGATAATCATGCTTCTCTTGATTTTTAAAGGTACTAATTTTATTGTCAGGTATTTTGTAACCTCCAGTATGTATAAAGATATTTTCAACACCAGTATGGATAACACAATTTCTTCATTCGATATCTCTATTATTCATACTCATTTCCATCGAAAATGGGTGGTGGAGTTGGATTGAGATTATCTATGGATCCAACACTGATTCCTACCATCTTAAAGAAAAATAATCATTCCACAAAAACTTATTAGTAATAAGAGTAAGAAAAATATTCATATGAATGGTAAAATATAAAATATAAGTACTCTATGAAAAAACAAAATGACTATAAACTTTATGAGTCCGAAAAATAAATCACGAGAAAACAATGAGATTATTTCTTTTCTGAATCTAATCGTGAGATTAATTCAAATTGAACCAATCCTCTGATACCAATTGTAGGATTGAAATGATGATGTAGATTCTCAATATATAAGAGGGGGTGTATTGTACACTTTAAAAATTCCTTTGGAACAGTTAAAGCAGTTTATGTTTAACAAGGATAAACAAAGTAAATTCAAAAAACCATTAATTCTACAAAACTTGCTTGACTTCGGAAATATGATTACGAGAATGTGAATCCAGAAATATGGTTCCAGAAAAATGAAATTTAAGGAAAGTTTACAATAAAGAAGATTCTACCTTAAAGCGTATAGAATCTATCAAAAACAGAGTACACAAGTGTATGGAATTGTAAGGTACTTATACACTCCTTAACATAAAAATGCAGTAGAAAAATAATCTTGTAACAAGATCAAGTAACAAGCGATAAATCTTTTAACCCAAAGAGATGGGTATCAAACAACCTTGGATAAAGGTCCCTTGATTTATAAATTCAAGAAAGTCTGTCTTACCCACACCAGGGTAAGCCCACAAAATGAAAATCAGAGTCTATCTTGATATCCCCGCAAGCCCTCAACTTCAAGGTAGTTGGAACCTCTGTCTTCCTCAACAAGGAAGCCCTAGAACTTCAAGGTAGTTGGCACCTCTCTCTTCCTATCACTGGAAGTCCTTGAATGTAATAACCAACATTCGGAGTCTCACAATGCAAATCTGAACGATCATTCCAGTACGCAAAAAGCAATGATAGTCTCTATCTTGAAATTACTTCAACATCAAGTAGTCTCTAGAGTCAGAGAACCATTATGATATCTTTCAAATGAGTTCCTATTTATAGGCCTGACTTCAATTGTCGGCTCCCTCCTCCAACGGTCATATTTTTCCTTTAATTTCGGAGGGACCTTTACATGTTTCACTCAACCAATGGTTAGTTTGAAACAGAATAGAAGACACCATTTTATACAAAACAACTATAAGAATAACCGAATTCATGTATTCGGAGTGAACGTAAAAAAATGATTGGAGTCTAACCAGAAATTGAATTTGAGGTCTATAATACAATAGTATTCAGATTCTGTTTTCTAGGAATTCAGATTTAGAATACGTAATGATAATTCTTCATCAGAATTCATAATGAGAATTGGTAATAAGAATTCATCAATAGAATTTTTAATGAGAATTCGTAATCAGAATTCCTCATCAGAATTCGTAATGAGAATTCATAAACATAATTCTTCATTAGAATTTTCAATGAGAATTCATAATCAGAATTCTTCATCAGAATTCGTAATGAGAATTCTTCATTAGAATTCATAATGAGAATTAGTAATCAGAATTCTTTATCAGAATTCATAATGAGAATTCGTAATGATAATTCTTCATTAGAATTCGTAATTGAACTTCATAAAAGTTCGTACTTATAATTCGTAGTAGAAATTCATTAGGGTTCGTAACCAGAATTCGGAGTGTAACTTTATAGATGTTCATATTCAGAAAATGGATCCTAAAACAAAATGCTTCATATCTATGTATCATAGGATTCTGAGGTTTTGATTATAAAACAAATTTTTACCTTAATAATATAATATTATAAGATCAATATAAACATGGTAAGGATAAATTTCTTTGGGAGGGTAAATTTTCCTTATGAAATTAAAACAAAGAATAAAATGAATTCTACCTTAAGATAAAGTGTTTGTGTTTTTCATAACAAGAATTGATGGTGAATTCATAAGGACACCTTAGTGAATTAACAATCTCCCCAAATCATGAAGGAATGGAAAAGTCATAAGGAAAACCTTATTGACTCAACACTAGATATCTTGTTAATTATCTTCTTTAACCTTGTTAAAAATAACCATCTCTAAAATTTCCAAAGGAATATTTAAAAGTATACAATTCACCCCCTCTTGTAATTTAAGTATCTTTAGATACTACATAAAGTATCTCTATTATTTTGATATTACATTTGGTATTATAGAGTATATCATACTCACATACCATCTCACAATTATTGAAAACATATAGGAGATAGAATACTAATACATAACCTTCTGATAATTATTCTTTAAGCACCTTCCATTAATTCTATTTGGGATAAATTATCAGTATTGGAAGATTCTTTAAACATATTCTTCACTTATCTACCCCATAAAAATACACTCTAAAAAACATTAATCATGATGAATATTTATCATAAATAAATTATATGTTGTTTCAGGTTGATAATTCACTAGAATAGATCACATCAACTATGTTTTCTACTTTTGAAAACATTAAATCCTTAGGTTTTTTATCTAATAGTTTGCTTCAAAATGAATCTTATAAAATTTTAGAACTAATACAATATACAATGTCATAGGTTAAGGTGTATCTCCTTACATATCAATGTAATTTGCAGGTTTGAAATATTTTTCTCAACCAAGATGCTTCATTTTATCCATTCTTCATACTTTCACATCTTGGATTCAAATTCATATATATCTTCAAAAACATAGAACTCTTCTCCAAATCAGCATCATTATGTGGATAACATATCTTTTCAACAATATTCATACCCAATTTAGACTTTATCTTCTTTAAGTATTCTTAATATGATGGAATAATAGTTAAACAATACTTAGTTGTATGCCCAGATTTGTTACATCTCCCTCACAACTCTTATTTTCAACACAAGTTATCATTTGTTAATAACCACTAATGAAATTTAGGAAATTCCTATGAAATATTATAATTTCTTTTATCACTGGATTTTTATTGTACTTATATTTTCTTTTTTCTTGGATTTTCCAATCTAATTGGCCAAATAACCGAACATTCATTTGGTTCATGCTTATACTTCTTGGAGTCTCCACAAATAAATTTATGATTTATCTTCAATAAATTTTATCCCTTATATAGATCACTTTTTTTAAACATAATAAACCAGATTTGAAAATGATTTACATTCTATTTTTTGTAAAATGTTGACTCACACTTCGTCTCATACTTCTGGGAAGAATTTTGATTTCAATCATTATTTTACATGAATCCTAATGATGTTTCCTCTTTATTCATTAAAATTGTTTGTCTTATATTTTCATATGCATTCGATACATTTTGAGATAATCATGTATCACCTTTGTCACCATACTCATTTCATTTACTATATAAAACTGTATGCACTTAAAATCTATTTGTATTATACAAACATTCCTTATATTCTATTTGCTTCAAATTTTATAGATTTAATTTTCTTAAAATAGACTTCGTTTGAAATTTTGGAATTTATGGGTTTTAAAATAACTTAATGCCTTATGACCAATATTATTATACTACTAGAAATGACTTGAAAGTATTTATCTTTTGTTCTCCACTATATGTTGCCCTTAATTTTTAGAACTGATAGCATGTTGTGTTTGGGTTTTTTCAACCAATATTTTGTGTTCTTTAAGGGAACTAGTACAGAAACTCCTTTCATTCACCCTTGAAATATTGTTAAGATTTTCTTCACATATAATCATTCATTTATTTATAGATTCTTTATTTAAACCTCTATTTTTTGGGAAAATGGATTTAATACAATATTTTAAATTTAAGATGGATGTTACCATTCCTTTTATAGCTATTTGAGATAGCTCTTTGAATTATCTCAAGATATGTTTCCCACCATATATAAGTCATCTTTTACATAATTATTCATTGTAATTATGTGTGGAAACACAATTATTCTCATTTTATTGTGGGGAATTTTCTTGAATAGTATAAAACAAATTCTAGATTGATCTCAAGTTCAAATAATTTCATATTAGGAATATTTTTATCATCCTTTAATTTCCTCTACTTTTCAACACACTCCTTTGTTAATTTTTCATCTAGATCCTCAAAAATATTGGTATTTTCTTGTAGTAAAATGCCTTCCATAACTTCTAATTGAGCATCTTTGACACAGATTATTGAATACTATTGTCCATTCAGTGCATGGTAATTTTATTATAACCTTTTAAATGATTTTTATTTCTCTTTATTTTACAATATAAATTCCAAGTCAAGTTTCGATAATTTATCTTTGATCTCTAAATTCATTGTAATTTTTACCTCAACTTAATTGGTCATTTTTTTTCAAACCAATTTACTTTTATCCATGATTTTTTCCATTATCTATAATTATCCCTCAATGTTAGTGGAATATTCCTACAATTCTTGAAGTGATTCATGAATTAAATCATAATTATATTTGGGAAATACTTTTAATGTTTATTCAATGCAATCAGGTGAATCAAAATATTTTTTACCAAGTAGATCCCAAGAGATATAATTTTCTCAACTTATACATGAACCACCATGGGAACTATCAAGAAATGATTTTAAATTTACCTTATCTTCATATAGGAGATATTATGTTCTTTATGTATTTGAGTTATCCTTCTTCATGTCATTAAATTTTTCAACCAAATCAGTAATATTTATTCATGTTTTTATCCCACAAAGACTCGAACTTGTAAAAGTTATATTTTCTTCCTCTTTGGAAAATAGTGAATCATTTTTCATCCATTTTAAATCCATTTTGTTCATCTGAGTCTTGTATGAAATGAAAATAAATTCATCACTTCATAAAATTCCTCTATGTTTTCATTCCATGTTACCTTTAGAATAGAATCTAAAAAAATAAAAACGTTAAATTATAAATAATCCAATAGTGGTGTGATTGCAGTGCTAATGCCACTAGTTAGTATCATAAAGGTATCTATATATCCTTGAGGGGATTCAATTAGTTCTTTTACTTTTAAACAAATTTAAATATTTTATTCCTTTTCACCTCTTCACTTTTGAAATAAAGAGATCTTTGTTTATATATCATATTATTTCTCCTTTAGTTCACATGTATAAGTGATAACTTAAAAAACACAATTGGATACAAAAATTTGTTAATGATCTTATCCTCTAATATGGATGATAGTGTCTCAATTACATCATCAGTATTATCCCACATGGATATATTACAATTTATTATCCAAATATGTTTAGTAAAGGGTATAGCCTTTGACCCATACAACTTATTTCACCAACCAGACTTCTTCACACACAAGATTTGGATTTGATCACATTGAATTATATCATGTAGTGTATTGTCGATATACCCCCTTGAAAAAAAGGTTTTTATCTATTACATAATTTGTATAAATCCTTAGGCTACCTCAATGACAATAGTCAACCGGTTATCTCACATATGGAACAAATAAGGTTTCTTCATCTAAATTATACTTTTATAATATATATGTATACTTTAGGATGGGTCACTAAACTTTATCATCCTAAATATAATCAAATAAAAGTTAATGATAACAAGTAGTCACTTCTTCATTTACATCTCCAATACATAGTATGTGTGATCTTGTTACTACATTGGAACTATCACCATCAACTTTGAAGACATGAACATGTATATGTGAATTTGGTTCTCACTACCCCTTCGACACCCATTGTCTCAAAAATTCTTTTGTATTATATTTCTATTTTCATTTATTTTTACCTGTAGAATGTGTAGTGGTTAATGTAAATCACTCTATATCTTTTTATTCTTCTTTATCACAAAATATACAAACCCAGATTTGGTGAATATTATTTTCAATAATTATTGATCTTGATACCCCCATAAGACTTGGTATCACTAACTAATTTATTCTCATAGTTTCTAAAATTCATCATTAATATATTTCCTAAAATCACACACATCTAAGACTGAGATGTTGATCTTCTTATCATTTAATCTCTGATATAAATTAGGTAGCATTATTGGTGATTTTCTTCATGATATTTATATATTTATTCCTTATTTTCAATAATTTCTTCCACTAAAACTCAATGAAATACACCTGGAATAATTTCTTTATGACAACATGAATTCATACTCAACAGTTTTGGTCAAGGATCCTTTATATATGGCTCAATACTCTCCACCAATCATATTCTTTCCATGTCCAATATATTTTTAGAATCATGGTGAAAGCTTCACTATATTTAGGATATTAAGGAGTTATCATCAAATATTGAAATATCATTCCATGTAATAAAAATATTCTTTATTATCAACTCTCAATTTAAGCATACGAAAGACCAGTTAAACTTTATAAACCACAAAAATAACCTTTACATAGTATATTGTAATCATGAATTACCTTTGTGTAGAACAAGTTTACCCTTATATAACCTTCATGTTTTTCTCATTAACATTATGTGAATACCAATATTCATTGTACATTTGTGTGGTACATAGCTAACTCATCCATAGATATATCAACTCACAAATGATACTTATATAGGTAACAAATTACCTTTACATATGTTATGTAATTCATGATTCCCTTATATAAGAATCATACCTCTAGATTTACGTTTATATATATCACTCATAGTAGTAGATACCTTTACAATGATATCTATCACAGTTATGTATAATATTGATTTATTCTGAAGCATCTCTCAACATTTGGAATTCTTGAATTCTCATAATGTTGAATCATAGTAGAACTATCTATCATTTTTGTTTATTATATGATACATTCAGAATATATTTATCATACCTATTTGGATTTATCTTCTAGATAACCCCCTCATTCTCTTATTTAATAGACGTACTGAAATTCACCTTCAATGTCATGGAACATTATTGAATTTTCTAGGAATTACTCACAATATTTCAGGGTGATCTATGGATCTGTTAAATGATTGAACTCATTGATACAAGACTTTTATTTAGTGTCATAAATTTTTTTCATGGCACAAGGTTGAATATGATTAATATGGAATCACCTCAGTTTAATATGAATGTGTCCATGACTTTTTTTAAATTGATGAACATTATGTGGTATTTTTTAGTCCAATATCAAATTTTAACTTGAAAGGATGACCACTAATAAACAAAAATATATCATAAATGGGTTTGTTATGTCCAATGGGAGTCAATTCTCTCCCATATCCCACTACGTCGACCTATGCATGTGTATATGATAAATCCTTCACTTTCCTATAAGTTTTAACCCATATACTCACACCTGTACTAAACCGTGTAGGCTATACACCCTCTACTTCCATTATTGTATAGATTCTAGTCTTAATCTTGGTTAGTTGATAATAGTGGATAGGTGGCTGGTTTGGTTGAGCTTGTCAATAGTTTGCTATTTTTTTCTCTTAATTATAGAGTGAAATATAAAAAAATCAACTCATTATTCATTCCATAATTAATATGATATTGAATTTTTCAAATCCTCATAACTCATAATTCATACAAAATTCCTTCTGAAGAAATAAAAAACTCAAATTCATTTTCCAAATAATAGTGTAATCATTGAAATTTTTTTGTAACAACATAACAACATACAATTTGATCTTCAAAAATTAGTTATCCATTATTTTTAAAAATCAATATCATACAAATAATTTCCAATATAATTTTTAACTTTCTGATCATGTAATCATAAGTATAAAACACTTCAAAAAAAACTTTCCTCATTTAATAATGTTTTGTTAGGAACCTTTAAAACGCCATCCAAGAATTTATTTTTTTAACATGCTGACACCATGTTCACATCTCATTTCCATTGTTGATAAACACAACAAAAACCACAATGGGGGATCAACTACATATCAGGTGAATCTATCCATCGGTGTTTCCATACATGATTTTATCCAATCTATGGTTCAAATTGAATTATTTTTTCTTTAAGGGGGCTTCACCCCTTATAAAAAACAACTTATGATAGGGGATAATTCCTAAAACATATATATTGTGTTCCAAAAACTCTTTCATTACCTATATGGGACTCATGGCTTGTTAGCGGATACAAACCCCAAGAAGAAGAGTGGTTATTCTCTGTCAAGAATATCAATGGGAGAGATGGGCATTCCTATGTCAAATAATCTCCCCCAAAGCATTACCCGAGGGGATTAAATGTTATCCCATGAATCTAATACCAAGTACAGGTCAAGTGAATCCATCCACCAATTATGTTGCACGTGATTTTCTTCACTCAAAGGTTTAACCTGTATTATTTTGTATTTCAAGGGCATCCCACCCATTCTGGAAAAGGTCTCATAATAGGGAAGAGTTCTCATAACATATATATTATTCACTAATAACTCTCCCAATTAACATGTGATACTTTTAGTTTTATAATATATCACACACACACACGCAATAGAGTAGTTATTACCAGTATAAAATCATTATGGAGGAGATGAACAACCATGGTTCCAACAACTATCATGCAAGTTAAGGATCTCTGGTCTCACCAAAAGACCAAACACATCCTTTGAAAATATCATCTCATTCGAGAAATCATTAAGATAGATAATGAAATGAATTTTTGAGTAGATATATAGCATAATGTATTATAACCATTTAAAAATCCATTAACACAACAAAAACATAATAGAAATATAAAATTCATAGGTACAAGATACTTCATGGATTCACTCTAATGTGTCTTGCTTTGATTTAAGCCCAAATATAGTTTATGTGGGGTAAATATTAGAATTAAAAAAAAATCAAGGTTTCTATATTTAAAAAATACTTTTTATTTCATTAATGTTTTAATGACCCCACCCCAGTATCCCAAATATGGTTCCTTACTTTATTACATTATCATAGATATAATATTCAAATCCCAATGGAATGTTCAGTTTAGTAGTTTTTGAAAACCCAATTACATACATGAAACCCATTTTACATTGGAAATAGAAAATAGAAAATAATAAATAAAATTATCATCATCCTGGAAACTAATTAAATGGATTTCACTTCATAACATATGGGAAAGAAAACAAGATTAGGGTCATCTAAAATGATTAGTAGGTTTTATATACAATGGAAACAATAATTAATCGATAAGAATAATAAATATGGAATGATAAATAAATTATAACCCATGTAGTTAAATAAGAAGATATAGAATAACCAAAATGGAAATAATAAAATGTGATTTAATAGTTCTGTATAAATAATCACTTGATCTTGAAACATGAACATATAATTCAAACTAATAAAATAATCAAATGGAATAACAATAATGATGAAATGCAAAATATTGGACATTTGAACTATTAAGATCTATCCTCAACATAGTTACTGTCAAGATATATCCTCATGAAAATATAATTCATTGGGTAGAAACCCTTATGATTTGTCTCGATATCTCTCAATATACTCTACTGTCAATATCTATCCTCCAGATTGTTTAAAACTGCATGGAAACAAACATGATGGGTTTATCACCAACTGAATTCATCCAATGAGACTATATATGCATTGAGATGCTTTCAATAATCATTCCCCAAACCATATATTGTGTTTCCAAAAAAGGTTCTCATATATTTAATAATAATTTTAAATCATAAATAATGTTCCTTATTAAATATCCTTATTGAGTAAAGGATACAAAATTATCAGTATTTCCGTAATAAATTTTATAAAATTCAATGAAAACTACATATTTAAAAATGTTATATGGTTTAGGAAAAAATAATATATATCCCACAAAAATATAGATATTAAAATAAATATAGTTTCCAATGAAAAATGATAATATGAAAGTTATTGTTTCAAGAGAAAGTCAACAATCACAAAAGTAATTGAGATTCTATGATAACTTTTACCAATAGGGAATTTTAATTAAAATCCCCATTGATGAGATAATTCAAAGTGAAACATAAAATAACCTAAATTACAAATGAATCATGATATTACAAATCATATTCCATGTATATAAACAACATAAAATTCAATTAGTTCAGAGTAACAAATTAGACTCATTGGAATGTAAATTGAGACGAAGTCCCTTACAACTTGAGTAACTTTTGAATCAAGAGATATACGAAATAATAACATTTATTGAAACAGTTAATATCATGAAATAAGTTAAATTATTTATAAAACATTTCATAGGGAATTATATACAATATAGAAAATAAATGAGTGGTGAATAATGCATGTATCTCACAAACACAAAAAGGTGAGATGGAATTCCCTTAACTTACGCTTACTGTTATTTTGGTTCTATTTATCCTATTATATAGTGCTTTAAAACATGTTAATAACTTATTATATAACCATATTAATATTTATTACATCATATATAATCCTTTAATAACATATTATTACCTGTTCGCTAATATTATTTCATTATTTTCACTGTTTTAGGTGTTAATTGTATTGTTTTTCAAGTATGTTTTGACCCAATTATTTTTTTCCTATTAATCATATATTTATTTAACTAATTAAATAATATGAAAAATTCTTTATATATAATATATATTCATTATATATGTATTTATAATAATCCATAAAATTTGGATATATAAAATGAAATGCACAGTTTATTGAGATGAGAGGTCGTACATACGCATGAATGATGCTTCCATTTTTCTATATTAAAAGAAATAAATTTAAATTATAATTATTTATATTATAATTAAATTATAATATTAATTTAATATTTATCACATATTTTTATTTAAAACATTATTATCACATTTCATGTAAAGCGTGAATGAATAACATAGCTTTGAGGAGGCGGAAGTCTACACGTCCACAAACGATGTTATCGTATCCCCACAAAAATGGAATGCATGAAGGTATATGTTAAATAATAATTATTGAAATATAAATACATAATAAATATAATATAAATCATATATAAACTATAAATGCATCATTATTCCCAACCTTTAAAGGTGGTAATGTAAGAACGAATGACATTAATTTATGAGATTGTAGTCCACCATACACACAAATGATTATTGTGTATCACATTTGATTGAAGTGTGTTTGGTTTTAGGTCTTACACATAATATTACAAAATAAAACTAAATTAAGGATAATAAGAATAATATATATGTAATATATATTAATAAAATAAGCGGTGGATAAATAAATAAAACAAAAGTGCTCGTTGAGGAACATTACCACTTCTTCGGGTAATTGCTTTTTTTGTATACACAAAGCCGTTGTCTGATTGATTTATGTCAAAAAAAAATTATCTAGGATATGATTATGTCTTTGGGGAGATTATTTTTTCAGGTTTTGGATGAGACAATGGGATTTGTAGCTGTGAAGAAGTTAGTGGGGTGAGTGTCTTTTTATAATGTAGGAGGAGTGTTATTCTTATAAATACAAAAAGGTAAAAACTATTGAGATGTATCCCTTACATAATTTTCCAGAAATAATGAACAATATTTTTTACAATATGTGTAATGGTCTAATAATGTCCATAAAATGTTCTTTTGAATTTCTTTTTGTGTTATTTGGCCCCTTAATGTTAAAATTTAACCACTAGGTAAACTCATTATTACCTTAATCACTGTAATTAATTTTAATTTCCTTCAATAATATTTTTGGTAAGAATATAATTTTACCTTACTATAAATTATAAACTATTCTAATTACAAATATTGGATAAATTTTTCTAAATTCAATTAATATAAGTGGATGAAATTAATTTAATATTAATCCCATAGACAGGATACGAGAAGGGTTTTTAAAGTGAAAGTGTAAAAATGTTCACTAAATTTTATATATATATAAATAAAATATAAAGATTAATACAATGGCCTAAATTGTTTTTATCAATGTAAAATTTATATAATTATACTTTAAAACTAATTAAAAATATAATTTTGCACTAAATTATTTATATGAAATGTATGTTTTATGTTACAATTCTGTGATTTTCACTATTCAAAAAAAGATGAAATTTCACAAATCAATACCAAAACATCACCTTAAGTTAATTTTCAAAATAATATTTAAATAATTTCGTTTAAATTTTCTTATAAAAATTTAAAAATTTAAAAATTTTAATTTTAAAATATGTGCGGTATTAAAAGGCGGTAAAATTGCCTTTAGAAAAACATAGCTTTTTTATGCAAAAATTGGATTTGTTTTTATCTTATTCTTATCAAACCTATTGGATTAGTGTCAAAAATAATTGATTAAATATATAATATATATATTTAATTAAAATCATACACTAATAGATATTAATTTTATTTATTAATACAAAATTCTGTTATATATATATATATTAATTTTAAAATATGTGCGCCATGAATGTTGTTTCCATGTTCATATCATATTAAATGATACTAAGTGAATGAAATATATATATATATATATATATATATATATATATTACAGTAGAATTATTATGTCATATATTTAATATTTATTAATTATATATATCTTTATTTTCATCCTTGAATGGTGAATTTGGAAGATGGACCTCATTGCATCTTGGAAACGGTAAGCCGTACGTATGCATGCGCGACGATATCATTTCCTTAATTGTTAAATGGTATGAAATTGGGTGGAATAAGAATTTCACAGAATGAATATCATGTTATATTTATTATTTACAACCTTTATATTCATTTCTATACTCATAGAAATAATGTGTAATGAAAAACAGATTACACCACGGTGTGGAGACGGTATGTCGTATGTACACACACATGGTGATATTGTTATTCATAAGATGGATAAAATATGGAATATGGTTGTAATATAATTATAATAACATATAATCATGTATAAGGTAATGGATTTATTATTTTACTATGGAAAAAACAAAGAAATAGGAAGTATAAAAAAGAAAAGAACATTGAAAGAAGTGTTAAAACAATTACCTTTTTTCAGGTATCTCTTTTAGATTTGCACAAAATGACTCCGTAGGTTAGATTTATGACAAAATTGTGTCATATAGAATTAATTTAGGGAATTTGTGAGAATCAATTGGAAATTTTTGTCTGATATAAATGGCTTTAAAGGTGTTTAATAAAGAGAAGGAGAAGTGCCATTTTATAAGGGAGGTGAGAGGTACTTTTGGAAGATAAAAAAATATTAATTTATTATAAATTTATTTTCTTTTTATAATAGATAAAAAGTGATTTATTTCTAGGGTAAGACGAGGATGGATATAAATCCTCTCAACCAATAGGTTGTAGACATGTTTAGGTCGTAAAATTAACCTTATATTTTTTATTTAACCCTTACTTAAATAGTCTAACTATTACCATGTCTTCTTGTATTTCTACACTACATAGTAAACATAATTACTATAAAATTCCAAGAAAACCTAAAGTGTATAATTTATGAAAATTTTATCACTATACAAGTTATTTGTCTTAATATTTTTTTTATGATTTTATATCATTTAATAGAGTAGTATTTACATTAAAATCTCATTTATGTGAATTTTGGCAGTATTTAATACTGGATTTTTTTAAAGTCATAACAACTTGATTAATTTGAAATAAAAATAATTTACTCAATAATAAGATTTCATAATAATCCAAAAAATTCTTTTATGGAATCAAATATTTAAAATAATTAAATTTTAATATTTATAATATCATTTATTTGATTCTATTATTAATATCTCTATTATTGAATAATTATTGTGTCATAATTAAATTTAATTATTTAATTACTAAAAATTAAAAACAAATAACCACGATGTAGTAAATATTTTTATATTCCTAATTAGTATTTTTATTCTAATATATCACTTTTATAACCCCATATTAAAATTGTTATAGTAATAAGAGTCGTGTTTGTGATATTTTTACCTTTAATTAAAATTAAATGTTATTAATGTATTAATCACACCCATGTGGCTTACAAAGGACAAAATTTCTACCAATGGATTGTATTTATAGTCCATTACTCTTAATATATATATGTTACACATGTTAGAGTAATTTTATAATATTATAATATTATTTTTACCATTAATTGCCCAATTTATCATTAACTGTTGTAAATAAAATTCAAAAGTTACTATTCACCAAAAAAATTATTTTTATCCTATTAGACCAAATATTTCACCATTATTTCAACCATGTATGTATATGTTTCAAAATTCAATTCACAAAAGTGGTAAAATTACATTTAATGGTATTCTGAAATTCTGGATAGAAGGCGGGTAAAAAGACGTGGAAAATGTTAAATGATTTTTTATCTAATTATATTATAAATATGATTCTAATGACCTAAATTGGGTATATATATATTATTTATATATTTTAAATTTAAAATCAATCTAAATTAAAATAATTATATAAATGAAAATGTCGGGTTTTTAATAATAATGCAATGTTTTTCACATTTCATGAAAAATTGATAGTTTTTAGAAAAATACTAAAAAATCATCCTAAGATAATTTTGATATTTCAAATTCAAAAATTATATCTATTTTACCAAATTCAATTTTTATGGGTGTCAAAAAATAATTTATTATTTTTTACGAAAGGACATAATAAGTAGTTTCTTTAAACAAATAGTACTTCTAAAACTATAAATACTTTGCCAGTACATATACATGTCATTATAAATATATTTTATTTATATGAAAACATTATAAAAAACATTTAAAAATAATTTATTACTATTTATATTAATATATTTAAATAATATTTATAAATATATCGTTTGAATAATTTTAATACTAATGTGTTGTTTTGCAGAAACTCAATCTTAGGTGTTACGTAAGACAAGTCAGTGTTGCATGCAACACAATCTATTGAAGACAACATAACACGAAATTTTGTGGTGTTAAATTATCCCATCCTTCAATAAAGCACCTTATCTCAATTTAAAATCAGAATTGAAATCAATGTGTTGGACTTTACAAAATATATTTACTGAAATCCCACATCGTAAATGGATTAACAAGACCTACATATTAAAATAATTAAAGGGACATACGAATGCCACTAGAGATAACACATACTAGGGTTACATGTAGGAAAACATGGACATTAAAAAAAATAGAATCATCATGTTCTGATGGAGAGTGATATAGAACATGATGAGGAGAAAGTTAACAATCACAAAGTGATAAATCTGTGATGATATAAGGAACCATTTGATTCATTGGAAAATGACTATGATTGAATTTTTTGTTTCAAGATACTTTACCTAGAGTAGAATAATTATTTTACTATTCATAAAAAGCACCAAATTGATTTCTTTCAATTTCATAAGATTAATCTCATTCTTTTGTTGTGATTTGACCTATTTTCACTTCATCCCTTACACCTAGAAATGAATTTTCCAAAGTTATTTTTCATGCCTAAATCACTTTTGATAAATCATAAGGCCTGAATTTATTTCCTCACTCCTATAAATATTTACTGAATCCAAAAATGTTAGCCCAATGTATCCAAAAAATCATACTTTAACCACAAATGATGATATTATGTTTTCAACTTACTCCATTCTAACCTTAAGACTCAACCAAAATACTTCCATCCAAATTCACTGTCCAAAAAGTCTCTTAATTTTAAAAATCAATCATAACACTATATTCCCCAAACAATGTAATATATCTCATATTCTCACTCACCAAATATTTGATCACTTGTAAATCCTTAATGAATACTCATAAGCTTCCAAATCATTAATGAATAAGTACTGTAGTACAATCCTTATATATCTCGTGAATCTTATAACCATATAACCATTGATGTAATACTTCTTCAATCTAAGTAAAATTATCATTAATCAATACACTTCACTTTTAAACAATTAAATACACTTCAAGATCCTATTCCTTAAGACATCCTTCATACCATTTTTCTTTTGTAAAATTTTCATCACCCACAGTATAACCATTGCATGTATACCCTTACTAATTCTATCCATTGATCAAAACTCAATGTGCAATGTGAGAAACACTAATCACGGTGATATATTCATGAAGAATCACTTATAGGATATCTAAATGATTCCATCTTCTTCTCAATCCATAAGTACATAGGATTAATCTTGGTTATCCATTACTAAATCTAAAGGATAATATCAATTTCATAGACTTATCTCCAATGTCATTAATAGGGTTATGTTTTATAATTTATTTTTTCTAAATCTAATTTCAATGGATATTTCTAAATATCCTTTGATACCAAATGTAATTCCCCAACCCCAAGAGCTCTAAGTCGGTTCATTATATTAATACATTGGAATGATTACAAGAAATTAAATCTTGAAGGACTGATTAGTTTATCAAGCATGAAAAATATATTACATAAATGATCTTTACATTAAAATTCAAAACATAAAATGTAACATATATAATTCTTTTAGAACTATAGTATTCTTCTAGATTAACCTAGAATATCATTCGTAATATAATTATTATCATCTTGAGAAAATAAAACATAAGAAATGGGTTTGGTTAAATGCTCATTAAGGGTAAACAGTACAGAAAAATATTTCCTAAAAAAGTATAAACTTTTATAGAATGTAGAAAACATAAACACATGACTTTTAAAAAAACATGAACATTATATGAAAAGAATATATCAAATAATTCCATTTAAACATTCACATGTATATAATAATAGTCGAATAATCACATGTAATATCAATAACTAATATCATAATGTGAGAATTCATAATGTTGGATGTCTGTACTATCAAGATATATCCTCAAGATGACTACATCCAGGATCTATCCACATGATAGTTTAAGTCTCTGTGTAGAAACATGTCTAATTTGTGTCAATATATATCCTCCCAATAAGATAACTACTATCCGGATCTATACTCATGATAGTTTATGTATTTGGGTAGAAACCTTCCTGATTTTTATCAAAATCTATCATATTACCAATTTAAAACTACTTTGAAACAAACATGAAGGGTTTGTATCCAACTAATTTCATCTCATGAGACCATATGATGCATCTAGGGGACATTGAAAGACCCTCCCATTGCATTCTATTTCCAATGAATTACTCATATGTAAATGGTGAAACATAAAATAAAAATTTGTATTAAAACTAGGATATGAAATGTTAATACTTTAACCATAAACCATGAATGGTATAAAATAGGACATCCACAGTTAAACATATCATAAAAACATCAATAAAACATGGATGTTTGTATCATAAAAATCTATCTAAATTAATCATAAAATCTAACAAATTATGTTTATATAGATGAATATAATCTAATAAAGTCATTAAAAGAATCTTGAGACAAATACCCCTTTCCATTGAAATCATTTACTAAAAATCCACGCACTTATAAAATGATAAATTTAAAAAGATATTTTTGAATCAAATTGTCTCATACCACATTGAAACTTTGGAAATGAATTATCATTTTAAAACATTCATGTCTACATAAATAAATCCTTAAAACCATTTTCAAAATATTGACATTAATGAGAACGGTTTAGAAGAATACAAAATTAAAATATTTAAAATGATGTTTTAGTTAAAGTTTCCCTTACATTAAAAATAAAAATATTCCTTTTGAAAATATTTTAATGAGATTAAAAATAGACATAAAATGTTATTTATAATCCTTTATATATATATATAAATAAATATTTATGATAATATCAAGAATTTTGAAATGGAGAAAGGATTAATTATTTAAACATTCAAAGTGTCCCATACCACTTTGAACATTTAAATAATAATCCCAATATATTATAATTAATATTTAAATAAAATGAAGAAAATTTTAATCATTATATAAAATATAATAGTTTTATTACATACAACACACATAATAAATAGGTGGTGAATGTGGTTTATATCCCACAAAAATCAAAAGTGAGACATAATTCCCTTACCTTAGGTCTGATACTCTCTGTATGTGTCTGAAACTCATGTATAATGGTTTTTAACATATTATTAACTTATAACAGAATCATAATAATATTTATGATATCATATATGATTCATTTATGCCTTTATATTACTCTTTTATTAAAAATTTCCAAACTAAAGAAACATTCCGGGTAATAATCGCTTTGTTTATCGCAAGTTTTTTAACTTGTAATTCTTGATCATATTACTTAGATCATAATTTAACTAATTATAAAATATATAGAATGATTTATATATCATATTTATTTTGAGTATTAATATATGTAATATATTTATATATGAAATGTAATACACTATTCCTGGAGATGGTAGGTCGTACATATGCATGAATGTCGTTTCTGTTTTCTTATCTTATTGAATGGAAGTAAGTGAATAGAATACATATATATTATTCCAATATAATTATTATTTCATATATTTCATATCTATTAATAATATATATATTTATAGTCATCCTTGAATGGTGAACGTGGAAGATGAATCTAATCGCATTGTGGAGACGATAAGTCGTACGTACGCAAGAGCGATGGTATCATTTCCTTAATGGTTAAATGGAATGGAATTGGGTGGAAAATGAATAAAAAAAACAATATCATGTTATATTTTTTATTTAGATCATTTATATTCATCATTATACCCACATAAATAAATTGTGTTGAAAAACAGTTTACACCAAAGAATATGGTGATATTGTGATCATTTATTTTTTTATGGAGACGGTAAGCCGCACATACACATACATGGTGATATTGTTATTTTTATGATGGATAAAATAAAGAATATGGTTGTACTATTTGTATAATAACATATCATAATGTATAAGGTACTAGAGTTACTATCTTATTATGGTAACAACATATAAATCGGAAGTAGGAGAAGAAAATAACATCGAGACAGGTGATAAAACAATTACCTTTTTTGGGTATCTCCTTTTGATTTGAACAAAAGGTCTCCATAGGTTGTATTTATATGTAATGTGTGGACTCTATGATGACTTGGGGGAAGTTAGGAGAATAATTGGGTAGTGTTTGGCTGATAAAAATAGCTTTGAATTTGTTAATTAAAGAGAAGGATAAGTGTCCTTTTATAAGAGAGGAGAGGGGAACTTTTAGAAGATCTTAAAATATTAATTTATTATAAATATATTTTTGGTTTCTAATAGCTCCAATGTGATTTATTTTAAGGATAAGAAGAGTATGGGTCTATATTATCTCAATAAATAGGTTTTAGAAATTATTAGCTCATATAATTAACTATATCTTTTTGATTTAACCCTTAGTTAAATATGTCAACTCTTATCATGTCTTATTGTATTTTAAATCTACATGGTTAATATAGTTACTATAAATTTCCATGTGAATATAAAGTGGAAAATTTATGAAAATTTTCTCACATTACAATTTTTTTGGATGAATCTTAGAATTTTTTGACTTTTATTTCATTTAATAGGATCTTATTTATTTTAAAATATCAATTTTTTCAATTTTGATAATATTTAATACTTGATTTTTTTAGTCATAAAATCATTATTCTTTTGAAAAAAATGAATAAAATGAATAATATCAGGTCATAGTCATCCATAAAATTCGTTTATGGAATAAAATATTAAAAATAATATTTATTTTAATATTTATAAAATCATTTATTCGATTCTTTTATTAATAACCCTTTATTACATCATCTTTGTGTCTTAATTAAATGTTATTATTTAACTCTAAAAAAATTAAAAATAATTAACCAATATGCTTAAAATATTTTCTTCTTCCAAAGGTATATTTATAGTCTTATATACTACATATATTACACCATAATAAAAAAAATTTGTAATAAGAGTCTTGTTTATGATATTTTCACCTTTACTTAAAATTAAATGTTATAAATGTATTAATCACACTAAAGTAGATTCCAAAAGCTGAAAGTTCTACCCAACGATTTTATTGGTTATTCAAGACTCATATAATAAGGTTAGGAAATTTTTTACTATAAATTTATTTTATTATAACATTCTTTAACCTTTAATTACCCAATTTACCTTTCACCGTGGTTAATAAAATTCAAAAGTTATTATCCACCAAAAATTAATTTGATCCTATTAGACCATATTTTTTACCCTGATTGAAAATATGTTTGTCAGTTTTTTAAAATTCAATTCATATAAGAATTAAAATTACATTTAATACTAATCTTCAAATGTGGCTAGAAGGCGTGTAAAAGACGTGAAAAATATTCAATTAATCATTATATCTTATTAAATAATAAAAATGATTTCAATGAACTAAATATGGATAATATTTGTATTATTTTTCTATTGGGACTTTGAAATACTTCTAAAGTAAAATAATTATTTAAATTAAAAGATCGGGTTTTTAACAATAATGTAGTGTTTTTCACTATTCATCAAAAATTGAAATTTTTCTGAAAATTTCCAAAAATTCAACCAAGGATAATTTTGATATTCAGAATTCAAAGATGATGTATATTTTACTAAATTAAATTTTTATGGGTCTATATAATTAAATTTTTTATTGTTTACAAAATGACCTAAAAAGTAGTTCCTTTATGAAAATAGTATTTCTAAACATATAAATATTTTACTAAAGCAGATACATTTCATTATAAATATGTTTTATTTAGCTGAAAACATTATAGATAACATTTAAAAATTATTTATTACTATTTAAATTACTATATTTATTGGAAAAGTTATTAATATATCATATAAATAATTTTAACACTAAAGTGTTGTTTCATAGAAACGCAATCTTGTGTGTTACACAAGCTAAGTCGGTGTTGCGTGCAACAGAAGATATTGAAGATAACATACCGTAAAATATTGAGGGGTTACAAAAATGCCTCCAATATCCTCCCTATTGTTCATGAAACCCTATGGGGCCTCACCCCTTATTCTACCATCCTCCTCCAACCCCCATGGTGTGGATCTATGGTTTCTTCACAGTTTAGTGCAAGATTTCTCAAGGTATCCTCCTATACTATCCTCCCCCTTCCTCTTCATTCCATTTTCTATGGAGTTATTCTTAACATGTGGTATCTTGGACCTAGAATTGATTCATCCCCTTGGTTTATGTTGGGGTTTTTTCTTGTTTAGGTTTTCACGTTGAAAGCATTGTCTCTTGGAACATTCATGCTATGGTTTTAGGTACGCGTTGACGAAGAATTGTGATATTTAGGTAGGATTACCTTTGAAATTTCCTTTTTAATTTAATATTCATTAGTTTCTTACATATCACACCTTCCTTGTATGCTAAATATTGATTTTGGATCCTTGGAATATTTTTTTAGTATGAAAAGTGGATGTTTATACCTTGTTTTGTGATAAATGAAACTGTTTTGTTATAAATGTGCACACCAAGTGTTTTATCAAATTCCTAGTTGGTTTTTGCAGGTGGCTTATGGATTGTTAATCATGTTTTGACTTTTTAAATGTTGTTGTAACATATTGGTGGTGGTTTTGGGTTCCTAAAATGGATTTATAAATGGTTTATACTTGGACATGGTGTGTGTTTGGTTCATTAAAAATGAAATGCAATGTGATGCTGGTTAATGGACCATTTAGAATTTTAAAAAAATAGAATTAGTTTGAATGTGTGATGTGAATGTTTCAAATAGATTTTTAAAATTATAATTAAATGTTAAATGGTGTGTTTACACCTCTCTTAAAAAGGTGATTTCATTCATTGGTAAATAATTTCATTGTGAAATAATCTTTAGGCCCGTTTGGAACATTGGTAAATGTTGAGAATGTTTTTCTCCTAAAAAAATCTATTTGGACAATTAAATATCCATGTTTATTCAAAATGGGTGGTATTTCATCATCATGGAATCCCTATGACCCATTTAAATAGTGAGGAATAAGATATCATCAGTGTGAACACCTTTTTATATATGTTTTTTAAGGAAATAGATTAATCCTTAGAGTGGATCATGGTGATTCATGTTGTGTGGATTATTATATATGAAATATGTGATTGTGATTGGATGCTCAGTTGGAATCAATTTTCTCACCCCTATATACATCTTGACAGGGAGAACCTGGCATAACTATTGAATTTTAAGAGAACATTGTTTCACAATATAGATTATGCACTAGCTAGTGGCTCATATAAAGTGGTTATATTTTGTTATTATTACTATTGGATAAGGAAACTTGATCTGTTCTACATGGGGTGTGGTCGAGCATATTGGATGTTTTGATTTTATTAAGTGAGTCATGCTTTATGGGATGAGTCATCATTTATTAATATGTTCTGTTTTATTCATGAGCTCCTATGATTCTCCCTTGTCTATTTTCAGTTAGTTGATTATAGTGAATGATTTATATACTTATTGGTTTGATAATGTAAGAACCCATGTTTTTAGAATGGGTCAAAATCCCGACACTGTTTCAATTTTTGTCTTGTTTCAGGGGAAACTAGATAAATCTGGGATGTTCTAGAAATTTCTAGACTTCATGCACTGTACTCTAAAGTACACGCCTGGTATGGATTGGCCAAGTACCAGCCGTTTTCTTGCCAAGTACATGCCGTGTGATGACCTTGTAGGAATTTCCTACTACACAACATTTAGTGTTACTCGACATGTCGTGTATCCTCCTTTCTGCGTATTGGTTGGGTTAATGTTGTGTGTCAACCCGTGTGGAGAGTCCAATTCATGTGGCTATCTCCACTTAATTCGGAGTACGAAAAAGGACATTATAGGCCATGTAGTCCTTAAATACACGTCATGTACATTTATATTTATTTTCTTAAATGAATGGGTGTCGTGTATTATTTCAGAAAATAGCTTCTTCTTCCCCAATATCGGAATAGATTCGTTCTGAAGTTTTGAAGAACGTTTCCAACCCTAGAATCATCATCTGACATTCGGTCTTCAATCCGTTGGTGGATACGGGATCGCAACAGTGATACTAAACACGAGAACCCTATTTCATTCATGTTCTATTGCCTCACATTTTTTAGTTTTCATCTGAGTGGAATTGCTGGGATTAGACAGAAATGTAAATCTACGAAGGTCAACTTCGAATTGGAGCTCAATATCAGAAGTTCCTATGTCTACAAGTCTCATGTAGGTGGTGAATAACTTCATTTGTGATTTTTTAGACCTTTGGGTGGCGTGGCATTAGTGTTTATTTTGGTATTTTGAGAGAGATCTTAATTTATCTACTTTTTCATATTAAATTTCTTATTAGACATATTGGATGCCTTTGGGTATGCTCTTTTTCCTATTTTTATTAAGCGGGGTTGGACGAGGGGTCGTTGCCCATATGAGGAATTTTGGCAGGGGTGCTGAAATGGTATAAATTGATTTTTTTTGTTTGATTAAACTACAGAGTTTAATTCTTTGTGTTATGATATGAATTATTAGAGGTTTACAAGACCTTGGTGCTGGTTTGGGAAAACACCTAGCTAGTGAAAATCAACTGATTTGTTTGTTTTTACCTATTAATGTATTCTTTTTATTAAATGTATATATGTGTTTTGTGATGTTTTATATCATGGTACCTTCGATTTGTGCTGGTCATGGACTAGGTATTATTTATTGATATAGATCACATGTTGTACATGGCCCGAGTAACATTGGGTGGTTCTAACCATGGGATTGGGTGTCATAGACATCGACTTGAGGCAAGGTGACTGTAAGGTTGGGCATGGCCTGAGATACCAAGATGGCGAGTCCATCAGACATGAGCGGCATGGTAGAAGGGACATGAGGTGTCAAAGGTGTTGTGGCTTGTCTACTATATTGGTGATTAACACTCACCCAAAACTTTGAGTATAGGGCACACAGAGATACATCATCATGAGGTGGTTTTGGTCGCTTGTGTGGGTAAAGGCCCTCGTTAGTTGTGGTTTAGGTACTATTGGTTTGGGGGTTCTTGTTGTAGGAAGCCACGTGGGTGGCGATGAGCCTTCCGGGGATAGCGTTGTGGCTATCGGGTTGGGGGCATAGGCTCACCGTTATTGGAGGGAAGACATCGATGTCCCCCCTATTACTTTATTTGAGTGAATACATCGTTGTCCCCCCAGTTACATTATTTGAGGGAAGACATTGCTTTCCCTCCGTTTACATTAGTTGAGGGCATACATCATTGTCCCTCTGGTTACTTATTTGAGGACAGCCATTGATGTTCCTCCGAGTGACTATTTCTGGGGCGTGCCTTCAGGACGTCGATGCTGAGACATGTAGTGTCAGGGGGTACATGGTGCCGAGTTATATGATAGAGATTATGGAATTAGCCAAATCAGGCGATACTCCATGGTGGTTTCTGAGCACCAGTTGAGTTTCTGTTTTGTTGTGTGCATCGTACTATTTAGTATTTTCTTTATAAATGAATTACATCTTAAACAATTATATTAGGTAAGAAACTTTTGCTGGTATCCTACTGAGATTCGTCTCACTCCTTGCATGGGCCCTTCAGTACATGTGCAGACTTTATGGATTTATGGGCAGGAAAGAAGTCAGCTTCAGGAGATGGACTGCATTAGCTGTTGGATGGAGATGGTATGGACCTTGAGGTCTTACCTAGCTGGTGTTTACATTATGTTTTTTAATTTCCTCTATCATCATGCTTTCCTGTTTTATAGTTACATATTGTTAGCTGTTGGTTCATTTAAATATGGATATATAAGAAATATTTTTTATGGATGTTTTATTGTTCAGTAGTAGTTAAAAGTGATCATCTTGCTGTTGTGTTTATTTCCGCTGATGTTTTTTATATTTATTTCTTCTACTAATTATCGATATTGAATGTTCTTCCACTCTGTGGGTCTGGTTCAAGTCTTTTGATTCGTTTATTCAACTAAATATTTATTACTATAATCATACCAGTACCATTATTATTCTCCAAGAGTATATCTCCTCCCCACTATACCTATAAGACCCTCGCTACTAGTCAAATGCCTTTGGCATTCAGGGAGGTGCGCCTAAGGTAGTAACACCCGACCCATTTATCACTTTTCAGGTGGTTTTTCGGGTATTGTTCATTACAATGTGGTATCAGAGGAGTTCTTGATAGGGATTTTGTAGTAGTTTTTTGCTGCATACTAATGATATTGGGACTTCTCTTTTTATTTTTACTGGTTTTACAATTTGGGATTTGTTAGATCGGAGATAGGTTGTTACTGAATATGGGTTTCTAGATTGTTCTTGGCTGCCTGCAGCCCCAGGTATGAGTGATGGACCATGTTTCCATGGGTAGTAATTTCTATTTTCATTTATCTCAGATTACAGTTTATATGATTTCCACCTTGGTGGATCATTTGGTGTGTGATGTTATTGATTGTGATATGTAACTCTTGACTCGATGCGGTAAGGGAGAATTAGACCTTGCCCTAGTATAACAAGGCTTGTTTGTTTGGATTTTTGGTGGAACATTTTGAGGTATTCCAATTTCACAACTGCACGTATGTTTGTAAAGTGATAATTCCATGTGAATAATGTCAAATTCCATGCCTTTTATTCATTGCAAATGTGAATAGGTGAAATTATCGAAATAATATCTTGTTTATTGCAATTTGTTAGGACATGCTTTGTATATTTGAAGAATTGCATGTGGAAGGGTATTTGGGTCTGGATCGTATATGAGAAGGCATGTACTATTGGTTGAGGTGATTCTGATCATCAGGATTGGGCAACTCGGTCGTGGGTTTGATGCAACATTGTTTGTCAGGACGGGCATGGCCCAAGATACTTTTGATAATTGGCTATGTTGGGAGAGGGTAAGGAGCCCATGTGGCTGGGATGTCGTGATCAAGGGTTGCGATAAGTGAGAGTAAGGGTAGTTGTTTTATGCTTCCTCTTTACTACTTTCCTTATATGTATTGAACATATATTGTTGTATATATATATATGGGTTGTATCAAAATTCATGGTATTCAGCGGGTTATTTAGTCGACTTAGATGGAGTGTCAAGCGGGAGATGGTATAGTGCCTCTGAAGTAGGATCAGGTTCAGCATCTGGTGTAAGCAGAGCATGAGCCGCAGGTACATGCTCAGGGACAGGAACATGTGCAAGATCCAGTGTAGGTAGGACAAAAACCGGGTTTGGCAACATTCAGACCATGGCTTGACGAGAAACTATGAGCTATCCTGGTACATGTCTTACAAGGGATTGACAGAGGTGCGCAAGGTACAGATCCATCTATGGAATATCGGATGCGGAAGTTCCACTCGTAGAACCCGTATCTTTTTCAGGGTGAGGGTGGTCCACAGGTGGTTGGGAATAGGATAGAGAGCATGAATATGATCTTCGAGAAGCTCGAGATTCCTCCAGAGCATAGGGTGAAGCTGGCGACAAGCATGCTGAGAGGACAGGCGAAGAGTTGGTGGGATGTGAATGTTCAGGTTCGCAGACATGAGGTACTAGCATGTAAGGACATCAAGGACAGGTTTTTTGAGCACTTCTACCTAGATACACTGAGATCATAGAGAGCATAGGAATTCTTCAGTCATCAGTAGGGAGACATGTTCTTCATAGACTATTCAGCTACAATCACTAAGCTATCTTACATTGCACATGGTATAGTAACCGATGACGTGACAACAGTGAGGCGCTTCGAGGATGTCTTATGAAACACCATTCAGATCTAGGAGATTATCTTTAGTTTGGGTTCATTTTCAGAGGTGGTGAATCTGGCACTCATAGCGGAGCGTAACTAGAGGGATATGGCCCAGGTTGGCTGGGAATGGCTCTAGGAGATGGTTTAGATAGCAGGATGCAAGGATGTTATGAGTTCCAGGAGGTCAGTAAGGCCAAACACATAGCTAGACCACCATGAAAAATTTCTAAAGTAGTTTTCATTCAGGGTGGATAGCCCAGAAATGTTTGGACTCAGTGCGATAGACCTCCAAGGGAGTGTCGAGCATGTTGACAGGTCTGGCATCTAGAGTGGCTCTGCAGGTATCCTTCTCAGACAGCTGGCAGGCAGGGACTAGGACAGATTGAGGTTTCTAGATTTGGTTCAGGTTCGGTACCAGGAGAGGTTAGTCAAGTTTCAACTGCAGGCGGAGGACATGATAGAGAAAGCGGGACCCCTCTGAGGGGTCTGTGGTCTGTGACTGGAGGAGCACCACGGGGAGGTTAGGCATCAGGTTATCATACTTCAACCCAAGTTCACATCGTGGGGTAGCTAGTGGTTGTGCAGGATGGTGAGACAATGATAGTTAGAGGTAAACCACGAGTGTGGCCATGACATTCTAGTTGTTATTTGGCATGACCTATAGAGGCATGTCCGTTTTGAGTTCACTTGATGCACATGATCAATGTGGACTAACTAGATTATCGTCATTGGGATTGGCTCTGTATCAGGTTCATGATATGTGTATATATATATATATATATATATTATTTCTATGGCATCAGGGGAATCGAGGATGTGGGTTACTTGAGGTTTCATGGGAATAGGGGCATCAAGGATGCGGGTTACATGAGGTGCCTTGGGAATCGGTGCATCAAGGATGCGGGTTACTTGAGGTGCATGACATCTGGTTTTATTTTGAGCATTCGTGGGATGCAGGATCTCGTGGAGGAGGACACTGATGTGGTGTGGGATACATTGGGTGATGGAAACAACATGGGAGAACGAATGAGGCACAGGGGTGACGTTGTGTCACGAGAGGACCATGATTTCAGAAACAAGTTAGTGAACCATTATTTTTTGAGTTTTTTCGGGTTGAGACCATGTTAGGAAATTTCTAAGGTAGGGATACCATTGAGGAAATTATCCATAACCATTGAGACTGAGAGAGTTCGAGTTACATTGATCAGGGTGGCATGTTGGGTGTCATCTCCGGGTTTCATTTGATAGCTTGGGGATGAGCTATGTTAAGGTGAGGAGATTGTAAGAACCCAGGTTTCTAGAATGGGTCAAAATCCCAACCCTGATTGAATTTTTGACTTGTTTATGAAGAGACTAGGAAAATATGAAATGTTATGGAAATTTCTGGACTCCACGCTGTATACTCTAAAGTACATGTCTTGTATGGGTTGGGTGAGTTCCAGCCATGTTCTCACCGAGTACATTCTGGGTGATGACCGTGAAGAAATTTCCTACTACATGGCATGTAGTGTTACTCAACAAGCCATGAATCCTCTATTATGCATACCAGATGGGATGAAGTCGTGTGTCAACCCATGTGGAACATCCATGCCGTGTGGTTATCTCCGATTAAGTCTCAGTACGGAAAAGTCCACTATACATTATGTAGTCCTTAAATACACGCCATGTAATTTTATTTTTATTCTCTTAAATGAAAGGGAATCGTATATTATTTCAGAAAATTTCTTCTTCTTCCCCATCATCGAAGCGGGTATTTTCTGATGTTCCGAAGAATGTTTCATACCCTAGAATCATCATCTGACGTCCATTCATCAATCTGTCAGTGGTTGTGGGATCACAACAATGAGGCTAATCACATGCACTCTATTTCATTTCTATTCCACTACCTCACACGTCGTAGTTTCTATCGAAGTGGAATTGTCTGGATTTGACAGAAATGTAAATCTACGAAGATCAACTTCGAATTGGGGCTCAATATCGGATGTGCCTACGTCTGAAAACCTCAGGTAGGTGGTGCATTCCTTCTTTTGTGTTTTTGTAGAACTTTGGGTGGCGCGACTTCAAGCGCGCATTTGGGTATTTTGAGAAAAACCTTAATTTATCTTTTTTATCATATTAAATTGCTTATTAGACCCGTGGGATGCCTTTTGGTATCCCCTTTTTCTTGTTTTTCTTGAGTGGGGTCGGCCGAGGGGTTCTCGCTCCTATGGGGATTTTTTTTTTGAGGGTGCCAAAATGGTATAAATTAATTTTTTTTGTTTGATAAAACTGCATAGTTTAATTCGTTACGTTATTATATGAGATGTTAGAGGTTTCCAAGACCTTGGTGTTTGTGTGGGAGAACAACTTGCAAGTTAAAATCTACTATTTAGTATGTTTTGACCTATTAAAGAATTCATTCTTATTATATCTATATATGTAGTTTGTGATACTTCATATCCTGGAACATTATTCTTCTGCTGGGCGTGGCCTGGGAATTGTTTAGTGATGCTGATCATAGGTTGGACTCGGATCGAGATACATTAGGTGGTTCTGACCATGAGATTGGGCGTCATGGTCATCGGCTTGTGATAGATTGACTACTCGGCTGGGCATGGCCCGAGATACTTGGATGGAAAGTCCATCAAACATGACCGGCGTGGTATAAGGGACACAAGGTGTCAAATGTGTTGTGGTTTGGGTACAATTTTGGTGATTGACACTCACCTAGAACTTTTAGTAGTGTGCACACCGAGAGAATCCGTGATGAGGTGTTTTTGACTACTTGTGTGGGTAGAGGCCCCCGTTAGTTACTGTTTAGGTACTATTGGATTAGGGGTGCTTTCCGTAGGAAGCCACATGGACGGTGAGGAGCTTTCAGGGTAAACTGTTGAGGTTATCAAGTTGGGGGGCAGAGGCTCACCATTATTTGAGGGAAGACATTGATGTCCCTCCGATTACTTTATTTGAGGGTAGACATTTTTATCCCTCTGGTTACTTTATTTGAGGGAAGACATCATTGTCCCTCTATTTACTTTATTTGAAGGAATACATTGATGTCCCTCCACTTTCTTATTTGAGTATATGCATCATTGTTCCTCCAAGTTACCACTTCTTGGGCATGCTTTTGAGACATCAGTACTTGAGACACACAGTGTTAGGGGGCACATGGTGTCGGGTTACATGATAGTGATTCCGGCATTGGCAGAAGTAGGTGACACTCCATAGTGGCTGCTGAGCACCAATGGAGTTTTTGTTTGGTTGTGTGTATCATATTCTTTACTGTTTTCCTTATAAATGCATGCCTTCTTAAACAATTATATTAGGCATGCACCATTGGGTGGTATCCTACTAAGATTTGTCTCACACCCTGCGCGGGCCCTTCAGGATGCGTGCAGACTTCAGGGATTTATGTGCAGGAAATAGGTCAACTTCAGGAGGTGGACTGCATTAGCCGTTGCATGGATATGGTATGGACCTTGAGGTCTTACCTAGATAGAGTTTACCTTATGTTGCTTTTTTCTTGTATCGGCTTGCTTCCTTGTTTTGCAGCTACAATTTGTTATCCATTGTCTCCTTTACATATAGATATGAATGACCTATTTTGGATTCATGTTTTGTTTTTCAGTAGTAGTTACATGTGATCAGCATGATGATGTGTTTATTTCTACTCTTGTTGTTTATATTTATTTCTTCTTTTGTTCATCGATATTGAATGTGCTTCCGCTCTCTGGGTCTGGTTCGAGTCTATTATGTCATTTATTCTGTTAAATATATATTATTATACTCAGATGAGTACCATTATTTTCCTCTGAGAGGGTATATCCTCCCCACTCTACCTATAAGACCCTCTCTTCTGGTCAGTAGGCTTTTGCGTTTAGGGAGGTGCACCTAAGGTAGTAGCACCTGACCCATTTAGCACTGTTCGGGTGGCTGTTCGGGTCCGGGTCATTAAAAAGTGGTTTGAGAGGAGTTTGTGAAAGGGATTAAGAAGCAATGTTTTACATGATAATAATGAGAATGAGACTTTTCTTTTAATTAATTCTAGTTTTATTATTTGAGATATTATAGAATGTAGATAGGGTGTTACTGGAACTGGGTTTTTTTGCTTATGATTGGGTGCCTGCAGGCCCACGTACGAGTGATGGACCATGTTTCCATGGGTAGGAATTGATGTTTTCTTTTTTGATCAGATTACAATTTATATGATTTCCATGTCAGTGGATCACTTGGTGTGTGATTTTATTGATTGTTATATGTAACCCTTGTAATGGTGTGGTAAGGGAGAATTCGACCTTGGACCTGTATGGCATGACCAATTTTTTTGGCTTTTGATCGGCACATTTTTAAGGAATGTCAATTTCATCACTCTAGGTATGCTTTGTGAAGTGATAATTCCTTGTGAATAATGTCAATTTCCATGCCTTGTATTCTTTTTAAATTTGAATAGGTAAAATTCCTTATAGAATTTCTTGTTGATTGCAATGTGTTATGATATGCTTTGTATATTTGTAGAATCGCATGTGCCAGGGTATTTATGTCTAGCTCTTTTATGAGCAGGCAAGTACTATTGGTTGAGGTAAGTTTGATCATCAGGATTGGGTGACTCGGTTGTCGGTTGGAGGCAATGTTAGTTGTTAGGATGGGAATGGCCAAAGGTACTTTTTATACTTGGATCGGTTGGGGGTGGGTAAGGTGGCCATGAGGCCGGGATGCCGTGGGCATGGGTTGCGATAGTGGAGAGTAAGGGTAGTTGTTTTAGGATTCCTCTTTACTGCTATCCTTATCTTCATTGAATATATATTGTTGTATATATATATGGGACGTCTGACCATTTTTTCTATTCATCAAGTTCCTTTAGTCGAATTAGATGGAATGGCAGGCGATAGATGATACAATGCCGCAGGAGAAGGATTTAGTTTAGGATCCAGTGCAGGTAGGTCATGAGCTGCATGTACAGGCTCAGGGATAGGAACAAGTCTAGGATCTAGTGATGGATGGGAAGCAGCCGGGTTTGGCAGCGTTCGGACCATGGATCGATGATCATCTCTAAGCTAGCCCGAGACATGTCTTGCAGGGGATCGATAGAGGTGTGCATGGTACAGATACATCTATGGAATATCTGACGTGGTATTTCCAGTCAAAGAACCCACTGCTTTTTCAGGGTGAGGGTGGTCCCCAGGCGGCTGAGAACTGGACAGAGAGCTTACTGATGATCTTCGAGAAGCTTGAGATGCCTCCAGGATGGAGGGTCAAGCTGTATACAAACATGCTGAGAGGACCGGCTAAGGTTTGGTGGGATGTGCAGGGTCAGGCTCGAAGGCATGATAGACTATCATGGAAAGACTTCGAGGAAAGGATTTTCAAGAACTTCTACCTAGAGAAACTTAGAGCAGAGAGAGCACGAGAGTTCATGATTCTTCATCAGGGAGACATGTCTAACATGAACTATGCTACTACTTTCACTGAGTTTTCTCACTTTTCACCTTGTATGGTAAGTGATGACGAGGTAAGGGTGAGGTGCTTCGAGGATGGCTTACGACGAACCATTTGAATCTAGGTGAATATTGTCAGGCTGGGTTCATTTTTAGAGGCAGTAAATCAGGCACTCATAGCGGAGGGTAACTTGAGGGAAACAAACTAGGTTGGACGGGAAATGGATTCATGAGATGGTTCCGATAGCAGTAAGCGAGGATGGGATGAGTTCTAGTGGGGTAGTTAGTCCAAAGACTCAGCTAGACCACCTCATAGTAGTTCTACAGTGTTTTGATCACAGTGTGGACATCCAGGTCATGTTCAGACTCAGTGCGATAGACCTCCAATGGAGTTTCGGCCATGTGGACAAGTAGGGCATCTGGAGAAGTTCTGCAGGAAGCCTTCTTAGATAGCTGGTAGGCAGGGACCACGACAGATTGTGGCTTCTGGACTTGTTTCAGGATTGATACCAGGAGTGGGTAGCCGAGTATCAACTACACACGGAGGACGTGACACAGACATCGAGACCCATCTTAGGGTCAGTGGCCGGATACTGGAGAAGAACCACAGGGAGGTCGGGCATCATACTGACGTACATCAGGCCAGGTGCACACTGTGGAGAAGCCAGTGGCTGAGCACGCTGGTGAGCCAACGACGGTTAGAGGTACACTACGAGTGTGGCCATGACTTTCTTGTTTTCTTTTGGAATGACCTATAGAGGCATGTCTGTTTTGATTTCACGTGATGAACAATATCTATGTGGACTGACTAGATGCTGGTTAGTGGTATTGGCATTATATCGGGTGCATGATATATATATATATATATATATATATATATATATATATATGAGATGTGTGGCATCAGGGGCATCGAGGATGTGGGTTACTTGGGGTGACGTGGGCATCAAGGCATTGGGGATGTGGGTTAGTTGAGGTACCTTGAGCATCAAGGCACTAAGGATATGGGTTACATGAGGAGAATGACAGCAGGTTTTATTTTGAGCATCCATGGGATGAAGGACCACATGGAGGCGGACACGGATGCGGTGTGGGTTACGTTGGGATTCAGAAACAACCCAGGAGCACCAATGAGGCGCAAGGGTGATGATGCATCATGAGAGGCCCATAAGTGAGGAAATAGTTTAGTGAAACCTTGTTTTATTGTGTTTTTTCAGGTTGAGACTAATTTAGGCAATTCCTAAGGTGGGGATCCCCTTGAGGAATTTATCCAGATTGAGAGAGTTTGAGTTACTTTGATCTGTGTGGCTTGTTTAGTACTATCCTTGGGTTTGTTTTGATAGCTTGGGGATGAGCTATGTTAAGGTGGGGAGATTGTATGAACCTGGATTTTTAGAATGGGTCAAAATCCCAACCCCGTTTGAATTTTTGACTCATTTCTAAGGAAACCAAATAAATCTGGGAAGTTCAAGAAATCTCCAGACTACACGCTGTGTACTCTAAAGTACATGCCATTTATGGGTTGGCGAGTACCGGCCATGTGCTTGCTATGTACATGTTGTGTGATAACTGTGTAATAATTTCCTACTACATGTCATGTAGTGTTACTCAACATGCTGTGTATCATTCTTTATGCTTACTGGTTGGGTTCAAATCGTGTGTCAACTCGTGTAACATGCCCAAGCCATGTGGCTATCTCCTCTTATGTTGGAGTATGAAAATGGACACTCCCCAGTATGTAGTCCATAAATACATGATGTGTACTTTTATTTTTATTCTCTTAAATGATATGGTGTCGTGTCTTATTTTGGAAAATAGTTCCTTCTTCCCCAACTTCGGAATAGGTCCGTTACAATGTTCTAATGAACTTTTCCTACACTAGAATCATCATCCGACGTCAATGTGTCATTCTGTTAGTGGCTGCAGGATCGCAACCGCGATTCTAAACCCATGAAACCTATTTCATTCTAGTTCCTTTACATCACACATCGTAGTTTCCATCCGAGTGGTATTGTTGGGATTTGGTGGAAACGTAAATCTATGAAGATCGAATTTGAATTAATGCTCAATATTGGACGTGCCTATGTCTACAAGTCGTAGGTAGGTGTTTCAAACCTTCTTATATGTTTTTGAAGACCTTTAGGTTGCATGGCTTAATGTTCATATTTGGATATTTTGAGAGATACCTTAATTTATCTTCTTTTTCATATTAAATTGCTTATTAGACCTGTGATATGCCATTGGGTATGTCTTTTTCCTATTTTTCTTGAGCGGGGTCGGGCGAGGGGTCATCGCCCATATGTGGAATTTTGGTTGGGGTGACAGAAGGGTATAAATTTGTTTTTATTAAACTATAGAATATAATTTTTTATGTTACAATATGAATTATTAGAGGATCCAAGACCTTGGTGCTGGTATGGGACACCACCAAGCTAGTGAAAATCAACTATTTAGTTTGTTTTTACCTGTTAATGTATTCTTTTGATTATATGTATATATGTGATTTGTGATATTTATTATCCTGGAACCTTCGAGTAGTGTTGGGCATCACCTGGGTGTTGTTTAGTGATGTTGATCACAGGTTGGACTTGGCCCGAGTTGCATTTGGGAGGTTCTGGCCAAGATATTGGGCATCATGGACGTCGGATTGAGGCAAGGTGACTATTAAGTTTGGCATGGCCCTGGTTACTGGGATGGCGTGGCCATTAGACATGAGTGGCTTGGTTGTAGGGACACGAGCTGTCAGAGGTATTGTGGCTTGGGTACTATTTTGGTGATTACCACTCACCCGGATGTTTGAGTAGTGTTCACACAGAGAGACTCCATGATGAGGTGGTTTTGACCACTCTTATGTGTAGAGGCCCCCATTTGTTGTGGTTTAGGTACTATTGGTTTGGGGGTTCTTTTCATAGGAAGCCCCGTGGATGGTGAGGAGCCTTCATGGGATAACATTGAGGCTATCGGGTTGGGGGTAGAGGCTCACCATTATTTGAGGGAAGACATTATTATACCTCTGATTACTTTATTTGAGGGAAGACATCATTGTCCCTCCATTTACATTATTTGAGGCTAGATATCATTATCCCTTTGGTTAATCTATTTGAGGGCAGACACCACTGTCCCTCCGGTTACTTATTTGAGGACATGTATCATTGTTCCTCAGAGTTACTATTTCTTGGGCATGCCTTTGGGACATCGTTACTTGAGACACACAGTGTAAGGGGGTATGGTTCTAGGTTAAATGACAGAGATTCCAGCATTGTCTGAAGCAAGGGACACTTTATGGTGGCTACTGAGAACCAGTGGAGTTTGTGTATGGTTGTGTGCATCGTATCGTTTACTGTTTTTTTATAAATGCACGAATTCTTAAAAACTTATATTATGTATACATTGTTGGGTGGTATCCTACAGAGGTTCATCTCACACCCTGCACAGGCCCTTCGGGATTCATGCATACTTTATTGATTTATGTGCAGGAAAGAGGTTATATTCTAGAGCTGGAATACATTAGCTATTTAATGGGGATGGTATGGACCTTGAGGTCTTACATAGATAGAGTTTACTTTATGTTGTTTTCTATCATGTATCAGCATGTTTTCCTGTTTTGTATCTACAGTTGGTTTACCATGGGAACCTTTACATATTGATATGTATGACCTATTTTGGATGCATGTTTTGTCGATCTGTAGAAGTTACAAGTGATCAGCGTGGTGTTGTGTTTATTTCCGCTGCTGTTTTTTATATTTATTTCTTCCGTTCTTTATCGATATTGAAAGTGCTTCCACTCTGTGGGTCTGGTTTGAGTATACTGAGTCATCTATTCAATTGAATATTTATTATTATACTCATACCATTACCATTATAATCCTCTAAGAGGGTATAGCCTCCCCACAATAGCTATAATACCCTCACTGCTAGTCAGAATCCTTTGTTGTTTGGGGAGTTGCAACTAAGGTAGTAAAACCCGTCCCGTTTAGCATTGTTCGGGTGGTTTTTTGGGTCTGGGTCATTACATATAACCTTGTGTGTTATTTTCCATTTCCCTGGTTGTATGATTTTTGTGCTTATTTCATGATAAATTTGAATTATTGATAAAAGTGATTTAATATTTTCAAGTGTTTTTATGAAAATGTATTTGGAAATTTTTTACACTCTTTCTCTCGTTTTTAAATGAAATGTCAGCATTAACTTTTAAAATGCATATGGATCCTCCTTATATAAGAGTGTGTTTGTAAATGGTAAAAAGGGAAATGGATTGTGATTTTATTTTAAGGGGAAAATGTGTGTAAATTCATTATTTTATATATTGTATTTCAAACTAGAATTTTATGATTGTTTTATTTTAATGGCAGATCATGGGGAATAGATTTATCCAGGCATGCCTACCGAGTTTTAACACTTACACCTATAATTTTTTATATATTAGTTTGTGGTGCATGATTTTTCATGGTATTGAACTCCATGGGATATTTTTGGTTTTTGTATCAAATATTAATCATTGGGGTCACATCAATACGTTGCGGTCATCAGGGTTTAGTGTTGGGTATTGTTGTTTAGTTTTTTGTATTATCAGTATTTCTGAAAAATATGTTAAGTTTATTTATTTTTTCTTAATGGGTTGCTTTTTTTTATCTTTCCACTATTTAATTTATTTATCAATATTGGGGAAAATAATTCCATTGGTTGTTATTTTGATTCACGACAATAATTATTAGCTCATGGGGATTGGGAATTCCCTTCGAGACATGTCCTGGATCAGCTCGGGTGATCGAACCGGGGTCGACCCTAGTAGTTTCATGACAAAATCGTACCAATGAAGGCTCCCTTTGAGTACTTATCTTTCAGAGTTCCATTTTTTACTTTTGAATTCCAAGGTATATGGAGTTGGATTTTTCATCCTTGGGATGAATGTCTGGGGAAGTGTTTGGCCATAAATTTATGGACTGAACCGTGTGTATCTATGGGAAGTTAGTTTTTGTTGGTATCAGGGTTCATTTAGATTGATTGGTGTTTGGGATATGAAATGGGAGTTGGGATAGTGGTGTTTGTGAGATCTCGAGGCCTATAGATACAAGTGGAGTTGGATACATTGTCCTAGAATTCTCTTCTTGTTGGTGTAATGATTGGAGTATGGACACCAACCCTTTGACCAAGTCACCCATCGACGCTAGTTTCCCTTGTGAGTTGTTTTCGTTCTTCTTTAATTTTGAATTTTTTTAAGACTTACTTTTTGGGGATAGTTAAAAATGTATTTTTAAATGGTAATGGTTTTGTTTTAGGAAGATGGAAAATTAATTTTTATAGTCATACTGAAGAATGAATTAGAAAATGGATTTTTATGATCAAAATATTTTGTTTTCATGATTTTTTTCTGGGAAAACTAAAATTTGTTTTAAAATTGCATTTGGAAATGTGTATTAAATTAGATGAAATGGGGTTTTAATCAAATTGTTTTTGATGGAATGATATTTTTGAGTTGTTGGGAAATGTTTTGAATGAAATGAATTGAATTTTGGGATACAAATCCAAGGGATTTTATATTAGAGAATGATGTAACAGATTAAAATGTAGGATTTGAAAACGATATTTGACTTGGTGGTAAGTGATATTTTGAAAGGCTTTTTGAATTTTGAAATAAGGTTGTTTTGTTTTAACCATTACTATTTCCTTGGGTTCTCACATGCATGGATATGTGTGGAAATGTGGATGAGTTCCCGGATGAGCATGATTGGATGAGTTCCCAGATTGGTACGAGTTGATTGGTTCCCAGGATGGAATGAAAATGTTAATTTGAGTTAGATTCTAAGGAATACCATCAATGACTGTGCAACCCACAATTGTTTTTGTTCAAAAATGTTTTCAATAAGAAGTTTTGATGTTTTGAAAACCAGTGGTGCTGTGGTGTTCTCTTAGTATTTGGAAGTGTTTTTTGAGTTTTTTTTTAGTTTAGGAATATTGGTGATGAGATTGTTTTTATTGATATCTTGTAATTATTAATTTCTATTGTGTTCACCACCATATATATTCAATGGATAATCATGGTGTATCTATAGGTGGTTCCCCGTTAGTAGGATTTCTAGTTGCTCAATCTATGGATTTCGGTCTTGTTTTTCAGAATTTAAATTCACCCCTATTTTATATCCCACTAGATCCTATTAATTGGAAGAGTGTCTGTGGAAAATAGAAAGTAACTTTAGCCTCACTGAGTTTCCCAAGATGTTAAGGGTGATATTTTATACCTTTAATCTTGAAGGGATAACTTGGATGTAGTGGATGTCGGTATATTGAAATAAGGCTCACGAAGATCTCTCTTTGGAGTTCTATAAGGATTCATTTATCCATAATTTTTTTTGAGATGGAGAAGTTAAGGAAGGGAATGGAGAATTGATGTCTGTAGATGGGTGATGGGTCGATGTTGGAGTTCTATCATCGCTTTGTAGATGTAGTTCTGTATGCTCTGAAGTATGTTACGAAAAATTTCTCGAACGTTCAGGATTTTTGAGTCTTGGATTCGTCTTGATATTTAATATAAGGTCTTTGAGTCCAATATAACGTTTTTTTTCAATGGGTGAGGATTTTTTTTCATGTCAAGTCGGTGATGGAAGAAGTTCTTAAGGTAGTCTTCTCCCTTTCAGTCCCTAGAAATAGTGAGGGGTATTCCATTAAGGAAGTGAGGAAGTGACCTAAAGCTGTTGGAGCTAGTCGTGGAAATAAAATACCTCATGATATTTTGTCAGATTATTTTGGGCATGGAATCGTGGTGTATCATCAATTTTTAAATCCATATCATAAGAAGTTTTCATGTTTGAACACACCAAAGGCCTATCATTCGTGTGGGTTCCTAGGCTACTTGCAACACTTCTATTGGGGTGTTTCCAAGAAGTGACATGGATCTCGTTTTCATGGGTAGAGTGATATTTGGGTACAGATTAAATTACCTTTCAATTTTAGTGTTTCCTTATATTTTGGAACTGGTACATGGTGTTTTTTTTGTTTTAAATGTAATGGGATTTTGTGTATCTTTTGATAACTCCTATTTTAATGAAGGTGTGTTATTCTTATAAAAATTGGGAATCTTTTTATTCTAAGTGAAGTTGTGTTCTGTGTATTCCGTGTTCCTTTTATTACTCATTAGAATTAAATTTGTTAATGTGTGTGTATATTCCGTGTAGTTTTTTGGGTTAAGGTGCTTTAGGAGTTACAATCATTAATTGTTAACTCCTAACTACAACGCGGTAGATTCTTCAAACATTAGGGATCCATCCATAGGCCTCGAAGTGAATCCTTTCATGTAGTCAAGAGACCACCAGGGGTATGGGTATCTATATACCATCTCTTGTTTCCATCATTCAGTTGGGGTAATTTTAACGGTTCTTATTGTGGTTCCCCCTTGTTGTTATAAGTTATTACCTTGTGGTGAGTGTTGTGGGACAATTCTAGTTGTTTTCTATTGGTGGGGATCCTATTCCAAGATCCTATTTTGAAATTTCATTTTCATTTCAGATGTGGTCCGATAGAAATTGGTTTACTTTGAATTTATATACTTTTTAGCTTCTTTTCAGTTTGGGTGAACTTTGGGTTTTTGAATATTCTCAATGATATAGTTTGAGTCATAGTTGTGGATGTTGTGGCAAAAAAATTTCCCCCTTGTTTCATGGGGAGTATGTTTGGTTTTTTATTTTGTTTTTTTAAATTGGTATATGTTTTGTATGTATATGTTTGATACATTATTTTTTTAATATGTTGGATCATCTAGTTATGGAATCCTTAGTCGTTGATCGATCAAATGGAAGATATTGTGGCTTTATGGGGGTGAACAGCAGTAATGGTGGGGAGAATTATCACACCCAGATTTTTATTTTTTACCTATGATTCAACTTATCTTTTTCCCTTGGGGTTATGGCTCAAGTACTGGGTGTGATGGTTATAAATTTGGATATTATAGGTGTTTTTCTTCTTGTGTGTTGTCAGCACACAGTTTGGTAAAACCGTGCAACCTTATGTAGGAAACCATGTGGTTTAAGTGTTAGTGGTAGAGGAATAGCACACAGCTTGAGCATGGGTTTCCAAACCATGTGACAAGCATGAGTAGAGGTTTTGTCTCATTACAGTTGTGTATGTAATATTTCGTGCATGGTTTGTAAACTGTGCATCCAAATCATGTGAGATTCCCAGAACATAATTTTTTTTAATTTATAAACTACCCCTTTAGGATTATTAACCCAAAACGTATCCCCTCTCTTACCTCTGGTTATTGAGACCCTAAAGGGACTTCCCCATTGTTCTCCAAGCCTCTACCTCTCTACCATGTTGTGTGACTAGGGTTTAGTCATGGTTTGGGTCTATATTTCTCAAGGTATCCTCCTCTCCTCTCCTCCCTCATTCACTTTCTTCAATTTTCCTTTGATTTATTCTTCCCCTATGGTCTATTAGACCTAGGATTCATTCCCCTAATTGGTTTATATTGTGGGTTTTCTTGTTTAAGGTTCTTCTTAATATATTTTTGATCTTGAACCATCATGGTGTGGTTTTTGGTATGCGTTGATGAAGCGCCGCGAGATTAAGAAAATATTCCCTTTGTGCTTGCCTTTTTAATTTAAGATGTAGTGGTTTTATTATTTTTAAACCTTACTTATATGATAAATAGTGATTTTAATCTTTGGAATAACTTTTTTATGTGAAAAGTGGTCGTTTATACCTTGTTTTTTGATAAATGGTTGTTTTTGTTAAAAATGTGCACACCAATTGTTTGATCAAATGCTCGGTTGGCTTTCATATAGGGATTGGGTATTTTTAAGCATGGTTTGGATTTTTAAATGTTGTTGTAATATCTTGATGGTGGTTTTCGGTTCCACAAATGGATTTATAAAAGATGAAAACACGAACATGGTGTGCGTTTGGTTCTTTAAAAAGGAAATGGAATGTGATCAATGTATCGTAGAAAAATAGAATGATTCATGGAGTGGTTCAGGGTGATTAAAATTGTGTGGATTATAATATATGATATATGTGATTGTAATTGGATTATCAATTGGTATAGATTGGCTCACCCATTTTCTATAAAAATATACATGGATAACCTGGCCTAGCTATTGAATTATCGTAGACCAATTGTTGCACCAGTTGGATTATGCACTAGATAGTAACCCATAACTAGGGGATATATTTTGTTATTATTAGAATGGGATAGGGTCCCTTGGTCTATACAATGTGGGTTATGTCCAAGTATGTTGGTTGTTTTGATGTCATCGAGTGAGGAATTCATTCTGGGATGAGTCAATAGGTATTAGTATATTCTGGATTATTCACGATCTCTTAGGTCCCTCCCATGTCTATTTTCACCTATTTGCTTGCAGTGAATGATTTATATACTTATTCGTTGGATAACCTTGTGTGATATTTTCCATTTCCCTGGTTGTAGTATTTACATGCTTATTTCTTGAGCAGTGTGACTTCATGATAATAGTGATGTAATTTTATCTTGTTTTTTCATGGAAAAGGTTTTTGAAATATTTTACACTCTTCCTCTCCTTTATAAATGAAATGTAACCTTTCTCTTTTAAAAACAATATGGATACTCCTAATATATAATATTTCAAACATGAATTTGATGTTTCATTTATTTTAAAGGGAGTTCATTTGGAATAGATTTAATTGGGAATGCCTACTGAGATTTAATAATCACACCTACTGTAATTTCTTGTTTTTAGCTTGTGGTGTAGGAGTCAGCTTGGTATTTATTGACATAGGAGATTTTTGGTTTTGTTGTTTGAGAGTGATGATCGATCTCACATGGATACTTTGTGGTCATCAGGTTTCAGTTTTCTGTATTTTTGTTCAGTTTTTTTTGTATTTTATGTTTTCTTTTGTAAAATATGTTCAATTTTTTTTCATATTGGGAAGATTTTTTATCTCTCCACTATTTAATTTATTTATTTATCTAGGTCCAAATCATTCCCCTTGTTACACTTTTGATTCATGGCACTGGTTTTGAGCCCATTGGGATCAGGAATTCCCTTCATGCCATGTTACAGATTGGCTCAAGTGACCGGTTCATGGTCGACCCGAGTTGGTTCATGATAACTAATTTAACAGCTAGGTTATACCTTATTATATTAAATAAAAATATTTTAAATATTTATGTTCTATAAAACATAATATTTTATGTAATGAATTCCTTCAAATAAATTAATTATTTCATGTAACGCAAGATAACCTCGGTGTTCTTTGTACATCAAGATAAACATCATATTTCGTGTAATGTAAGATAAACACAATGTTTCATGTAACCTAATCATAACATGGTTTTTTGTGTAAATAAATATAGAAATAAAAATAAATTTGTTCTTAAAGGAAAATACGGTAATGTCATGGGGTTTTATATTTCCTTATACACTTGTTGTTTTGTGTCTTATATGAAATTGTATATGATATTCATATTTTAAAATTTCGGGGTGTTAATGTTCCCAACATTTAATAAATTTTTTCCTCATAATTTGAAATTTATATTGGTAATACAGGGATTGATATTTTAATATACAATTGTTAAAAAAACTCACATCATAAAAGGTTTAAAAATACATATTCATAATAAGAGGGAAATGGAAATGAAAAGGTCACCATAAAACTATAATTTTGAATATATTAACATTAGTGAATACATGGTCATAGAAGAGAAATATAACTATCATGTTTCGATGTAGATTTATAGAGAACATCGAATAATTAAAAGTTAAGGGCCTCAAAACCATAATTTGTTTATAATATACATGACCATCAGTTCAAAAAAAAAATGATGGTATTAGGTTAACATTTTTTTAAAAAAATTTACAAATGTTGTTTAATTCTTTATTGACTAATAATATTAAGAAATATACTTACATGAAATATTGTAATAAAAAAAATTTCATTATTTGGTTGTACTTCAATTAATTTTCAATTTATCCCTTACTCCAAAGAATGAATATCCAAAAATGATTTTAGATCCCGATGCACCGAAATTTACTTTTAATGGATCGTAATATCAACAGAAGAAGTCTTTAAATTTATCATGAAATATTTCCCAAAACTAATATATTTAATACCTTATTCTATAAAAATATTAATATTATTGGTTCAGTGTTAATATTTAATTATCAAATTGTTTAACTAAAAATAAATTCATGTTAACTTGGAAATTTTGTTGGCTAGTGGTAGGTACGAAGCCCTTATTGTACTTCGGCCATGGGTTAAAGCCCAACTGCCTCGCCGGATGTGATCGGATGTCACCTTGAATGGGGGTTTTACTTCTTCTAAACTATATTAATATAATTCCTATTATTTTTCCAAAAAGTATGATGGGTATCCTTGAAATGAAATTAATTATTAAATAAGATTTTTATAGGGGTTTTTAATTCAACTGATTTTTCTCACAAATTTGAATAATATTATTTGTCTATAATGATCATATTAAACCTAATGGTTTTCTATTCCATTAAAATTATGTCTATAAAATGTAAAGGCGTAATTCCTTAAATAACATTTCCACAAAAATCTATAATTGAACTAAATTCTCTAAAATGTCCCTAATCATGGAAGACTCCAATTACATAAAACCTAAAAAGAGGTGTTTAACTATTTGAATTTAAATTCAATATTATACTCATAATCCCATTATAGATTATAGATAGGTATGTATTCTTAAGAAGGACCACATAATCTATATATTATCAAAAATTTAGGATTTTATTTTATACTTATCCTAAAATTATATCATAGTGTTATGTTCCCTTATCTATGTTTTACTACATCTAGTTCCCAATGTTGCTACTAAAATTTCTTTGATGCTAGATTTAACAACCATGAACATAGTATCCCAAATACAATAACATTATTACATTTTCATAGATAGAAAATTAAAATCCTAAAAGACAATTTGGTTTAATTTTTCTAAATCAGATTAGATACATGAAACCCATTTTACATTGGGAATGGAAAATGAAACATAATACATAATAAAATAAAATGAACATCATCATTGAAAATCATTCAAAGGATTCCAATTTATTTCATTGTAAAGGAAAAAATAATGGTGACCTCAAATTCTCAGTAAGGGTTATGTACAATAGTATAAATAATGAATCAATGAGCATAATAAATATAGAAAGAAAAATAAATGAGAACCTGTGAGATTAAATAACTAGATAGAGCATAATAAATATGGAAAGAATTAAATATGATCAATTAATTCCATATAAATAATCACACGAGCTTGAAACATAACAACGGATATTCTCTCTAATAAAATAACCACATTGAATAACAATAATGATGGAATACATAATGTTTGACATATGAACTATCAAGATTTATCCTAAATATAGTTACTTTCATGATCTATCACCAAGAAAATTTATGTCTATTGGTATAAGCCCATATGATTTATGTCAAGACCATTCACAAGACACAAAACTCATGATCTATCCTCTATATAATTTAAAACTACTTGGAATCAAATGTGATGGGCTTATCACCAAATAAATTAATCTCCTAAGACTACCAATTTATCCTGATTGTTTCATTTAATGCTCCCCAAACCATATATTTTATTTCAAAAATATTCCTCATATACTGAATAATCAATTAAAATGAGAAAAAATATTCCTTATCAAATATCCATATTGAGTTAAGGATACATATTTATCAAAATTTCCCGAATAAATTTTATAACATTCAAAGAAAATACAATATAAAAAAATTGTAAATAGTTTAAGAAATACTAATATCCATCATACAACAATATGGTTATTAAAATAAATATAGTGTCCAAAAATGATTTTAAGAAAGTGGTTGTTTCATGATAATTTTATCAATCCCAAATGAAATTCAGATTCAATAATAACTTTATCACTTGGTAATTTTAACTAAAAACCACTGGATGAGATAATTAAAATAGAAAATTAAAATACCATTAATTATTAATTAATATTATTATTAAACTTCAAATAGGTAGTATATACTCTATATAAATAAAAATTGGTGCATAATAACTAATAGGTTTCAATGGAATCTAAATTGAGACAAAGCCTCTTACAAATTGAGTAACCTTTTTTATAATGAGATTTGTGATATAATAACATCAATTGAAACATTTAATAACTGAAATAAGGTAAATTCATGATATAACATGTCATAGTGAAGTATATACACCACAAAAAATAAATTAGTGATCAATATGGAATGTATCTAACAAATATAAGAAGGTGAAATGAAATTCCCTTAAGTTACATTTCTTTTTAGTTTTGAGATCTTTAAAATCCAATATAGTGGTCCAAAAGTATTTATTAACTTATTATAGAACCATATTAATATTTTTTATATCATATATTATCCTTTAATAACATATTATTAACCATTCATTAATAATCTTTCATTATTTTCATCGTTTCGGGTGTTAATTATCTTGTTTTTCGAGTATGTTTTGACTTTTGTTATTTTTGTTACTATTACATAGATTATTATTTAATTATAAATTTAATTTAAAACATGATTTATAATTAGTATATTTTCATTATATATTTATTTATAATAAGACATAAAATTTGGAGATATGATGTGAAATGTGTTGTTCATGAAGACGGTGGGTTGTATGTACGCATGAACACTGCATCCATTTCATGTCATAATAAAATAACGAAAATTAAATTAAATATATTTATATTATATTTCGATTAAAAAATTAATTTCATATTTATAAAATATTTTTATTTAAGCCCATATTTAATATATTTCACGTAATACATGATTCAAACACATCACTTTGAAGAGGAAGTAGTCCACACTTCCATAAACGATGTTATCGTATTCCCACAAAATGGAATGCATGGAGGTATGTGTTATATAATAATTAAAAAAGAATAAAAACATTATAAATATAATATATAAAAAAATAAATCCATCATTATTATCATCCTTGAAAGGTAGTAATTGATGAACGAACAACATCAGTACGTGAGGTGGTAGTGCACCATACACATGAATGATGATTGTATATCCCATTTGATTGAAGTATTGTGGGTTTAGGTATTAAAAAAAATATAAAAAATATAATTATATTTAGAATAATTATTTTATTATATAATAATGATATAAGAATAATTTAAGGGTTGGATAAATAAATAAAATGAATGTTCTCATTGATGAATATTTCCTCTTCTTTGGATAACTCCTTTTGGTTTATACTGAAATCCATCCTTGGTTAATTTATTTAAAAAATATATTATATGTGTAAGATTGGTATAGAGTAAGAGGTTTCCAACCTCTGATACCAATTGTAGGATCGAAATAGTGATGTAGATGCTCAATATACAAGAGGGGGGGTGAATTTTATACTTTAAAAATTCCTTTGGAACCTTTAAAGTTAGTTAAGAATAACTATGTTTTCCTTAAGAGAAGGAAAGGGCTAAGTTTAACAAAGATAAACTAAGTAGATTCACAACACCTCTAATTCAAAAAGCAAACATGGAAAGAGATTCCGAAAGTAGGTTCCGGAAATATGGTTCCAGAAAATTGAAACATAACAAAAGATTACAATATGAGATTCTACCTTAAAGCGTATAGAATCTAAATTAATCAGAGTACAAGTAAGGAAGTATAAGAATGTTATACTTTCCTTATAATAAAAAATTCAGCTGAAATACAACAAGTAGTTAAACTACAAGTAACAAGATATAAGTCTTTTAACCCAAAGAGAAGGGTATCCAACAACCTTGGATAAAGGTCCCTTGATTTATACTTTAAAGCAAGTCTGTCTTACCCACACCAGGGTAAGCCCTCGATACGAAGATCGGAGTCTCAGTATTGCTATCCCCGCAAGCCCTCAACTTCAAGGTAGTTGGAAACCTCTGTCTTCCTCAGCAAGGAAGCCCTCGAACTTCAAGGTAGTCGGCAACCTCTGTCTTCCTATCCCCGGAATCCTTCGAATGTAATCACCAACATTCGGAGTCGCACAAATCTTTGAGAGTTAATAAGAGCCTCTCTCTCTAGAATTCACTTTAACAGCATGTATGCACAAAACCAAGTTGTTCATCTGTCATCAGTATGGAACTCTTTCAAATGAGCTCTTATTTATAGGTAATGTCGGCTCCTTATCCAACGGTCATATTTTCCTTAAAGATTGGAGGGACCTGTACACATGTCACTTAGACAACGGTTAGTTTATAACAAAATAGACGACATCGTTTTATAATAAAATAAGTGTAACCGAAAGTACACCATCGTTTTAAACTCTAACATAAAAGTTCGGAATGAAAACTTCGGAGTGTAAGGAACAATAATAAAGAGTAGACAAATTATATAAATGTAAGTAATATAAAAGTTCGGAGTCTAACAAAGATATTTTTCGGAGTTTGAATTAATTCAGAGTGTATAAAACAAAGATACTCAATTCTGTTTAATAGGTGAATTCGGAATGAGAATTCGGAATAGGAATTCATCATTAGAAATCGTAATGATAATTCTTCATCAGAATTCGTAATGAGAATTAATCATTAGAATTCGTATTGAGAATTTGTTATCGAACTTCATAAGAATTTGTATCCTGAATCTAGAATAGAACTTAGTCATAGTTCATATCCAGAATGAAAACTTCCTTATAGTTCTTATCCAGAAATCGAATCCTAAAACAGAATTCTTCATATCAAAGTTTCAATGATTCCGTAAAAATGAATCTGAATCTCATACTTAAGAAAAATATGGATGAGAATATGATAAGGATAATTTTTCTTATAAAAGTGATTTTCCTTAAGAAAACAATTTTCCTTATAAAAGCGATTTTCCTTAAGAAAGCAATTTTCCTTATAAAAGAGATTTTCCTTAAGATAAGGTGTTTGTGATTTTCAAAACAAGAAGGAATGAAAAAGTCATAAGGAAAACCTTATTGACTCAACAATCTCCCCCTTTTTGGAAATCACAAACATCCTTACAAAAAAGAAATTCTAAGAAGAAAGAAAAATAATAAGGCTTATCTCCCTTTGTTTTAAGGATATTGATGAATACGACTAACTCTCCCTTAGGCTTTGAAACTCTAAGGATCGTATTCAGATTTCCGGAGTGATAGATAAGAATATTCTCTTTAATGAAAAAGCTCCCCCTTAAACAAACTCTTATTAGAGTTTTTCTTTTTCTTAAGGATCTTTTTCTTCTCCCCCTTTTTTAAACTCTTATTAGAGTTCTTCTTTTTCTTAAGGATCTTTTCCTTCTCCCCCTTTGTGATTTTCAAAAATAATTAGAGGGAATGGAAAAAAAACAAAGTACCTGAAAAATTAGTAATGACAACAATAGAAACGACAAGCACAACTTTCATTAAATTTTAAATATCAGCAATAAAAAAATACAACAAAAAGATCGGATTTAGTTATTTCGGATCTTTTTCCTTCGACATGATCCCCTTTAGAATAGACTTGATCTTCTTCAGGTCTTTATGATCTTCTTCAGCTTGCTTCTCTAAGACAACTATTCTTGCGGATTGAGCTTCAATTTTTTCTTCCTGGGCTTTCAGCTTTTCTTCCTAAGCTTTGATCTTCTCTTCCCGAGCCTTCATCCTTTCTTCAAAATCGATCTGATGATCCCTTTGAAATTTCCAGTTTTGGGAAACAGAATTCAGCTTCCCATTCAGATCTCTTACTTCTTGAATCCTGAAGTTCTTTTCTTCTGTCAGCTTCTCTTCAAAGGATGCAGTTAACTCATTTATCTTCTTGTACTCGGTCTCAAAGGAATCTTTAACATTGTCTTGAAACTTGTCGAGCAACCTCATCTCTTCGATAGTCTTCTTCGACCAGTTTTTCATCCTCTTGCAAGATCTTCTATGAGCTTCGTAACCAACAAAAAAAGTTTTGAATTGAGCCTCAATCTCAACGCACTTGTCCATAACCATAGATACGGAGTCAGTTTTCTAATTCAACGCATGTTGGAGCATCTGGCATCTTGAGTCAATACTAGAGAATGTCGGAATGGATCCCACCAACTTCTTTAATGACTGGACAACAAAATCATGCCCCAATGAGGATTACTCCGAATCTGAAATTTTTCTTGGAGAGTTTTCTTCCTCAATAAGCTCCAACTTCCTTTTAGATGAATCACCATATTATCTTTTTTTTCTAGCCACTGATTTCGGAGATTCAATAAGGATTTGCTTTCCCTTGTCTTTTTTCGGAATATATTCTTAATCAGGAGTTTTCTGCTCGCCAGTAGACACTTGAATAATCTCATCAACAACTTTCTGAACAACATCTTCCTCATTCTTATCCTTCTCTGGAGTTACTAACTTAGAGGATTCAGCCTCTGAAGTTCAGAGTGATAGATGTTCCGAAGGTGATCCTTTATAATCATCCACTTATTTCAAAAGAACTCCTGTTTCACCACTTCCTTCCGCAACTTCTTCTTCCTTACCCACTTGCTGAATCTGCTCGATTTGCTCAACATGCTCAGCTGTAGTCTCTTCTGGAAAATCAAGGTTTCTTCCTGGAGTCTCAGGTAGAGATTCCAAGGAGAAATATCTCAGAACTGGAATGCTTCTGGATACTATTTCATTAAATTTCAACAAAGCATGGACTGCCTCGGCTTCTGACATCTTCTTCTTAAGCTTCTTCTCCTTTGCTTGTTTTTCAAGCTCATCAGCAGTTCTCTCCTTTAATGCCTTAGCTTCTGCAGGGTCCAATCCGAACTACGGATCCCATTCTTTCCTTTTCTCTTTATCTTCTCTCCACTTTGCAACAACCTCATCAGGATAGGTCTTCTTCTTCTTTGGTTTGGGAGGTGCGGTTTGAGCTTCCTTAGACTTAGGATTTTCGACTTCAGCTGCATCTTCCTTCGAATTTCTTTTCTTTACTGGTTTGGATGATTCCTGTTCAGCAGCCTTCGGAACCGCTTCTTATTGATTAGGTAAATCAACGAACTCACCAATCTCCTTGTTGAAAGCCACATCCATCCTCTTAAGGGTGTCATCACTAACCAACAAAATTTTACAAACCCTTGGATTAGATCTGCAGGCTTCCTTGAAAGATTCTAGGCACCGAACTATCAAATTTGACAATATAGCTGGGTACATTACGATTTGTGCTCTGAGATTTCCATTCTTAAGATTCTCAATGGTTATAAGAATGTGCCTCATGTCACACCCCGACCACAGGTACCTTTATTTTGTTCTTCTTTCTTGGTCCCGATTTAAAATTTTTCGAAGTTTAACTGCGATTGGTGGTTTCACACCGGTGCGCGGTCACCGCATCGTTAGCGGTGATCGTGCGTTCAGCCCGGGTGACAGCGTGTTCACCCGGTGTTTTAAATATTATGATTTTTATGTTGGAATTTTATTATTATTACTTTTTTTTGTTGTGTTATTAATATTAAAGTTATTTTTATTGTATATATGTTTATACATGGGTATAGGTATGTATACGTATATACTTGTGTGTGTTATTTTTCTTTTTTTTAATGTAGTTTTATTAGTTAAAATATTTTGGTTATAATAATTATTATTATGATTATCTTATTATTATTATTATTATTATTAATATAACGTTTTACTATTTTTATAAAGTATTATTATTATTATTAAGATTTGATTTTTATTTATTTAATTAATTTATCATATTATTAGTATTATTGTTATTTTCTTTTTTCATTATTTATTTATTTATTATTATTATTATTATTAGCATATATATATATGTGTGTTATAAACCTAACCCTACCCCTACCCCGCAGCCGCCACTTTCCCCCCCCTCTCTCTCTCGCCTTTTTCTCTTCCTTCTTCCCTGCACCTGGTCTCTGCCCGTCGCCGTGCCTTCCCCATCCACCTCCGGCACCCGCGGCCTCCCGCTCCGGTGCCCACCGCCGACGCCCCTTCTCCCTCTCCGGCAGCCGCTACCTGCACTCACCCCCGACCTCCCCCGGCACGCAGTCCCGGCGAACTCCCCTGCGCACCACCGCACCTCTAAACCCAGCCGCCGCCCTCCTCTACTCCCGCCCAGCTCGCCGTCGCCCTCACCGCCGTCCGGCGTTCCCCCTGTGCGCTCCCTTTCCCCCTGCAGAGTGAGTTTTCTTTTTTTTATTTTTATTATGTTTTGGTTTTTTTATCATATTAATAATATTATTATCATTAATATTATAATGTTAATATTATTTTATATTATTATTATTATTATACCATTAATATATTATAATTATGTTAAATTGTTATTGTTGTTGTTATTATTATTATTATGATGATGATTATTAGCATATTATTAATATTATTTTATTATGTCATTATTGTAATTAATGTTATCTTATTATAAATATTATTATAATTATTATTATATTATTATTGTTACTATTGTTATTATAATTATTATCATATTAATATTATTATTATTATTATTATTATCATTGTTGTTATAATTATTATTATTATTTAGTTATCATATTATTACTATTATATTATTATTGTGCTAAATTATTATTGCTATTTATTTATTCTCTTGGTTATTTTTGTATGTGTTATTTATCTATATATATTTGTTTAATTGCTTATTTATTTATTTTTTTATTTTTTTTTATTTTTTTTCCTTCGTGGCATCTTGGTGTTTATGTTTAATTTATATTAATCCTTTTTCTGTCGCAGGTTGAGTGACGTGTACTTTTTTACTGTTCAGCGTACGCAGTTTGTCCGCGAAGGATTGTCCGACTTTCCGTTGGGGTTCCGTCGCGTCCGCTCCATGTTTGAGGTAGGCGAATCCATGGTTTTCCTTTCCAATGCATTTCCTTTGATGCTTGATTTTTTTAAAATAAATTTTATTCCATGATTCGCGTGTTTATGATAGCTTTGCGTAACTTATTTTGGTGTTTTAGAATTGATAGTTTTTGTTCGAAACTATGTTTTGAAGCAATTATATTTTATGCCTATGTAGTTGTACACTAGATGTTGTTTTGCACTTTTTATTGTTTATATAGTGACCTGCGGTAGTGTTTTTGTGCTAAAAGATTTGATTAAAAATAAACTTTAAGATGCTCCTCTGTTTATGCACCAGTTTATGCTTTTCCAGCTTGGTTGGAACTAAATGCCTATATTTTCTAATGTGATCATTGGTTGTTTTAAGTGGTGTTCTTTTTGTAAAAATCACTCTTGGATCTTATTATCCTGTGCTGGTTAGTTTTATGAAATTTAGTATCAATTGGAAGTGTTTTCGTGCCCCTTTGCAGGTTTGACGCACCATTGGATGTTGACACGTCCATGGGTGCACCAGGTGCACACATGGATGTGCCCTCAAATGAAGATGGTGTTTGAAATTGTTACCATTTATGTCCATTTATTTTTATTTTCTCGAGATCTCGACTTTTCTAAATGGTTCTTGGTTACAAAATGTTTTCGCCTCTTTTTGAGACACATCGAACTTGTTTTAAAAGAAATATACGAAGATATGCCCGTTTGGCCCTTTACTTAATACAAAAATAGTGTTTTGAGTTATTTAAAATGATACTGTGAAATATTCGTGTAAAGCTGTTTGTTTTTGAAAAACCAAGTGCTCGCTTGACAACTCCAGGTATTTTATAAAATGGTTTTGATAATCAAATGTCGTGAAGGCCCGGTTGGCACTTTATTAATTGTGAATTGATTGTACATATATATATATATATATATATGTGCGTACTTGTGAGGGCATCTTTACAGGGGGACTTCCCTTCGAGGGTTGTCGTGTAGTGATGTCCGTGTAAGGGGTTGGCAAGTGCGGTGAGATGAGTCACGCGTGCGTGGGCCTCCCACTTACACAGTGTTACAAAAACCACCATGGGTTCCTGGGCGTCTTGTAGATTATCGAGTGAGGGTTGCTTGCTAACCCTGATTAGACGGGTTGGTACCCCCTGGAGTTGTAGAAAGACCAGGAGGGATGTGCCACTGGTTGGCTATTAGGGCGGCCAGTTGGTTATTGACTATGGAGTACCACGCCGGCAGGTAGTCTGAACCCGAGTACGTCCAGGGGTTTTCTAGGGATGTTTAGGATCACCCATGGTTACTTGTTCACCTTGATTGTTTACTTTCAGTTATTCTTTACAGCTTATAGTGTTACTTGTGTCCTTTTGAACTTCTATCATCTTGCATTACTTGGTTACTTTCTGTTTCACTGGTTTACTTTCAGCCTGTACTGTTTACCTGTTCCTTTTTAGCACGGTTGTAGTATCATCTGTATTTGGTTTTGTCTATAAAAACATGAAATGGTTTTGAAAGTGATTTATAGTGTGCGTTGGGTTTTCAAATGGGGAAAACATGTTGTTTATTTTTAAATGTGAAAAATCTATTTTATAATTGTATTTTTCAAACCTGTGTCAACGGATTGCTTGGGAAAGGAAACTTTTGGATTCAGTGGTTTACTTTGGCTTACCTACTGGGCATTTTTAATGCTCACGCCTATATTATCATTTCAGTTGCAGGACTTCCCTTGCTCAGGTCTTCTGTTTTGAGTCGCTCAGTGTTGGAGCGAGGTTGCTCTCTAGTTGGGTGGTGACCTGAGAGGTCACATGGAGGTACGTGGTCGTGTGGCTTTTATTTATTTTCCATTGTTAGTGTTTATTTGTTCTGTTCTATTTACTTTTGTTTTGGGATGAAATCGTTCCCAACGATCATGTTTTAATGCCCGGCACTTGTTGCCATCCCGAGGGGATCGGGAACGCCCCTCGGGACTTGCCGCAGACCGGCTCGGGTGACCGGTTCAGGGTCAACCCGGGCTGGTTCGTGACAAAATGGTATCAGAGGTAGTTCTTGTTATTTGGGTTGTTCGGTAGAAGGAGATTAGGACTGTCGGAACTCGAGGGGTAAGTACGGGAAGAGCGTCGCGAACTCTTGCTCGCACTGATCTTCGAGTTACCAGGGGTAGTTCGGGAATTGTGTCCTTGTCTTTCCTGGTTTGTCTTGGATTGAGAGATGATAATGGAGGCAAGCCGACGTTACATCGTAATTTCACATGGAGTAGTGACCCATGTGGAGTCCGAGTACGTGGTTTGAATTCCTCCTAGTGGTCGACGCTGACTTGGGACATGGCCCACTACCATGTCGCCAGGTTGAGTGTGACTACTAGTCCCTCATTTCAGGGATTGATGCAAATTTGGATGCTTCTTTTGTTTTGGTCCGTGTAAGTACGTTGTTTGAAATGAAAAAGGGATTTTTGAAAATTAGACTGGTTTCTCTTAAAGGACTTTAAATATATGAAATGGGTTTTAAAACTGAAATCTCTTGATTTGGAAATCTGTTGTTTTCTTGGAATTGGATAAGAATGATTTGGGTCGAAACCTCGGTTCCTATTTATGAACGTTTGCACATGTGTGAGAATGCATGGAAAGTGTGTGTTGATGCACGTATGAATGGAATGTGGATAAAGACATGTGAAACGGTTCATGAGAGTACCTGGGTGTGTTTGAAATTTAACGCTTGAATTTTTTTTTCTAAACTGGTTTTAAAGGGAAAATGGTTTTGGAATGTTTTGGTTTGAAAGTGGATTGGTTTTTGGAAAGTGATCTTGAGAAAGGGTGGTTTTGAAATCAAAAATGAAAAGGGAATTTTAAAGAGGAGATTTTGTTTTGGGTTGTGTTGTATTTGTTTGGTCCTTGTGCTGACTGTTTTTGATGAAGGCGCTTTTATTGATGTTGCTTCAGTTTGATGTTGGTTTTGGCCTTGTGTTTTATATGTCGCTCAGGAAATACCGCCCAGAAAGGTCCCTAAGGATTCTGATAGGTCATGCCCAGATTTTATTCCTCCTCAGACTCTGCCTATTCTCCATGGTGATCAGGGTCCGTTAGAGGCGGTGAAATGGCTCGAGGAAGTGGAGCGTGTCTTTAGAATGTTGGGAACTCCCGATAATGTTAAAGTTCTTGCAATTATGAAGTTGTTCGAGGGTCCAGCTCTGGACCAGTGGAAGGTGGTTGCCCCACCATCGACGCAAGTTGAAATGACATGGGATGTCTTTAGAATTGTTTTCATCCAAGGGTTTGTACCTGAGGAAGTGAAGCTGGAGAAAAAGTGGGAGCTTGTGCATATTCAACAAGGTCAACGGACGGTGAAGGCATATGTTGACCATTTCAAGGAACTGATTCCCTTTTCTCCAGAGGTAGCGTCGCATGAGCTCATGAAGATCTCTCTTTTCACTGGGGGTCTTCGTCCAGAGATCAAGGAGCGAGTCCTCCCTTATAAAGACCTTTGTTTCGAGAAGCTGGTGGAGGAAGCTTTCTTGGCTGAGTTAGTTTCTGGTGTGCGGGTGGTTAATACTTCAGCGTCCCATGTTGTTGTTCGTAAGAGTTCCCCCTATGGTGAGAAAAAGGCGCCAGAGATACCTATTCCTAAGCAGTTATCCCCTTTGGTTCCGACTTCCAGTTCATCAGATCGTTCGATGGTATGCTTTCAGTGTGGTCGTTTCGGGCATTTAAAGCCGTCTTGCCGCAACCCTCCGAAGACGTGTCATCGATGCGGTTGTCTGGGTCATCTGGAGAAGTTTTGCCGGAAGCGTCGCTTAAAGAGGACGTCGTGATGGGATAACGTCAGTACCTGACTGTGAGGCAGAAGATGCTTCAGCCACCAGAGCCCCAACCACAGGTCTTGGGGTGAAGCTCACGCACAGTCAGGAGTCCCCAGGGGTGTGAAGCCTTGGTCCAGGTTTTGTGTTCCGTGTTAGCAGTGGAACAATCAAGATCTTTTAGTACTTGTTTTTTCTGCTGTTAAGTTTTGACGTTATTATATGTTCATTGTTTTACCATGGGGTTATCATGGACTTGTTCTATTATAATCCAAGTAGTCTGGTTTATGTAAATGTGTTGTTTTTCTAAAAAGTGACAATGGACTTGTTCTATGATAAATCTAAGCGGACTTGTCGTGAGAATGTAATATTTTGAATCGTGTTTCCTTCTTAAAAGTGTGTTTGACTCTCATGTGGGTTGACCTCGTTTTAGTTATGTTGTCGATGTGGTTATGTTTTGGGGAATTCGGTGGATCATGTCCCCAATTTGATGTTGGTTAAATGTTTTTCTATGGGATTTCCCTGGTGTTGAAGTTGTTGACTCTAGTCGAGGGTTCAAGGTTTCGAAGAAGGTGTTGTTTTTCACTCATGCTATGAGAGTTTGGTTTAAACTGGTTGGGAGTTCCCGCGTCGACCCCCTTTTTCCTAGGGTTTTCTACTTAGATGGTCAACTTTTCTGCACTAGTTAAGTTCTTGTGGTGGGGAGAACCCCTTCGTGTTCTCCCCTCAATATCGGACCCCATTTTTCTCTTGAATCGGTCGGGTGTGACCTGTGCAGAGTAAGGTCATCCCCGAGATTCTCGGTTCTCTACGGTTCCTTTAGTTCTGTTTGGGCATGGACCTGAATCTTGATCGACTTGTGGATTGGTGACTTTCTGGGGGCAGAAAGTGTCTGTGGTGGGGAGAATTGTCACACCCCGACCATAGGTACCTTTATTTTGTTCTTCTTTCTTGGTCCCGATTTAAAAATTTTCGAAGTTTAACTGCGATTGGTGGTTTCACACTGGTGCGCGGTCACCGCATCGTTAGCGGTGATCGTGCGTTCAGCCCGGGTGACAGCGTGTTCACCCGGCGTTTTAAATATTATGATTTTTATGTTGGAATTTTATTATTATTACTTTTTTTTGTTGTGTTATTAATATTAAAGTTATTTTTATTGTATATATGTTTATACATGGGTATAGGTATGTATACGTATATACTTGTGTGTGTTATTTTTCTTTTTTTTAATGTAGTTTTATTAGATAAAATATTTTGGTTATAATAATTATTATTATGATTATCTAATTATTATTATTATTATTAATATAACGTTTTACTATTTTTATAAAGTATTATTATTATTATTAAGATTTGATTTTTATTTAATTAATTTATCATATTATTAGTATTATTGTTATTTTCTTTTTTCATTATTTATTTATTTATTATTATTATTATTATTATTATTAGAATATATATATATATGTGTTATAAACCTAACCCTACCCCTACCCCGCAGCCGCCACTTCCCCCCCCCCCCCGCTCTCTCTCTCGCCTTTTTCTCTTCCTTCTTCCCCGCACCTGGTCTCTGCCCGTCGCCGCGTCTTCCCCATCCACCTCCGGCACCCGCGGCCTCCCGCTCCGGTGCCCACCGCCGACGCCCCTTCTCCCTCTCCGGCAGCCGCTACCTGCACTCACCCCCGACCTCCCCCGGCAAGCAGTCCCGACGAACTCCCCTGCGCACCGCCGCACCTCTAAACCCAGCCGCCGCCCTCCTCTGCTCCCGCCTAGCTCGCCGTCGCCCTCGCCGCCGTCCGGCGTTCCCCCTGTGCGCTCCCTTTCCCCCTGCAGAGTGAGTTTTCTTTTTTTTATTTTTATTATGTTTTGGTTTTTTTATCATATTAATAATATTATTATCATTAATATTATAATTATGTTAAATTGTTATTGTTGTTGTTATTATTATTATTATTATCATGATTATTAACATATTATTAATATTATTTTATTATGTCATTATTGTAATTAATGTTATCTTATTATAAATATTATTATAATTATTATTATATTATTATTGTTACTATTGTTATTATAATTATTATCATATTAATATTAATAATATTATTATTATTATCATTGTTGTTATAATTATTATTATTATTTAGTTATCATATTATTACTATTATATTATTATTGTGCTAAATTATTATTGCTATTTATTTATTCTCTTGGTTATTTTTGTATGTGTTATCTATCTATATTTATTTGTTTAATTGCTTATTTATTTATTTATTTATTTATTTATTTTTTTCCTTCGTGGCATCTTGGTGTTTATGTTTAATTTATATTAATCCTTTTTCTGTCGCGGGTTGAGTGACGTGTACTTTTTCACTGTTCAGCGTACGCAGTTTGTCCGCGAAGGATTGTCCGACTTTCCGTTGGGGTTCCGTCGCGTCCGCTTCCATGTTTGAGGTTAGGCGAATCCATGGTTTTCCTTTCCAATGCATTTCTTTTGATGCTTGATTTTTTTTAATAAATTTTATTCCATGATTCGCGTGTTTATGATAGATTTGCGTAACTTATATTGGTGTTTTAGAATTGATAGTTTTTGTTCGAAACTATGTTTTGAAGCAATTATATTTTATGCCTATGTAGTTGTACACTAGATGTTGTTTTTCACTTTTTATTGTTTATATAGTGACCTGCAGTAGTGTTTTCGTGCTAAAATATTTGATTAAAAATAAACTTTAAGATGCTCATTCTGTTTATGCACCAGTTTATGCTTTGCCAGCTTTGTCGGAACTAAATGCCTATATTTTCTAATGTGATCATTGGTTGTTTTAAGTGGTGTTCTTTTTGTAAAAATCACTCTTGGATCTTATTATCCTGTGATCGTTAGTTTTATGAAATTTAGTATCAATTGGAAGTGTTTTCGTGCCCCTTTTGCAGGTTTGACGCACCATTGGATGTTGACACGTCCATGGGTGCACCAGGTGCACACATGGATGTGCCCTCAAATGAAGATGGTGTTTGAAATTGTTACCATTTATGTCCATTTATTTTTATTTTCTCGAGATCTTGACTTTTCTAAATGGTTCTTGGTTACAAAATGTTTTCGCCTCTTTTTGAGACACATCGAACTTGTTTTAAAATAAATATACGAAGATATGCCCGTTTGGCCCTTTACTTAATACAAAAATAGTGTTTGAGTTATTTAAAATGATACTGTGAAATATTCGTGTAAAGCTGTTTGTTTTTGAAAAACCAAGTGCTCGCTTTGACAACTCCAGGTATTTTATAAAATGGTTTTGATAATCAAATGTCGTGAAGGCCCGGTTGGCACTTTATTAATTGTGAATTGATTGTACATATATATATATATATGTGCGTACTTGTGAGGGAATCTCTACAGGGGGACTTCCCTTCGAGGGTTGTCATGTAGTGATGTCCCGTGTAAGGGGTTGGCAAGTGCGGTGAGATGAGTCACGCGTGCGTGGGCCTCCCACTTACACAGTGTTACAAAAACCACCATGGGTTCCTGGGCGTCTTGTAGATTATTGAGTGACGGTTGCTTGCTAACCCTGATTAGACAGGTTGGTACCCCCCTGGAGTTGTAGACAGACCAGGAGGGATGTGCCACTGGTTGGCTATTAGGGCGGCCAGTTGGTTATTGACTATGGAGTACCACGCCGGCATGTAGTCTGAACCCGAGTACATCCAGGGGTTTTCTAGGGATGTTTAGGATCACCCATGGTTACTTGTTCACCTTGATTGTTTACTTTCAGTTATTCTTTACAGCTTACAGTGTTACTTGTGTCCTTTTGAACTTCTCTCATCTTGCATTACTTGGTTACTTTCTGTTTCACTGGTTTACATTCAGCCTGTACTGTTTACCTGTTCCTTTTTAGCACGGTCGTAGTATCATCTGTATTTGGTTTTGTCTATAAAAACATGAAATGGTTTTGAAAGTGATTTATAGTGTGCGTTGGGTTTTCAAATGGGGAAAACATGTTGTTTATTTTTAAATGTGAAAAATCTATTTTATAATTGTATTTTTCAAACCTGTGTCAACGGATTGCTTGGGAAAGGAAACTTTTGGATTCAGTGGTTTACTTTGGCTTACCTACATGGCATTTTTAATGCCCACGCCTCTATTATCATTTCAGTTGCAGGACTTCCCTTGCTCAGGTCTTCTGTTTTGAGTCGCTCAGTGTTGGAGCGAGGTTGCTCTCTAGTTGGGTAGTGACCTGAGAGGTCACATGGAGGTACGTGGTCGTGTGGCTTTTATTTCTTTTCTATTGTTAGTGTTTATTTGTTCTGTTCTATTTACTTTTGTTTTGGGCTGAAATCTTTCCCAACGATCAAGTTTTGATGCCCGACACTTGTTGCCATCCCGAGGGGATCGGGAACGCCCCTCGGGACTTGCCGCGGACCGGCTCGGGTGACCGGTTCAGGGTCGACCCGGGCTGGTTCGTGACACCTCATGAAGTTAAACTTTCTTAGATTTATTAGGAAATCTAAGATATAGATTTCACTCTTCTTCAAGCTGTCTTTATCGCCTTTCCTCGGTACGATAAGTCCTTGCACCCACAACTCTAGAATCCAGAAGTTTGAGGATAGACTTGAAATCTTCGGAGCCTTGTCATCAGCCAGTCCGAGAGTTTCTAAGGATTTTTCCTTGTCGAAGCTACCCTTAGAGTCCGACAATACATGAGAAATAAATTCAGCTTCTCCTTCATAGGACAACCCTACCAAGCTTGCTGCCTTGGTATAAGAAAGTTTGTAGGTCTTGCCATACGACTTGAAAGAAAATTTTTCTCTATTATCTTCCTGGAAGAAGGAAACTGTTTCATAGAACTCAACAAGTAAGTCTGAATACACTTCATCTTGGTTCCTGGTTTTTGACACCGCAACATCTTCCCATCCATTCAACTTAATGTTCTTTGAAATAAGGGAATCATAGTTGTTGAAGAAATCTGGATGGACTAACCATTCTCTGTAAACTAACCATTGCGAAATAGGCTTCGTGGATGACATTTCGTGAGAGGCTAACTCTGCAGACATTCGGATCTGTAATCCTCTGAGAAGTTCGGAATGGAGAAAACTGAATTTCGGAACGACCTTAAATCAGAGAGGCAGAGCTTCAGGAAGCGAGAGCTTGAGATCGATGTGGGACGAGTATTTGGGTCCCCTTTATATAGGCAATGAAATGACGGTTAAACTTCCACGGTTGATCTAACGGTTGTTATAAGCTGAGATTAGATCTGATGGTTGAAAACTTGAATCCGATCTTTTTGAGGTTTTTATTTAAACAAGGAATTAAGAAAACTAAAATCCGAAAACATAATACAAGAAAATTCTAGCAAGTAATGTATGACTACGAAAACTTGAGTAAGGAAATCATACCATTCGGATTGGCTGAGGAGGATTATTCGTAATGGATAAAATAAAAATATGATTACGGAAAAAAAAACTTTATTATGAAATGATAAAGTTCTCAAAAATTTAGTACGGAAATCAATCTCAGTACAAAAATCTCAGTACGAAAAAGCATTAAAGAAAATAAATTATGGAAAAATCAGTATGAAAAAAAAACTTAGTAAGAAAAAAAATCAGTATGAAAAACTCAGTACGAAAATTACATTTCGAAAAATTTAGTACGAAAAATACATTACGAAAAATTTAATAAAAAAAACTTGTACAAAAATCTGGTTATGAAACTGCCAGTACGTAATTTTCTATTCCGGAAATTTTTAATACGAACACTTCCATTCCAGAAGTATTCTGTACGAGAATGTCCATTTTTGGAAAATTTTAGTTCCGGAAGTCCCATTCCGGAAATCGTCGTTCCGAAAAGTTTGAAAACAAATTTTGAAAAACTTTGTTTTAAACAAACAATCAAATGTACTCCCCCTATGAAAAGGAGTTTTTTACTGTAAGGAGAGTTTTTCAACAGAAAGTTACTTAAGGAGGATTACCTTACGGTTATCATCCCTAAATTCTGTTTAATATATTCAAATCTATCAGAAGGCAATGATTTTGTGAAAATATCAACAAGTTGATCTTGCGTTCCGATAAACTGAAGAATAATATCTCCTTTAATTTTGATAATCTTTTCAAAATAGCTTTTGTTACCAGTCATGTGCCGAGAACATCCAATATCCATGTACCATGTATTGTTGCTGGTACTTTCTTTATTATCCAGAAATTAAGAAGAAAATTAGACTTTCGGAATCCAAACTTGTTTGGATCCGAGATTTCTAGACAATAAAATTTTTGGTACCCACATCTTTTTAGAAAAGTAGGCTTTGTGAAATCCTAGAGATTGGGTTTTGTTTAAAGAACAATTCTTTGCCCAGTGACCACCACATTGACACTTGGTACAAAATGGGGCACTTTGAGGAACAAAATAATTGTTACTAAAATTAGGTTTTGCATGGGTATAACCAAATCCGGATTTATTTCTTAAAGGTCGTATTTGGGAATACATCTTATCAAAATTTTCCTTTCCATGGGTAAAGTTTGATTAACACTTCTTTAAGAAAAAAATTTCGGACTTGAGTTTTACAACCAAGTTTTTATCCCCAAAATTATTAGTTTTAGAACTAGAGATAGGCTCGAAAACATTTTTCTTAGAAATTACTTTTTCTAATTCTTTAGAAAGTTTATTCTTCTCAGAACTTACTTCCTCAAGATTTTTTGAAATATTTTCAAAATCAGCATTTTTCTTATCAAGATCTTTAGAAAGATCTGATATCTCTTTTTTAAGAATAGAATTCCTAGAGTTTGCCTTATCAAGTATCTTATTGAGTTAGGAATTCTCAATATCAAGAAGTTCAGCAAACCTAGAGACTTCTTCATAAGTTGGTAAAGTATTTTCCTCATCAGAAGATAATTCTTCATCAGAAGAGTTATAATACTTACTATCATTAGAATTTAAAGAAACATTGGTCAATGATTCATCATTTCGTACCTTAGCCATAAAACAATGATTAACAATAGGTAATCTGGCTATAAGACCAAGATTCTTCTGTCCTGAAGATTCATAATCAGAAGATTCATCTAAAGAGTCACCACCACTGGCACTCTAGGTGTCATTAGCTTTCAGAACTTTCTTAGCTTTAGCTTTATAATACTTCTTTCTTTTCCTGTCTGAATGTCTTTCCTTTCTTTCTTTCATTTTGTGCATAGGTCAATCTGGTCTAATATGTCCAGCTCTATTGCATTCATAACAAGTAACTTCTCCATCTTTCTTATCTTTCCTGTCCTTTTTCATATACTTGGATTGAAAGATTCTCTGTCCAGCTATCTTGTTCATTCTTCGAGCAAGATTTGCTAATTTATTTTCTGAGACTTCACTCTCACTAGATTTGGATTGGAAAATAACTTTCTTAGACTTGGATCTGGTTACTCTCTCAGGAGTCTTAGCTTTCATCTGATTTGAGGTTGTTGTAAAAGCAACAGTACCATTTCCATTCTTCTTCTTGATGTTGTCAGCATCTCTCTTCATTCTGGTTTCATGTTGTAGAAGAGTTCCAAATAATTCATGAAGTGTAATATGAGTTACCTTCCTATTCTCATCTATTTCTGTTCTCTTGGACTCCCACTCATTGGGCATAATATCAATTATCTTGTCCACAAGAGCTTCATCATCTAAAACTTTTTCTCCCATATATTGTAGACTGTTGACGATAGTCATAAATCTTTGTTGGACTTTACAGATAGGTTCACCATAAGGAAAATTGAAGCCATGATATTCAGCTCTAAGCATAGCTCTTCTAGTTTCAATCACCTTAGAAGTACCAAAGTGTGTAACCTCTAACTTCTTCCATATAAAGTTAGCTGCTTCACAAGAAGAAATTTGGCTATATATATTTCTGGTCATTGAACATAGTAAAGTGTTGCGTACCTTATAGTTGAGTTGATATTCTTTCTTTTCCTGGCTAGTAAAGGTTCTAACTTCCTTGTCAGGAATTTTATAATCACCAGTAAGCATAAAAAAGTTGTCTACTCCAGTATTGATAATAAAAGTCTTCATACGATCTCTCCAGTACTCATAATCATTACCATCAAAGATAGGTGGTCTTGTAGGATTCAGATTATCAATTGATCCAACATTAATTCCTGCCATAGTTAATATAACATTGCACACAAACTTGTTAGTAGAAAAGATTCGTAATAACAATGTTCGGAATGAGAGAGTTCGGAATGGGAAAATTCGTAATGAGATAGTTCAGAAAGATAAAGTGAGAAAAAAAAAACTTATTCATGAGTATAAGTATTTCAGAGACCTGCTCTGATACCAAATGTAAGATTGGTATAGAGTAAGAGGTTTCCAACCTCTGATACCAATTGTAGGATCGAAATAGTGATGTAGATGCTCAATATACAAGAGGGGCGGTGAATTGTATACTTTAAAAATTCCTTTGGATCCTTTTAAGTTAGTTAAGAATAACTATGATTTCCTTAAGATAAGGAAAGGGTTATGTTTAACAAAGTTAAACTAAGTAGATTCACAACACCTCTAATTCCAAAAGCAAACATGGAAAGAGATTCCGAAAGTAGGTTCCGGAAATATGGTTCCGGAAAATTGAAACTTAACAAAAGATTACAATATGAGATTCTACCTTAAAGCGTATAGAATCTAAATTAATCAGAGTACAAGTAAGGAAGTATAAGAAAGTTATACTTTCCTTATAATACAAAATGCAGCGGAAATACAACAAGTAGTTAAACTACAAGTAACAAGATATAAGTCTATTAACCCAAAAAGAAGGGTATCCAACAAAATTGGATAAAGGTCCCTTGATTTATACTTTCAAGAAAGTCTGTCTTACCCACACCAGGGTAAGCCCTCGATACGAAGATCAGAGTCTCAGTCTTGCTATCCCCGCAAGCCCTCAACTTCAAGGTAGTTGGCAACCTCTGTCTTCCTCAGCAAGGAAGCCCTCGAACTTCAAGGTAGTCGGAAACCTCTGTCTTCCTATCCCCGGAAGCCCTCGAATGTAATCACCAACATTCGGAGTCGCACAAAGCTTTGAGAGTTAATAAGATCCTCTCTCTCTAGAATTCACTTTAACAGCATGTATGCACAAAACCAAGTTGTTCATCTGTCATCAGTATGGAACTCTTTCAAATGAGCTCCTATTTATAGGTAAGGTCGGCTCCTTCTCCAAAGGTCATATTTTCCTTAAAGATCGGAGGGACCTGTACACGTGTCACTTAGACAATGGTTAGTTTATAACAAAATAGATGACATCGTTTTATAATAAAACAAGTGTAACAGAAAGTACGACATCGTTTTAAACTCTAACATAAAAGTTCGGAATGAAAAACTTCAGAGTAAAGGTTCAGAGTGTAAGGAACAATAATAAAGAGTAGAAAAATTATAGAAATGTAAGTAATATAAAATTTCGGAGTCTAACAAAGATATTTTTCGGAGTTTGAATTAATTCAGAGGGTATAAAACAAAGATACTCAATTCTATTTAATAGGTTATTTCGGAATGAGAATTCGGAATAGGAATTCGTCATTAGAAATCGTAATGAGATTTATTCATCAGAATTCGTAATGAGAATTACTCATTAGAATTCGTATTGAGAATTCGTTATCGAACATCATAAGAATTTGTATCCTGAATCTGGAATAGAACTTAGTCAGAGTTCATATCCGAAATGAAAACTTCCTTATAGTTCTTATCCAGAAATTGGATCCTAAAATAGAATGCTTCATATCAAAGTTTCAATGATTCCGTAAAAATGAATCCGAATCTCATACTTAAGAAAAATATGGATGAGAATATGATAAGGATAATTTCTCTTATAAAAGTTATTTTCCTTAGGAAAACAATTTTCCTTATAAAAGTGATTTTCCTTAAGAAAGCAATTTCCCTTATAAAAGCGATTTCCCTTAAGATAAGGAGTTTGTGATTTTCAAAACAAGAAGGATTGAAAATGTCACAAGGAAAACCTTATTGACTCAACAATATGATGAATTTATGAATTTTTTAATATTATTTTTCAGGTTTTATTTTTTAAACATGTCCTTATATGTGTCAATAAGTGAGGGAGTCAATGCCTTTGTTTAATGATTGAGAAGTGGCATTCTTGTAAATCTAAAATGGTAGACACTATTGGGAGGTCGAATTTACATAATATGTCTCAAATAGTTATTAATATTATATAAAATATGTTTTATGTTATAAAATGTTGCATAAAATTGTATTTTTACAAGTTTATTGGTCATTTGGACCCTTAAGATTAATGTTTAACCGCTAAGTAAACTCGTTTTTACCTTAATCACTATAATTAATTTTAATTGATTTCACTAATATTTTAGATCATAAAATAATATACCTTAATATAAATTATAAATAATATTTGTTAGAAAGATTGAAATCATTTTTTAAAATTCCAATCAGATAAGTGGATGAAATTAATTTAAAATTAATCCCACATACAGGACAGGAAAGCGGGGTTTTAAAGTGAAAATGTTCAAAACATCACTATATTTTTATATCTAAATTCAATGTAAAATGATTAAAATGACCTAAATTATGTAAAAATATGTAAAATATATCTAATAATACTTGAAAACTATTTTAAAAAATAATTTAACTTTATATATTATTTATATGAAGAGTCAGGTTTCAATTAAAATTTGGTATTTTTCAATATACATCGAAAAAATGAAATTTCATAGAAAAATACCAGAAACTCAACATAAGTTAATATTTAATTTATTATTAAAAATTTTAATTAAAAATTTTAATATAAAATTTATAAAATTTACAAAATTTACTTTTAAAACAGTTGCTTCATTTAAAGGATATAAAACTACCTTTAGAAAAATGTAGTTTTTTATGCATAAAATTAGATTTTCTCTTATCTTATGCCTATGAGACCTATTTGATGAATGTAAAAGATAATTTATTAAATATATAATATATATATTTCATTAATATCATTTAATAAATGAAATTAATTTAATTTATTAAGTAAAAATTATTTTGGGTTCATAAAAATATTTTTTTAAAAAAATATTTATTTTATATTCAATTGGTTTTTATATTTATTTCTAATTAATCCGTAACCAATGAATTCAACCATATATTTTAATAAATTAATTAATCTTATTCATAAATACCAATTTAATGGAATGGTTATATCTTATAATATTAAAAAATAATATTTTAAAAATATATTATTGTTCGGTAAAACATATTCTTGCGTGTAATGGTAGCCATCAATGAAAGTAATTATTTTGTGTAATCCAAGATAAACATTGTTTTCCATGCAGAGAAATATAAACATTATGTTGTTTTAAATGCAATCTAAACTCAATGGTTTGTGTAACATAATCTTCGCTTGGCGTTTCATATAAATCAAGCTAGAAAAAAAATTAAATCTATTCTAAAAGGAAAATATCGTAAAGTCATGTGGTGTTATATTCCTTTCAAAACATGTTGGTGTGGGCATACATGCTATCTATTTTTATATTCATATTTTAAAATTTTATGTTGTTACACATGTGGATTGATTTTATTATATGAGACTAAAATTTTAATTATTTACTCAAATAAAATCAATAATTTGTCCATAATTGTAACACCCTGTGATTTTTAATTAGATTTTTTCATTCAAAACATAATGTGTTCAATAATTTTCTTCACATAAAACATTAAAACAAAATGAGCTGTATAATGTTATATTGATGTTAAAATATAGCCGTAGAATTAGTTGGTAAAAATAGATTTAAAATAATTATGAAATATATTTATAATTAAAAATAAACATTATTATTAACACTATTCATTATTTGAAAATTTAATTAGTGTATCTAAATAACTAATAATACTAATTTATGCGTTAAAAGGTAGAGGTTTTTTAAAAAATTTATTTCTATGCACTTTACCAAATGTGTAATTTTTATGACTTTCTCATTCTATAAGTAAGACCTATAATTTCATAAAAACTTGTCATTAATAAATTATTCACTTAAGGATTAAACTATACATTTTTAAATACCATTCTGAATTTATAAAACCTATGTTTATCATTTTATAAACATAAGTAATATTTTCCAATAAACCAAATTGTTTGTGGTCTTTTCTTTTAATTAAATTTTTTTTTGGAAATTTTTTTTGTATTAAATTGAAATCCACTTGGGTTTTATATTTTTTAAAACAATTTATATCTTAAAAATAAAATACATTTATAACTTTACCATACATAATTTGGAATCATTAGTTCCAAATTATTTAATAATTTACATGTTATTTTTAATCATAAAAATTACTTATGTAAAAACTAGTTAACACGGTAAGACCAAAAAATGATGAAAGTTAAAATTCTAATAGTAACGGACTTAAAAACATGCTTAAAATATGTATAAATAAATGGATGAGGGATTATATAACTTATCTCAGCCCTCCCCCCACTCTATTATTTTATATTTTGGATCCTTCTTGATATTTCAAGCATGTTCTCTCTTTATATTAAGTTTAAATATTTACAAAAAATAGCATTAACACCACTTATAAAAGGGGTCTCTCATCACCCCTTCATGAACACCATAAAAATTAGTTTTTCTATTTAAAATATATAATTTTAAATTGTCCTATAATCATATTCTTTTTCCATAATAATATTATCATAATATATTATCCTAATACCTCCATTTACAAAGAGTCTTCCCTGGGAAAACCCAAGCCCTCAATGTGAGTGTTATTTCCTAACTACTTTTCTTTTAATCATTACTTTCCCAAATCTAATTTTAAAATTACTATATAATAAAATAAATATTTTGGATTATTTAATTTTATTATTCTAAGGGATTATTATTAACAACAATTCCCCTTTTCTATTAATAAAATCAATACTGATATTTGTGTGTTGTGCATATTACCGCCTCCACAAAGTGATGAACTTTGTTTTTCAAAAATCAATCTATTTTATGGTTATAAGGGTAAAATAAAGAATAAATGTGGAATATATAATAAAATTAATATTATGAATATAAAAATTATAATCCAACTTCTTTCCTTCCCATTATTTGAGAAATGAAAATGTTAATCATGCGCCATACAGATTACCACCTCCATGAAGTAATGTATCTCATTTTTAATATAGTTTGTTTATTATTTATGAAAATATATTAAAATATTATTCATCACCATAAAATTATCTAAATAATATCATTATTATTTATTAATAATTATATTATTCCAAAAATATACATCTTTAATAATCATAATCTTCCAATAATTCTGGTAAGTTTATGTTTGGGTAGGTCTAACCAAAAACATGAACAATGTTATAAAATAATATCCTGGATGAATATGAGAACATAATTAATGATAATATGTGATATAAATATGTAAATAAATATTTCATATGGTTTTTTTAACTATAATATTGAACTCATTAATTAAGATGTCAACATTTGTTCGTTAAAAATCACCGAAACATTTTAATCATCAATTTTATCTTTTTTGTATAATAACCAAAACTAACATATAATTAAATTTTACCATTATAAATAATTTAATAAAATAAATTCCATTACCTTTTATTATTTAGTAATTATGATATTTGGCATAATAATAAAGAATAACACTACTATTACAAAACTAGTTCAAAATGATCAAGATTACTCGCACGTGATATCAAAAATAAATAATAACTAACTAATATACATGTAAATAATAATTATAAATGATGTTTATAAAAGGTTAGAGATATTAAAATGGTCCAAAAATGGTTCGTTAGGATAGATATTTTACTTATATAGGATATTCAAGCATATTAATGGAATTTGAGAAAAATGGTAAGGGTTTCTTTGTCTCATTTTCAAATCCATGAGACATGTTTGATATTATACGCCATCGTTTATTTTATATGGTGTGATTACTTCCTAATGAATGTATATTTTCCATATTCATGAAATTAATTGGGTACGAAGGTCCATATTGTGTTTATTATTTAAATTGACTTCAATTCAAAAGATACCAATGTTTTAAGGGTTTGGTTAAATCAAATCCCTTTATTGACTTATAATGCATCTTCATGAAATTATTTCTCCAAAATTTCCATCTTCCACCCTAATATTTTATTTCATTTTACATTATATATATATCTAGGTAAAATGAAACTTTAAATTTAAAAATTACTCCTTTTATAATTTATTCCTAAAAAAATTATATATTTTTTAAAAATAATTCTCATCCACTTTAATGATGGTATCCCCTCCTCATCCATATTTTTATTTCCCTCCACTGTTATCTTTTATATTTAGAAAACTTATATATGTTTTATCTCATGTGAAATTTCAATTTTCTACTACCACTCTTCAAATTAAAATTTTACTATAATACACCAATATTTTATAATATATTTTCTTTAAGTAATATATTCAATAGTGTGTGGTATACGCAATATAGAGCTTAAAGGAATCATAATATACTATATGAATGTTATTATATAAATATTGTTCTTATAACATCATATTTGGTTTATTTGATATGAATAAGAATAACAATATTATAAATTATATGTTGAAATTTTATATTTAATAAAATTTAAAATCAATCATACATTGATTATAAATTGGTTAGAAATTAAGATAACGAATTTTGAAGGTGAAAATAAATAATTTTTAATAAGCGGTTTTTATGTGTGTAATTAATTTTTATCTTAAGGGATTAATTAATAACTAATTGATAAATTATTTTAATGAAATTATTATATTATATATCCAATAAAAATAATTAACATTAAATAAAACAATTTTTATTAGGAAAATAATGAGAATAAAGTAATTTTATGCATTAAGAATATATTTTCTTCAAAAATGATTTTAATTTCAATTTTTGAATGGATATTATAATTAATTTATAATAATTTTATAAATTTTATTTCATAAAATGGGATTAATTTTTTAAATAATATTTTCAATGTAATCTCCATATATTTTTTATGATTTTTTCTAAAAATAATGATTTTTGATTGAATAGTGAAAATGTTGATTTTTAAAAAAATGTTTTTTTAATTAATTAATATAAAATAACCACTATGTTTTGAATTTATTTTTTATATAACATGATAACTTTCTTATTTGAAATAATATAATTAATTTTCTTATGAATCATCATTATATTTAATTTTGGGATAAGTTCATTTATAGGCATAAAACCAAATTTTTCTAAAAAAATATTCTTTCATCCAATTTTGTGCAATTATATTAAAATTGAATAATTCCACTTCAAAAAATTTAGTCTTGAAAAATGTATTTTATATTTTCAATATGGAGTTTCAAATTTATTAATGAGGTCAATTTCATTTTTGGTCATTTTGAATAGTAACCATAATAAATGTTTATCACCATGCTAAAAGGTAAAATGGGTTAAAAGGGATTAGAAACTATGGGATAAATTCAAAAATTCGTTATAACACTTTAATTTATTTCATTTTATGAGTTTATTTTTACCATTCTCATCCTACATTAAAAAAAATGGCAATTTGGTAACATTTCTTTTTGATAATGTTCTCTATAATATTTTAAGTTAATCATATTTACAAAATGCCATTCTCATTCTTGTAATATATCTAATACATTTTTCTGTGAATAAAAATAATTTAAAATGATTATAAATGGTATTAATTATAGTGATATATTTTTATTTAAAAGTGATGCTATAATTATCTTGAATTCTTGTGCAATGGCAACGTAACGCTTGTGCATGCAATAGAAAAAGAAAGTAAATTATTATAAAAACATTAAAAGTAAAATATTTGATGAATTGAGAATTTATATGAATTTATTTGATCATTATAATGTATAATTTATGGTTAATGATTTTATATTCTAACAACATTTTTCTCTTGATGCACTTAAAGTCAAGATATATGAATAGTCTTGAAAACAACCTTAAATGATATTTAGTGTTTAAAAATTACATTTATATAGTTATAGAATTTTAAAAATACTACATTGACTCAAGTGGATGGGTTTTTATTATATAATCATTAATATTTCATTTATGGTGTACTTTTTAAAATTATTTTGATGACCCTTAAATCATAAAAAATGTGTTACAAGAGTTAATGTTAAACACGATTATCATAGGGGTTAAACCAAAAGGCCAGGTTCAAAATGACATATAAACCAATATTAAATTGATTTGTTGATTATATTTTGACCTTAAACTCATTATAATAAATTATATGGCAGTTTGGATTGATTTTTTATGAGTTAGACACATACTATATATTAATATTTCAAGAATTTACATGTTTTACAGTTACCTCACATATAAAAGGACATCTTCTATCTTATTTAACTCACACCCCTTGAAGAATTTATATAAAAAATCTATAATGAAATACCTTCCTAAACATTTCTATTAGCTCTTCGTCTCACTAAATACCAACCTACGAAGGATCAAGGTGTAAGTCAAGAGAGGATTTCCAAAGAATAGAAATAATTTCGAACTTGTTATATCATGATTATTTCTTCTTCTGATTACATACAATATTATTTAACCATAAATAAATAAATAAATAATTATCTTAAATATTATGAAATATTATTATGATTTTTTACAACACTTTTTACTCTTATTTTCCATCCTATGGGAAATAAAAACATCACTCATGTGTATGTATGGACAACCACCTCACACTGTTGGTTATAAATATGTAATTAATGAATATATAATATTTTTAATATAGTATTATGATTATATAAATATAAAATATTACATACCTTATTACCTTTTCCATCTTTTGTAAAATGACAACATCATATGTGTGTGCATGTGTAATACCACCTCCACGAAGCGACATGATTAATTTTTCATTAATGTCTCAGATGGATGGTCATAAATATGGAAATAATGGATAAGTATTACATTTATCACATATTTGTGATTATATAAAATATAAATATTATCTTATTTATTTATTTTCTACCTGGATGAAAAATGAAACTTCATTCATTCATATGTACGAACTACCCACTCCATGAAATTATGTGATTCATTTTTCATTTCCAAAATACATGAATAATTATAAAATTTAATTTAATTACAAAAATTCTAATTATTTGATGATTAATATTATAGATAAAATGGTACAATGACCCCTTTCACATTGGTCAACCTCCCAATGTTGTTTCCGGATTATGAAATGAATTTCCTCAATACGTCAGATGAAAAATTAACTAATTTAGTAACTAAATAAGTAAAGGTAATAATTAAAATAAATTGAATAATGGTAATGAAATTAAAACTAAATGTTTGGTTAATAATGTATACAGGTAAAATAATTTTATTATTCAAGATTTAGAGAACATATAAAACAATTTGGAACACAAGGTAAGGGATTTTCCTTTAAAAAATTATTTTATTGTTTCATTTCAAAATATTTATTCTCCCTTTACATACTCATAAAATGAATTAATAATGTTTTTATTTTTTTTAAATATTTTTTATGGTCAGTTTCAACTACATTTTACATTCGTTACAAATGATAAAAAGTGAACTTTTCAAATGTTTTTCACACAACACACTTTTTACTTTTTAGGACTGTTTAAAAAGAATGTTCACTTTTAACATATAGGGAGTGAACATATTTTCCCACCATCATAAAAATTATTTAATTTTAAGATTCCTTTATAATTATTCTGGATTTTTTCATGTAAAGATACTTACTTAATATTTAGAAAATTTTAATTATAATGTTTTAAAAAATATATTTTTTTCACATTTTTTTAATAAATGTTTGAATGTTATTTTAAAGTTATTTTCAAATATGTAAACATAATTTCATGATTATTATGATTTACTAGGGATACACTCTAATTATACCGTCTACATTTTTTTGTCTATCATAATTATGATTATGCTGTTATGTTTATTGACGGGGGAAATGTTAAAACGTCGTATGTTAGTTTTTCAATACAAATGTTTATATTGAATATTTATTATATTTATTATTCACTATTTTCACTTAATTAATGAATTGGTCTTATAAAGTTGAAAGTAGGGACTGGTATATCCCTTCAATTCATTAGTTAGTATCATGAGATAAACTAGCATGGGTATTTTGTGTATGCCTTCCTAATTATTTATAAAGTCCTAGCATGAGGCCATTATGGTAAGTTTTTGATGTATTAGCATAAGGCCTTGATGGAATTATTATGATTTATAACATTTTTAATTACATAATTCTGAAAATATTTATTGTTACCCATGTGATTTTTTTTATTTTTATCCTTGATATAATTCATGTTCTAATTATTGATAGTTTCTATGGATATATTTTAATTTCATAAAAATAAAATTTGATTTAAAAGATTTTTTATGTTATCATATAGGTAAAAGTATTGTGTTCAAGGGAAAGCTATCATATTTGTCAAGAAAACCTCATGAATTATGATTTTTATTTAATTATTTCCTACTAAATGATTAATGAAAAACTTTGGGCAAAAAAGATTATTTCAAGAGTAAGAGTGATTATTTTAAACTCAATGTTTTTATGATAAATGGAAAAAAATATTATGTTTTTTAATGAGTTAAAATGAATTAATAGTTTTCATTTATTATAATATCCCTTACAGAGATTTTTGTCGCATGCCATGTTTTCAAATGTTTTCATTGGGATTAAGAATGATCAGGAACTATAATAATGACTTCCTTTATGTTATGGGCATCCATTATAAATGATGTGAATGTGTTTGGAAGGAAACATCAGTTTAAATTTAAGACTCTTGTTTTTGGGAATTAAAATGGATATTGAGTGGAAGTATCTATTTTGAACCATAAGGGTTTGATATGTAATATTTTTTCCTAAATTCTCTAAAACTCTAAACCAAAAAGATCCTATAAATTTAGTAAAGTGAAACCCTATTTATAATTATTATAATTATAGTTTATTTAGGTTATTGGTTGTTTTATTTATAATCACATTTTATGATTTGTGATTTCGAAAATTGTATTTCAAAATATAAAATATGTTTTCCATCCTTTCAAAATCAATTATTTTATCTTCCAATGCACATTTATTTTAATAAAATTTATGCCTTTTAATGGATATATGATTGTTTTTTATTTTTAAAAAGTAAATGTTTTCAATGTTTTCAATTCACTTTTTGGAAAAAAATTGAATGTGGCCTCTAACTTCATCTTTTTATGATAATGTTAAAAATAATTTATAAAATAATATTTTATGTTTTCCTTCCATGTGAGGGAATATTTCCACAATATTTTTCTTTTATATGAATCTCCGTATCTATTCCTTTAATGTTTCTCAAATAAATTATTATTATCAATGTTTTATAATATAAATTTTTTCAAAAGATCAAATATTTTTCTAATTTCCAAAGTGATATTTCTAAAACTACTAAAAATAATTTTTCATCTAATTTATTTCCTTATAATATATATTATTCTTTATTGAGAAAATTATTCAATGATACCATCCATATTATTTATCTATATAGCTTACGTAGTGTTATTTTCAATCACACAAATGATTCATCATTGACTTTGTATTTTTATATTATCCTTTGTTATAGGTATGATTTTGATTCCAATGTATTTCGTCTATGAGCACTCCTTATTTCCTTATTGTGATTATAGAGTTTTCACCTTTATGTCATACATTCATTGTTTTGGGAAATTAATGAAATAAAAGTATACCCATTTCTCTATATGTTGTTAATTTGAAAGATTCTTATATGAAAATCTATTCCATTTTTTCATTGGGGAAATGATGACAATAAGTATACTTTATATTATAATAAAGATGTATATTTCATTCTAAGGAATGTTGGTTATTTATTTCACAAATTATTCATTATTTTATATAATCAATAAATAATACATAATTAGTGATGGTAAGGGCATGATATATCCTATTTTTCATCAAAGGGTCTCCTGAGATAAAATAACATGGATATTTTGGTGTATGTTTTCCCAAAACAAAATTCTTAGACATAAAGACTTTATGGTAATACCATCATGTATAAGATCTTTATTTCATAGCTTAGGCCATGGAATTAGTTGTTTGTCATTATACATTTCATCGTTATGTATCCAGTTATTGTTATCCATGTGTTCATTATATTTCCATTGTAATCCATTGATGTATTGTGATTTAATTTTCATTTTATTATAGTATTAATTTTTTTATATGTTCTTGAAATATTGTTTATTACCGTATTATGATAACTTATGATATTATAATGTTGTCACTTTTGTATACCCTTACTGGGTGTTCGATTTCACAAATTATTATCTTTCCATTTCCACAGGTTTTGAAGAAAAGTATTACATGTGATATCTATAATAATATAACTTATGTATATAATTTTTGGGAGATGTTGAAATCTTATTATAGATTAATTAGTTTCTTATATAGTGGGGAAAATATCCATTAGGTTAGAAATAAATGGGATTCATTATTTTATGATTTGTCCTAATTATCTAAATATCTAAACATAAGTGGTCATTGGAATGTATGTAATAAAATATTTTATTCAATTCATGTAATTATGGGATTTTTATGTCTACGAATCTATAATTGGTATGGAATCCAATATACAAAGAAAGTGTTTTAGCATCTGATCTGGGAGTGCGGATATGGGGTTCTATAGCTGGAATCAGAGTATGGTTTAGATTATTTTATAATTTAAGATATTAGTAGTGAATAACTTAAGGGTTGATAAGTTAAGGTTGATTACAATTTTAGAGGTATAGATAACCATTTAGGTTAGTTGTGGTAGTATTGAATATCATAGGGATTAGGATAATTTATCTTTAGTGAAAACCCTAGGGATAGGTATAAGGGATAATTCTATGTTTTTGATAACATAATTAAGTTTTGGTAATGTATATATTGTGTGATTCTCCTAGAAATTATATCAATTTATGTATACAATAAATTGGATATTCTTGTGTTAAAGATATAATAAGAGTTAATTACATTTAAAATGGTTGGTTTGATATTAACTCAATTTTCAATCTAGTGCATTTTGAGTGGGCTATAGAATACACACATAGATAGTCACTCCTAAGGGATATGGTTTGGTTAATCACATTCTATGTACAAAAAATTATGTAGGATTTATTATGTTAAGGAATATAAGAGAACTCATCCTAATGAAACATTTATTGAACTGATACAAATTTTTGTTGAAAAATAGATTAATTTAATAATTTTGAAGATTATGATATTTTAATATTTAATTTTTTATGTAATAATCATAAAAAAATTCCCTTATGGTGTTAACCACTCATGATTAAATCATTTTAGATTTAGTTATGGATGTATCCCAAAGGAACGAAGTTAAAAATGGATATCATGGAAATGGGGAGATTTTCCTAATAAGAAACCTAACATGATAAGAGAAGGACTTAGAAACCTTATGATTATTTAAAATAAACTATCATGAATTATGATTAATAATATGAAATCAGTTTAATTCTAAATCATGACAAATAAAATATTGATAGAGTCTCATGAAACTTCGGGTGATAAAGATGATGGAGGAAAGAATATTAAACTTCATACATGTAAAGATTATATGCTAAGAAGCCCAGTAGAATGTCTCAAAGAAAATGTAATATGTTTCATGTATTTAGAAGGATGAAAAAAAGAATAAATTGTCAAAGGAAAGATAAATAAATAGGATAACATGATGAAGTTATAATATGTGCTTTCAAGTCACATCTAAGATGTTATGATAGACCCTCATTTGAAATTGTGTCTTGAGTTATGTTTATCATTTAGATATCATTCAATAATTTTATTATTAAGGGATTATTAAAATTTTGAGGGCATAATTTATTTAATGGGGGAAACTTTAGCACCCTTAGATTTTAAATTATATATTTTCCTTTAAAAGATAATGTGATCAATAGCTTTCTTCACACCCATCAATAAATAAAAATGAACCATAGAACACTATATACTAGTTAAAATATAGTCATATAATTGGTTGGTAAAAATAGAGAAAATAATATTATGAAAAATATTTAGAAATAAAAAGTAAAGGGCATTACTAACAAGAAGGGTTTGATAAAAATTCAATTATTGTACCAAAATAACTAATAAGACTGATTTAATCATTAAAATATAAAATTTCTATAAAAATATTATTTGTTTTATTTTACAAAACTAAATATATTTGAGATAAATGATATTTTTTATATGAACAATATATTAACACTTATTTATTATTAATTTATAATAAATATGAATAATAATAGTTAATATTTTTTTTAAAGTTATTTTTCTATGATAACTGTTTTCATTATATTTGTATATTTTTATTTAAATGTTAAATTATCAAATTTTATGAATTTAATTTTAAAAAATAAACTTAATTTTAGGATTTAGAATATTTATATTTTATTAATATTAATTTTTGTTATTTTTCTGAAATAGTTGTTTTTTGGTGAATATTGAAAAATACAGTATTTAGTGAAACTATAAATTTTAGGACTTTATCATTATATAAGGAATACATATAAATTTATAAAACATTTTAATTGATCAAATATATATTTAATGAGTATATATACAAATATTTAAATACAATTCTAAATATATAAACCTATGTATAAAATTTTATGAACATAAGTAATATTTTCCAATAAAAGAAATTTTTTTTGTATTTTTTTTAATTAAATGTTATTATGGAAATTTTTTTTTGGATTACATTAAAATCCCCATATTTTTTTATTTTTTATAAAAAAACAATTTAAATCCTGAAAATCAAATACATTGAAAATTTTAACCTACACATAAATTTTAAACTTAATAATACACCTTTTCAAAAAATAGGTTTCCATGCATTACATGATCTAATGTTATGGTTGATTTTTCATGCACATAGATATATTATTTGATAAAATTTATAATACATTTTTAATCATAATTTAAAAAAATATGTAATAACTATTGTAATGAATTTGGTTTTTTCATGTATTACTTTGGAATTTTATATTGATTATTTTCAGAGATAGGTCCTGAGAAAGTGTGAGATTCTGAGGCCTATTGAGCTAGAAATTTATATAATAAATATAATATATATATTAATATCAAATGCATGTAGTTTTTCTTAAAATATAGAATAACATCCAAATTTATTTTTGGATTGGAAATCTGAGACCACGTTTGATTCTGGAATGTGGGGTTTACCCTAGGCGCAAACTATGGTCGGTCGAAGAAAGACATTCAGCTGAGGAAGTAGTTGGTAGTGCATTTAATTAAATTAAATAATTAATTTTATTAATTTTTTATTAAATAATCAGGAAACAATTACATCTATAAATAATTCCCTATAGAAATTCCCTAGGGTTATCTGCATAAACCCTAGGAGAATCGAGAGGATCTCTAAGCATTCTTCATTGGAGAGTCGCATTGGATAACGACAAGTGATCAATTCAATATAGATTAAGATGAAATTAATTTAGTGGTTCTTCTTCATTACTAGTGAAAAAAGTATTAACAAATATCGATCCGATTTGAGATAAGGATCAACAATTATGGGTTTCTCCAATTTGATTAAAAAATTTAGCATTGATTTATTATCTGCATTTGATCTGTGATTATTTGATCATTCTCTTGAGCCCATATTAATAAATTTAGTTTTTAATTTAAATTTATTTATTATTTTGACATTATATCACCCTAGATATCACTGATTTATAATATTTTTCCATGAATTCTTGGATAATAATGCTTACACCATTTTCTGGAGCTTTTCTCCCTCCTGTTCTTCGTGTTCTTCATTGTTGGAGCATGGGGTCATGATTAAACATTGTCATGGCGGATTCAAGTGCATTAAAACCCCCATATTCATGGTGGATGTTAACATGATGAATATATTTGTGTTTTCATGTGGATCAGGATGGATTGTTGGTGTGTGGGTGCTTGTAGGTACATTAGTCAAAGGCCTCCCATTTTATTTATGCCTTATTGGTGCTTTTCACCATCCCAATGCTTATTAGAGGAAAGATTGTGGTTGTGGGGGCCTAGATCTCTACCATCCATGTAGTCCATTGTGGGTTAGGTAATTACAAGGGACATTTTATTTTTATGTATAAAACTTATTTACTTAGTTACAAACAAGTTACCAAGATATAACTAAAAAATGGTAAAAATGAAAATTCTAAGAGTAAAGGTCTAAAAACATGTTTAAAAGATGTTAAAAAATGAATTTATTGTGATTATCATCCTTATCTCATCACTCACTCTATTACATTAAATTTTTTATTCATATTTACTTGTTAAATATGTTCTCTCTATATATTAAGTTCAAACATTTACTAAAATTTCACTCTTACCACTTATACAAGGGGTCTCTAACCACTCCTTCAATACAACCCTTAAAATTTAGTTTCCTATTAAAATTATATACATTTTACATCTCCTAGAATCATATTCATTTAATAGTATCCTCTCATTATACGATATTGTCTAAATACCTCCTTTTATAAGTAATCTTCCAGGAGAAATCCCAAGTCCCCAATGTGAGTACTTTTTTATAACTTATTTTATTTTCATTATTAATTTCAAAATTATAATTTTATAATTCCTATATAATTTCATAAGTATTTTTTTATCAATAATTTTATTTTGACAAGGGAGGAATTATTTACCACTTTCCTCCTTTTATATTAAGAAAAATAAAACCATTATTCATGTATTGTGTGGACTACCTCCTCCCTGAAGGGTATACTTCCATTTTTAACCAACACATCTAATACTTAGTTATAAGGGTGAAATTGAAGAATAAATAATAAATATATAATATAATTATTTTTATGAAGATACATATTATAAAACACCTTTATCCCTACCATTCTTTAAGAATTTAATGTTTAAATTCTTCATTATATGGGATACTACCTCCATGATGTAAGGTATCTCATTTTTCATCCAGATTATTTATTATTTATTAAATAAATAAAATATGATGAACCACATTTAATATATTTAAATAATACCATTATTCCTCTATAATAATTATAATATTCCCAAAATATACCCCTTTCCTAATCATAGACATTTATTAATTATTATATGTCCATGTTTGGGTTGGTCTAACCACCTACTGGAAAAATGCAATAAAATAATCTCATAGATGAATATGAGGATGACATTATTGATAAAATATGATATAAATAAGTAAATAATTATTTTATTTTATTTCTATAATGTTAACACTAATATTAAAATCATTAATTAAGATACCAACAATCATTTGTCAAAAATAAATCAAAAATGTTCATCGCTGATTTTATATTTATATATCATAACCAAACACCCATTTAATTTTATTATTAAATTAGAATTTTTTTTTATTAAGAATCCATTATAGTATTCTATACTAAATTGGAATTATTAAATTTTGGAAAATACTAGAGAACAACACATCTATTATAAATCTAGTTCAAAAGAATCCTGATTACTCACACCTAATATTGAAAATAGATAATAACTATCTAATATACATATAAATAATATTTATAAGTTAAGTTTATAAAATTTTATAGATATTTAAATGTCCATTAAATGGATGATTAAGATAGTTATTTTAGTTATATAGGAGTTTCATTCACTTTAGTGGAATTCGGGTGTTAAGGTAAGGGTTTGTTTATAACATTTTCAAATCCACGAGACAAGTAGGATATTGTGAACCATTATTTCATACCTACTAAAGGTATTTTTCCATATTCATGAAATTTATGGGGTTTTAATGGCCATATCATTTTCTTCATTTAAATTTACATTGATTAAAAAGATAATAAAGTTTTACGTGTTTTTGTTAACTCAACTCCCTTCATTGAGTTATAATGCATTCTTTGAACTTATTTATTCCAAAATTGGTTTCTTCCTCCATAATATTTTAATTCATGGTACTTTATATTTATATCTTTGGAAAATGAAACTTTTTATTCAAATATTATTCATTAATGAATTTCTCCCCAATAAAATTATATCATTGTATAGAATAATTCTAGTCCTCTTTAATGACAGTATCCCCTAATTGCCCATATTTTTCTTTCAAACCGATGATCTAATTTATATTTTGAAACCCCATTTATGTGTTATCTCATGCAAACTTTCTATTTTCCATTATAACTTTTAAAAGGATATTTTTAATTCCACTTTTTATGATGTTTACTTTCCACAAAGGTATTTCAAAATATTAAAAAGGTTTTCTATCCTTTAAAAATAAAATGAATTATCTTCCAACACACATTTATTTTAATAATGTTTATGTATTTTCAAGGACATAATATTTTTGTTTATTTTTCAAAAATGTATTTTTTCAATGATTTTTCATCACCTTTTTTAAAATTCCTTTCAAAAGTGACCTATAAAGCTGTCTTTTTATGATGATGTTAAAAATGGTTTCAAAAATCTATTTTTAAGTTTTTATTCCAAGTGAACACATATTTACAATATATTATTATTTTATATGAAACTTTACCTCTACACCTTCACGGTATCTCAAATTAATTATTACTCTCCTAGTTTTATAAAGTGATTTTTAAAAAATATTATTTATATTTCTTATTTCCAAAGTAGTTTTTCTAAAACTCGTAAATATTGTTTTTCATTTATGTAATTTCCCTTTGATATATCTTATGCTTGATTGAGTTCATTATTCACTGATACCATATAGATTATTTATCTTGATGGATTATACAATGATATGTTTTATCAAAGAAATGATCCATAATTGTCCTACTCTTTCCAAATCATCATGTTTAAAAGGAATGATTATTCTTCCAATGTATTTCTTCTATGAACACTCTATATTTTTGTCCTTTAATTAAAGGGTTCTCACCCAGATTTCATGAATATTTATATTGGTAAAATTATTTACATAAACATATAATTATTTCCCTAAATGGTGTTAGTATGAGGTATTATTACATAGAAATATATTCTATTTTTTGATTGTGGAAATATTGAAAATCTAAATAATTGTTATTCCAATATGAGTTTTTATTGATTACTATGGAATGTTTTTTATGTATATATTATTCATACATGTATATGATGAATTCATTGGAATTAATTAGTTATGATTTGGGGCCACATTATACCCTCAATGCATCAACGAGTCTCATGAGATAAATTTTATTAGGTATTTTGGTGTATTATTGACTAGGAAAAAAATACATCATAGACAAATGGACTTAATGGTAATAAAATTTTTATAAGATCATGATTACTTTCCTTGGGCATGTAATTTTCAAATTTTCATTATGAATTTTATCTGTAAGGAAGCAGTAAGTATTATCCATGTTCTCTTTTAATTTCCATTTTAATCCATTGATATCTTATGCTTTTAGAGTCATTCGATTATGGAATTATTTTTGGTTAGCTTATTTATATATTATACATGCCCATATTATGCTAGGTTATGATCTTTGATTGTTATCACTTTTTTTAAACTTACTAACATTTGATATCACCCTATATTATAGTAAGGACATAGAATTTAAAATTACATATTCCAATGTTTTTGAACTAGAATTAAAATTATATGATGTTTTCATTTTAGAGTTTTATATAATTCTATCACAATTCATAACTAACCGTCCACAATTATATAAATCGTATACTAATAAAAAAGTATCAATTTTATCCAAAATAAAACATCTTAAAATTAAACATGGATTAATTTTTTTTGAAGAATATTCATAACATAAAACTTGTATTTCCTTCTTTCTATTACCCATACTTATACCCTATTAAAAAAATTTAAAACTTAGGATGAGAACCAAATTTTAATAATCTGTATAAATAAATAAATCGTTAGTCCAGTGCAAACTTTAAAACCCATTAAAACCCCTTTTCTTTAAAACTCATTGTCATGCATAGAAGAATCATGCAAGTTACTTGGGACATCCTAACCATATCGCTCTTAAATTAGCCGTTAAAAATTGAATAAACGTATGGTTGACATCCATATCTCGAGTACCAAATGCATTGGAGAGATATCATGGGGCTCACCCATATTATCTTGAGCAATAATGGTGCTCAAAATATCATATCTTGAGATATAATGTGTCTCAAACAATATTATATTGATCCATAAGAGGCTCAAATCATAATAAAAAATTTCCAAGAATCATATCATGAATATAATCCTTGAAAAATATTTTGAACCCATGATCAAAACACATTCAAATATCAAAATACCCTGTTATTTTAGAAGTCACATTTAAAATATAAAAACCAAGTTCATAATAATGAAACCCTTTTCTTAGAAAATAATTATGAAATTTTAGAATGAAAACATCAAAGTAATAAAGGGTCATGAAAGTGTGATAATCCAATCATGTTTTATAATTTAAAAAATCACTTTTACTTTTGTAAAAAGAGTAGAAAATGGAACTTCAAATGAGGGTTATTAAAATTGAGTCCCTTACCCTGAGTCTGAATAATCACATATGATCTTTATCTTCCTGAATAAAAAACATAGATTAATTATTAACTTTACTGGGAACCTTTTTAAAGTTTATTAATCCATTATATCACTTATTATAAATATATAAAAATTAAATAATTATCATAATATCAATAATATAGTATTAATCATTTAAATATGCTTATACATTTCATCCATGTTATGTAGTGATGAAAAATGAATCACATTGCTTCGTGGAGGTGATAGTTTACACGTATGCACGAACAACATTATAATTTTTCTATCCATTGAATGTTACAGACATAAATTATATATTTTTATTTATAATTATAAATATTTTAGTAATATACAAATAGTAATTCCATAATTATAACCAATTTTCGGAGACGGTGACGGAAAATGATTTTCATTTCTTCGTGAGGTGGTGGTCCGTCTTACACACGGATGATAAATTCTATTCCCATTTGATGTAAAGGAATATGGGTGTAGGTGATTATATTAACATATAACATCATAGTATATTATTTATACTAGATTTATTATCTCATCATGGATGAATTATATTTTCCGGAAGTGGAGGAAGAAATTGAATAAAAACACTTAATTAAAAACAAAACCTCTTCTTCGAATGATCTCCTTTGATTAGCACCTTCAAAAAATAATGAGGGTGTTTACATAAAATATTTCCTATAGAATATGGGGAGATATTACAAGAAGTTATTTGGGTTTATATTGTTCAGAATAAATAGGTTATGAATTGTGAAGAAAAGAGATAAAGGGGCACCCTCTTAAAAGAGAGGGAAGGGGCACTCGTGGAATTCTTCACAATATTAAATTAATATAAGTAAAATATCTATTAAAAATGGATCAAAATTGATTTATTAAGAATCTAGGATAATTATGGATCTAAATAAAATCATAAAATTAAAATTAGACATGTTTTGATAATTTTTTAATCTTTCTCATTTTGTTTTATCCCTTATTTAACCCTTTTAACTCTTAAGATGGTATCATGTAATTTATACTTTGAGGATTAATATATTTAATATGAAATAAAAACGACTAATATATGAGTTATTGATGAAATTTTAAGCCTTGTACCAATAATATAGCAAATGTTTATATTTTCATTAATTTTATATCATTTAGTAATATATTTTATCTTTTAAAATATAAGTAAGATCAATTTTGACACTATTCAATACTTGAATTTTCAAAAATATCATAACAACAGGATATATACGAACCAACAGTTTAAACATATCACTAACATGTAAAATCCATCTCGAAAATGTTTGTATGACATTAATTATATCCAATTATATTTGTTTTACTATTTTTAATATCATTTATTTGATTCTCCCATTAATTAAACAATTACCTCATATTATAATTTTTCATAAAAACCTGTTATGGGAAAAAGATAGAAAATTCAGGTTATAAAAGAAATCAAAAACTATACTGGATACTAGAATTATTAAAGACAATCTTAAGACTACTAGATGCAACCTCCCTAAATAATTTCCATGAAAATATAATACCTTCTTATTTGGTTCGTATTTATTAGTCTCTTTGAATTGAGATGCCAGGTTGTCCCAGGCTTGGAAGAACTCTTCCATTGATATCTTCTTATCGTTGTAGCCTATGTTCATAATTAACATTTCTTTTTGATCCAGTCTCCCTACTCCTTGTAAGTTTCCACTTGGATTGGTTTCTCGTTCATCCTTTTGACGTCCTCATTAGAAGAATAAATGATCAATACCTCTTCCAACAACTCTTCATCATAGTTCATAATAATATCCCATGATTTATCAATGGTCAAAACATTAATAACCTACTGGGGTTCAACCGAGATTGCCAATGGAACATCAACAATTCCCGCATCCTAACGTAAGATCCTCGCATGCACCTCTGTGTATATTAGAGCCATTTGCAAGTGTGCCTCCTTCCCCACCCCCAAATAACCTCCCTCCATAACTGAGGATAAGTCCAATAGAGAACTATCCTTCACCCTCACACAAGACATTTGGGATTTCCAATCCTGAGAATGAGTCTCTTTACTCATCTTACTAGAAACTGATTCCTTGACTTGATACACATAAGCTTCCCCAGATTTAACCTTTGATCCATTTCACCTTGCTTTACATAAGGATATACTTACTATTGTCATTGGATTATTCACGTAATATTTATGAGGTTTTGGTTTTTCCCATCCTTGGGAACCAGAATGCTTCCATTCAATAAAATACATTTTTTACCATTTCTGGATACTGGTTGAACCAAGGCCTCCTGCTCATAGTCTGATCATAGCTAGGAGACCCCATAAATTTCACTTGCCTCATAATCATCTGAATTTATTTTAACCTAATTGTACTTCCATCTTGTAATGGCGGTCTTCCATCCCTCAGGATACACATTTTCCATTCCATCCTCATTCACAGTAAAAAAGTGTTTATGATTCAAAATAAGCTTTGTAGCAATGTATGAATCCGGAACCCGTCGGTTTTGGGACATTATCCCATTCACCGTAGAGGCATGAGCCTGTTTAATCACCCTAACATCAACATGAGAAATAGAACCACCATTATTTGAGAGTTTATCATTCTCTTGATTAATGACACTTCCCCAATTTATAATAGTTTTAGAAATAGAGGGGGAAATCTTAGCACAAGGACATCCCAAGGTTGTCTCCACCACCTTGGGAGCACCCAGATCATGAAGAAGTCTATAAAAACATCCCATCCTCTCAACTCTTAAGATCTTGTCTTAACATTTATCTTAAAAAGGGGGGATCCACATCCTCCACCTCTTTCCTTCCCCTACACTCTTGGAAACAATAAGTGTCCAAATGACCCAAAAGATTGCACAAATAGAAAAAATGGACCACAATTAAAAGGAAACCCCCTTCTTATACCGAAACTCTTTTCCAAATGAGATCTATACCCAGTCGACTAATGTTTTGAAAATATAAATCTCCACACATATATGCTATGAAACAGGGTGACTCATCGCATTGGTTCTCTTATTCATGCACAAAAAACAGCATATAAAATTTACCAACATAAATAGAATATATGGATTCTGAAAGTCCAAGGGGTTCAGGGAGACATACCCATATTTCCATTTTTGGTGAATCACACTTCATGTAATGATCATAAGACCAGAAGAAAATGTTGAAATCAGATCACCGGAAGATGTGAAGAGCTGTAGACCAAGAAAAAATCACATCTACCTCTTTGGATAAATGGATCATTATATGACGTCGGTCCAGGAGTCTGAAAATCACCACATTGGACAAACCCCAAACATGGGTGATGAAATGATAAAAAAAACCTCCATTGATGGGTGAAATCAAGTGAAAATAGAGAACAAATTTAGATTTAACAAGTACGAAGCCTCCGTGAACTCTGCCATTGAAATTGAAAGTAGAGGGTAACCATTAAAGAGGTAAGACACTTTAGGGAAAAGATCAATTGTAGGGAAGGGAGGGAGAAGATCTAGGCTAGAAAATGGAATTGCAGGAGGGGGGCAAGCGATGGAGGGGGAATAAGGGAGTCCCCCCTAAAACGGGGGAGGGACCTTGTTAGCCAGCATCAATGTCTTAGGGAATCATGGAGTGCCAATGGAGGGGAATCACATAGTTCTTTATTTTCTATAAAGTTGTCCCCAATCATCCTCGTTTAATTAAACAATCACTGCATCATCATTATGTCTCCATTTAAGGTAATTAATTTATCAATAAATTTAATAAATAAATTACTATGGTGTGGATATATATTTTCTATTTGAAATTACTATTTATAGTAAAACATATCACCTATATAACCCCTCATAAAAAGTATTTAACATGTCATAAACAAAAGTATGAAAATTTTGAATTTTCATTGAATAAAATTTTATAAAGGTTACATTCTTCTCCAATTGTCCATAAATGGTCACATAACTGATCTTTTAATACTTATTTACAAAATAAACTCATGAAATAAAATTATCACACCTATTAGGTTAATTTCTTAATATTTTCTATATTATTTTTACCATTAATTACTCGATTTACACATTACCATATTAATAAAAATTACTAAAGTTACTATTCATAATGTAAATAAATAAAATGGTCCAATATAGAAAAAATTAAAATCTATTTCCACATATGGAATCTATTTTTCAAAAATTCAATTCACAAAACTTATATAAATTAATTGAAAATTAATTCCGTGGATGGGACTAAAAACTAGTTGTTAAAGTAGAAATTTTCAAAAATTCACAATGTTTTTATATCCAATTTCAATATAAAATTTATTCTAATGACCTAAATTGGATTATATAATATATAATTGATATAATTAAACATTAAAATCAATAAAAATATAATTTAACACTATAAATTATTTATATGAGAAAGTTGTTTTCAATTAAAAAGCCGTATATTTCATAATTCATAAAAACTTGAAAATTATTAGAAAAATACAAAAAATTAAACCATGGGATATTTTTATATTATTCAATATAATAATATGTTTCTATTTTCAAAATATGATATATAAAGTTTTCAAAAACTATATTTAAAACAAGTGTGACATCAAAAGGCAGCAATCTACCTTTTTATAATAATACACGAGTAAAAATGTATTTTTTCTTATCTCATATCTAGAAAACTCATAGGATGATTTTTAAAAATTATATTTAATATATTATATGTTTATTTTATATAATCCATAAATATCAATTTTTTAATCTATTTGTGTAAAACACACTTGTTCAAATTTAAAATGGGTTTCATAAAAACATTTCTGTTTATTTAAGAAAAGGATTTATTTGTATTTTTGATTAATTGATCAAAGAAATGATTATATAAACATGTGTAAACAATAATTTTCTAATTTATTTAATCAAATTCATACCATTAATTATAATTCCTTGCATATAGTGGTAAAATTTATATAATAATATTTAGTTATTATTTTAAGATCGATGCGAGGTATCATGTATGCTATTGAACATAGTGTTTCTTTTTAAGACCTCGGGATATTACATTATCCCCTCCTTTAATAAACCTAGTTCTCTAAATTTTAGCTCCAGATAAAAAACTAGGGGTTTGAATTTTCAAAATTACTTTTTTGAAATCGAACATCAAAAAAATGATTAATAATACTTCCCCTTTAAAATAAAGAATGTGAAGTACGAAGGTCACCTGAGTAACACATACCAGGGTTTCATGTAGGAGAAATGGACATAGAATAGAAAAATAACTATCCTGTTCTGATGGATAGTGATAGGGAATCTTTTCATGGGAATGTTAACAATTACAAAACCATAAATCTATGATGGGTTAAAAGTTCATTGATCACTTAGTAATAAAAGTAAAAAGATTACATTTTTATTTCAAGGTTCATTTCATAGATTGAAGGAATTTTTTTACTACCTGGAATATGAACATAAGGAAATATACTTATATGATAAGTATATTTTCATCCATTAATCAATTTCCACCACAAAATAATCTTTTTCTCCAAACTTTGAGTATTCAAGATGGATTTTTCATATCTTAATCACTAGAATTAACTTTTATAGAATCAAATAGTCCACAAAATATTAACTATTTAATTATATTATCTTGAAATATTAATCAAAATAAAATTTCATAGTAGAAGATACGATAATTCATTAAAAATAATTAACCATTATATTATGGGAATCTAATTCAATCTCCAAATTTAGTAGCAATACCCGAAGTTCAACATAGAACATTATATTAATAATTTCCCATAAAAATCATTAAAAATATTCTAACTAATATTAAAACCCAAAATTCATAATGATTTGATCACATAGTCTTTCAAGATAATTGTTAACAATTATCACCAAATAATTTCAATTACTCATGATGTATTATACCAAAAAAGTAATTTTCCTAATAACATTAAAAATATTATAACCATTTCCATAAATAACATTAATCACCATAAATCCACAGTAAAATCTCTTAGTACTCTATTTACCTTAATCATAAAAGTGTTCCCAAAATAGTAAAGATCAATAAATATAACATTAATAATTAATCACAAAATCATTTTCTAATCCCAAGGTTATCTATTTGATAAAACATATGTTTCCAAAAAAACTAATTATTCATCCATCAAAAAATTTGACTAAAAATAAAAAATTCATACTGACTACGAATTCATGTTGGCCATTGGTAAGTGATGCACCCATGTCACCCTTTGGTTGTTGGTTTGATTAACGTAACCTTGTTAGATGTGCCAGGTCTTAACTCATCCATAGGGTTTCCCTATTTATAAATCTATATAATTCTTATAACATTCCCAAAGTATGATAAAATCATAAAAAATAACTATAACATGTTTTTACCTCAACGGTTATCCTATACCTCTTATTTTGCATCCAACACATTAATATCCCATAATTACCTCAAAATCAAATATCATATAAACCATAAATGTTATCCATACCTTTATAATTATGTCTAAAAAATAAAATATACTCATTCCTTAACTAATATTTTCACATAACAAACATAAGGTTTACATATAAAATAATTGAAAAGAGTATTCCAAAGTACTACTATCATCAAAAGAGTATTAATAATTTTAAACATTTCATCATCTTTAGATTTAATATAACTCTTGAATTCCTTGAATGCATACATCTTAATCATTAATTGTTATTCATAATCTATTTAAAATTATTTTCATCCATATTCGTTAATACTTCCTTCCTGTAAGATAAAATATAAAACATATCCTAAGATTTAAAATTGTTAAAACATGAACTACTAAATAATTCATATCTATCATATGTCATTTTCAGTTTACTCGTCTTAAATTATAACGGGATTATGTATTCCGAAATAGATATTTATATGGTCCTACTAGTCCTATTCATGATCTTTCTTCTTAGTTCATCAATTTTTATAATACCATACTCCCCACATTTAAAACATTCAATTGGTAACTCAAGAAGAAATTCTTTCCATTTCATAGAGTCAACTAAAAACTTTTTTTTCCTTATAATATTATTTATTTATGACCTACTTTACCTCATATAAAACATATTACTATCCCATTAAGACATTTTATTTGGTGTTTCTTTCAACACACATGACACATATGTCATTGAATATATTTACCTTTACGATCATATTAACTAAAATTCGACAAGGATTAATTTTTCTCATATATGATAAATTTTTAAACTCACCAAGGTTTAAGTTGTTCATCATTACTCATGGAAGTTTGTTTAAAATAACCACAAGAGTTCTCATTGCAGTTCTATTTCATTTGATTTCTTATTCAAAGAACCACATCGTTTTCATTCACATCCAATGGTACTTTGGATCCTACTAGATCCAAACATTTACTAAATCAAAAAAGGTTAGTGTGAGCACTAAAAACATAATATAATGTCTTATGAGGATGATAAGCATTCAAATATCCTTATTGAATTTATCTCAAACTTGTTTAATTTATCAAAAATAACTATGACTCTTTCTACCATTATAACCATTGTGGTTATATTCGACTTGTGACTTATGATTGAATAACATCTTATCCTCCAAATTTATCTAAACCACCCATTGGTTCCTACTATAAGGACCTGAACATAAAAATTACATATTATATTTCTTTTGAATTATAATTCACATAAATGTATACTTTTTTAGATAATTATTTCATAATTTATACATAAAAATCCACATTTATACCAAACATATACTACTAAAATAGTATACATTTTTTCTAATATAAAACATTTTAAAATACAAAAATGGATTCTTATTAATGAAAAATATTCATAACATACAACCTGACTTACTTAATTCTCTTACCCATCCTTACAGCCAATTTATTATTTTTTAAAACATTAGATGATAATAAATGTTCTTTAGGGGAAATAGAGAATGAAATCATTAGTCAATTGAAAACATGAAAACCAATTAAAAACTTTTTTTTGAAAAAATTCATTATCATTCAAAGAAAAAAATACAGGTTCCTAAAGAAATCATTAAAAAATCACTCTTAAATTCACCATTAATAATGGATTATTTTTATAGTCTACATCTATCTTCCTAGTACCCATTTCATTAGAGATATATAATGGGGCTCACCCATCATATCTTAAGCTATAGTGGTGCTCAACCCGTCATATCTTGAGCTATAATAGTGAAAAAACCATAATATATTGAGATATAATGGGATAAACCCATAATAAACAATGTAAAATGAACATTTCATGAATAAAACCCTTGAAAACTCTTTTAGACCCCTGATAAAAACACTTTTAGATATCAAAATACACTTTTTCTGTAAAAAACACTTTTAAAATATAAAAAACCGTGATCAAAATAATGAATCCATTATCATTGAAAATAAAAATGAAAATTTATAATAAAAAAATTTAATTAATATGAAATCATTAAATAGGGATAATCCACTCATGATGTATAAGTTAAAAACATTACCTTTGACTTTTTTAAGAGTTTAAAAATGAATATTAAATGAGTGGTTTTAAAATAAAGTCTATTACCCTGAGTATGAATCATCACATACATCTTTATATTCCTAAATAATAATCATAGGTTACATATTTAATTTCCTTGGAACCTTTTTAATGTTTGTTATTCCTTTTATATCACTTATTATCGGGATATTATAATTACCTAATTATTTATGTTCATGTCATACGTTTTGTCGATATTTGGTACTTTAGTCTAAAATAGCATTAGTATGATATCTATCGTCAGAGTGATTATTAGTTCATAATATCCAGAATAATTTTCATGAAATTATTATCAATTTTTTATATTAATTAATCTTTTAAATCAAATCATTATGTATATTTATGGAAAATGAACTGTGTTATAATCCTAAAGATGGTAGGTCATACGTACGCATGAGTTACGTTTCCATTTTTCAGTGATCATTATGTAAAGAAGGTAAGTAACATTTTATATTTATATAATGATAATAAAATCATTAATATAATATTAATGATTTAAATATACTTAAATATATCATCCATGTGATCGGGTAATGAAAAAAGAAACACATCGCTTCGTGGAGGTGATAGTTCGCACGTACACACGAATAATGTTATCATTTTTTTGTGCATGGAAAGGTAATAATTTAAATTATATGTTATTCATAAATAATGATAAGACTATTCTGAATATAATATCTAAACATTAATTCCATCATTATAACCACTTTTGAGAAATGTTGATGGAAAATGAATTTCATCAGTTCGCGAGGCGGTAGTCCGCCGTACACACAGATAATGAATTTGTTTCTCATCTGATGGAAAAGGAGATGGATATAGGTGATGATATTATCATAATAGCTTCTAGGTGTATTTATTATATTGTATTTACTATTTAATCATGGTTTAAGAATATTTTACGGAAGTGGATGTGGAAATAAAATAGAAAGACTTAATTATAAACGATACATATTCTTCAAATGATCTCCTTTGATTGGCACATTAACACCTATAAAAAGGGTTTCAATCCTAAAATAAGCCCTCTAGAATGTGGGGAGGGATTATAGGATATTATTTGGGTACATATTGGATAAAAAATAGGTTTTGATATGTTAATAAAGGAGAATAAGGGGGCCCTCTTATATGATAGGAAAGGCTCACTCTAGGAATTCTTCTAAATATTAAATAAATATAAATTACTTTTCTATTACAAAAGGGTCAATACTTATTTATTTAAAATTTATGATTACTATGGGTCAAAAAATTACAAAATTAAAATTATACATGTTTTGATAATGTTTAAATCTGCATCTTTTTATTTTAACCCTTATTTAATCCTTTTAACTATTTCCATGATATCATGTCATTTAAACATTGAGGGTTAATATAATTACAATAAAATGATAAAATAACAATTAATAATTCATTGATGAAATTTTAATCCTTATGAAAATAATTTAAAGAAATTTTATATTTTAAAATATAATTAATGTCAATTTTGAAAATATTCAACACCTGACTTTTAAAAAATATCATAAAAACTTGATTTATTTGATAAAACTATTTTAAAATATTACTAACATGTCAAATTCATCAATAGAATTCGTATATGATATTAATTATATTAAGTTAATTCTATTTTTATATTTCTAATATCATTTATTTGATTCATCCATTAATTAAACAATCATTGTGTCACCATTTAGGGTAATTATTTTGATAATAAAAAATATAAATAAATTACCATGATATATATAAATAGTTTTTATTTTAAATTACTATTTATAGTGGAATATATCACCTATATTACCCCATATTAAAAATATTTAACTTGTTAAAAACAAAAGAATGAAAATTTTGACTTTTCTTTGAATAAAATATTATAAAGGTTAAATTCTCATCCAAATGGCCATAAATGGTCACATAACAGATCCTTTAATTATCAGGGATGAAAATTACCCCACAAAAAAATTATTTCAATTTTTAGGGTAATTTTATAATATTTAGAATATTACTTATACACTTAATTACCCAATTTACCCTTAACTGTGTTAATAAAAATGACTAAAGTTTCAATTCAAGATGTCAAAAGACAAACGAGAACTATTTATAAAATTTGGAAATTCATATTCCAAATATGGAATCCATTTTTCAATATTAAATTCACAAATATTTTAGAAATTAGTTAAAAATTACTCCCGTATACGGGACGAAACAACATTTTTTTTAAAGTAAAAATGATCAAAAGTTCACAATTTCATTATATCTAATTTAAATATTTAATTTAGTCCAATCAAATAAATTCGATTAAATGATATAAAATTTATCTAATTATATTTTAAAAAAATTCAGAAATATAATTTACACTATTAAATATTTAGTTGAAAAATCTATTTTCAATTAAAATGTAGTATTTTTCACTATTCATCAAAACATAAAACATATCATAAAAATAACAAAAATTAAAAAAAAAAATAAATTTTGATATAATTAATTCAAATAATAATTTTATTTTGTAAAATATAATTTATAGTAATGTCCACGCTACATTTAATACAAGTGTTTCATCGAATGGCCACAAAATCGGCTTTTTAGAATAATGAGTAAATAAAATTGGACATGTTCTAATATAATTTATAGAAAATTTATAAGATGAATATTAAACATTATATTCAATATATTATAAATTTATTTTATTTAATCTATCAAGAGTGAATTTTTTATTTATTTGCGTAAAACACACTAATGTGCATTTAAAAAAATCAGAAAAACATTTTCTTTTATTTTAAAAAGGGTTTTATTTTCATTTATAATTAATTGATCAATTAATATATTATATAAACATGTAAATAATAATTTCATAATTCAGTTAATTTGGTTCATACCCTCTATTATAATGTCTTGGTTATAATGGTGTCATTTAAATAATAATATTTAGTTTTCTATTTCAGCTCGATATGGAGTATCATGTACACTATCAAACGTAGTGTTAACTTTTAAAAACATGAGATGTTACAATTATGTATCTATGTACCCAAGTTATAAATAAAAATATTAAACATTATATTTCTAATATAATATCTTTTGTGGATAAGTTGTGAGATATTTTTAATACATATTTGGGATTAATTAGTTTCTTATATATATTACAAAAGAATATCCATTAGTTGATAAATTCATGGGCTTTATAAGTTTGTTATATTTCCTAATTCTCTAAATATTTAAACCAAAAATTTCACGGGAATGTATGTAATGGTTTATTTTATTTAAATCATGTAATTATGATATTATTATGTATGGTAATCTATAGTTGGTGTCAAATCCAGTATGTAGAGAAAGTGTTTTAGCACTGGATCTCGGAGTACGGGTATAGGCATCAAAATAATAAATGTTTTCTATTTAAAGACATGGGTTGTGAAAAAATGTTACAATTAGCATAAGTAGTGGATCTTATGGATATTAATATTTTTTAATATATATATAATGAATGAAATATGACATAAATCCTTATAAGTATATGATATATATGTGTGTGTGTGTGTGTTGTATTATCTTGCATACAAATTATGACTTGAATGCATTACGGGTGTAACATTTCATTATTATTACATTTTTAATTAGTTATCTACACTGAATATCATTTATTAAGTCATTGTATGAAATATAATGTAAGGGTGGAGAAACATTCTTGTGAAGAATACCCCAGTCAAGTCATGTAATCATGTGTTATAACGCATGAATAAATTCTCTAAGACTGAAGGAGAATCCCTGAGTGATTATATATATAACTATCATGATATAGAATTAGGAGGTGTGGTTCAAACATTACTTAGAAGAGACACCCATTAACATGAAGCACTCTTCTTCATCTTCCTTATAATTGAGAGGTTCTAGAACATCATAGAAGAAGTATGGTTCTTATCCACAAGTCAGACGATTCAGTGTAGCTGGTAGATACACTATGGAGAACGGATGTATTATGTTTTCCCTTAGTGATCCCTCTCAATACCATGTGATATTGATCTTGATGTTTTAGTTTCTCTTCAATTTATGTTGTACATATATACAACATGTTCTTCATGTCAATTATTACATGGTTTCATATTTCTGGTATGGGTGATCTTGGGAATAGGATAAAATCTCTTTTTCATGTTCTAATAATTGTTATTCGACTCGTTTGAATACATTAAATGGTATAAAATCCATACCATACTTTAAATTAATGAAATCATGAATTAAAAATAAATAAAATAGAATAATAGAGCATCACGTATTATAATTCTGAAAATTCTATACAAAATTAGTTACCATTATATAGAATTGTTCTATATATATTTCATTTCATTATTCCCTTACAAAGATTAGCCTACATAGGGGTTGGTCCATTTTACCCTTACATAGAGGAGTCTATATAAGTTTCATCCCTTGATACCTTTATGTAGAAACATTCTTCATAAATTTCATTGCAGTTTTACCTTTACATAGAGGCCTCTATGTATAGATTAGAGTAGATAACCTTGACACAAAAGGTCCTCTGTAAAGGTAATTCATTTGTACCATTACACAGCGAGGTGTACTTGAAGATACACAAGAATATATTAGACGTATGTAAAGGTATTTTTTGTATTACATTTATACTAGAGATAACTCCTAGGTTACCCTTTTGTGAAAAAAAATGAGTAAAGGTAATACAAGTATTACCTTTACGCAAGTGACCAATTTTAGCATCACCTTTCTGAAGGTGTCTTGTGTCAAGGTAAAGGATTTTACCTACACATGGGTAACTACTAGTACGTAAGGGTAACATAAAATTTTCAAAAGTTTCCATTTTATTTTGTTTTATTATAATTTATAAATGGTTTTTAAATTATAGTAAAATGTATTTTGGGGATATTTATTAATTAATAAAAAATTTAATAATTTATTAATTATAAAGGGTTTATAATTAATTAATAAATTTTTTGGAAAAATTAATTAAAAAATTCCTATATTATAAAATGTTAATATTTTAAATACCTTCTAATAAATTTATAAATCATGCATTATGTTGTGGAAATATTAATTTTATTTAGAAACCATAAGTGGTAATTTATAAAGAGATAAAAATAAGGCCAAAAAAATAAATTAGTTATATTTAATTTTTTGTATTGGTTTTAATTATTAATTTTGAATTGTTCAAATTAAAGGGACTTATTTGTGATAATATTTAATCCCCATCAAAATATTTTTTATGATTGTAATGATCTTGTTTTAAATAATGTTATGTAAATGATATTGGGATTTTTGTAAAATGGTGGAATATAAATTTTTTATAATCCATAAAATATCTTTTAATAAAATTATTCATATAATGAATAATATTAAAGTTATCATATTAGAATGAATACAAAGGGTTTATATTCAAAATAATTTTATCTCCTTAATTATAATCATGATTATAAAAAAAATTAAGTAACTTTTTTATGAATTATTCATAAATGATTATCGCGTGTTGAAATATTTGAATTATTCATTTACTTAAAAAGGTTATTGTTTATTTTAATCATATTTATAAACTATTTATATTATTAATCATGTATTCTGGAGTTTAATAATTAATATAATTTTAGGAAATAGAGCCATGTATTACATGTTAAGTTCAATAATAAATTTTGTTTTTCATATACCTTGACCCTAGTTTTTAATTGATGTTATTAGATTCAATTTAGTTTTTTAACATAGTTTATGCAAATTATATTTTATAGTTGCAATGAATTGAATTATCTCTTGAGTAAATTATTCATGGGTCGAGGATCTTGGGGTCGGACTACATACTAGCCTGGAGGCTTATGCCTTGTATAAAAAGATGAATGGGGATGGCTATTTGTCACTCTGGTCTTAATCATGTAATGATTATCAATTTAATAAAACTCTATGCCTTTAAATGAAATGGTCATATACTGTATGAATTTGATGTATTTGGATCTGTTAGAATATTATTGACTTCTATTATTGGGTGAGTGACACAAACTTTTGGGTTGTATAAAGAGTTAAATATCAATATGATTTGAACATATTGGATTGTTGGAGGGAATGGGATTTCAAAATAAATCACTTGAAGTAAGCATATATAAAAGGGAATAACATTAAATGTGATGTTAATATTACATTCCCATCAAATACTAATCGATGTATTACTTTTAAAGTGATAATTATCATGACCTTGTTCATCCAATCAATTAGGTTAGGTCAGAGTTGGGTGACCATGGATTCTTCTATAAGGCCATCAAGGATAGGTGACACTAGAAATTCCATGGGTGGGTCATTCCATAGATTTGTTACCCTGTATAATTATTTTATATCATGTTCTTTCATTTTTCATTAGGTTACACTACCCAGGAGACCCTGATAGGATTAGGTTACTAGAGGATTAGGTTGAGTTTATCCATACAATGGAATGATGAAAGTGTTGTCTGATTGACAATCCTATATTCATATATGATAGGATTGGGACCATTCTATACCTAAATAAATAAGTAGTGAGAGAAATTTCATTGTGGACTCATTTCATAGTGAAATATAGATCTTGGTGCACTAATGGATACGATAGATTTTAAAAGGGGTCATCATTTTAGTGGGATTCCATTTAATAAAATTCCATATTAAATTATAATAAAACATGATAAGTATCTAATTAAAGCTTCTATTATAGATGAATATCGTCATCATGAAACAAAACATTGAGAGTAATACTTCTAAAGAGAATCTTAATGTATGTTTTACTTATGAATTTTAATTTATGAAAATTTCTTATTCTAAATAAATATTATATATAATAGAAATGTACTTATTCTTATGTAAAAAAGTATTTAAATTGTTCAGTATGTGAAGGTGGGTTATTATGAAACATAGAATTATTAACTTAAGGTTTTAATTTTATTATATGCGTAGAAACCAAAGGAATTATAGTCACCACACATGTACTCAATCTGATTTGACATGTCAATAGATTAAGGAATTTTAGTCTCATATATTAAATCTGATTGGGTATGCCAAAGGATATTCAATATTATTGAATATATTAATGACTTAGTGAGAATAAAAGTTTATTTAAATCATTATGGGTTATTGAATTAAAATCTATTTTTTAACAGATTTGTGATATAAAATATATGATTTAAAAACGTTTGTAAATATATAAAAGTTTAGAAATACAAAAGAATTAATGAATCGAGTTTGAAGTAATTAAGTAAAGGAATTCTTTTATTAATAACATGGATGTTTCAATATTGGATATACATGTCACAATATGTGTATAATATCATTTTTCCCTTGAAAATATCTTAGAAACAATTATTGTCTAATAAATTGTGATGGGTTTTTTTTAATAAACATTGTCTTTGATTTTTTTCAATTCTATAACATTATAAGGGAGACTAAATATGGTTTATTCTAGTTATGAAATTCATTCAATTGTGATTTATGGAAATATTTTTGATATTGATGGATTCAAGAAGATAGTAGCATATATTTTTAATGTTTTTAGAATAGATGAACTTGAAATATTATGTCTAGATCCAGGCGCTGTGTTAATAGTGAAGATGGGTAAAAAATCATAAATGGAGAATAAAAGTTATTTGAAATGTTCAAAAATTCTTATACAAGAATCTAGTCAAGGACATTAAAATATAGGGTTGTTTTGGAGAAGGTATAATAATTTTGTATGATAGATTATCAAGATACCTGAAGGGGAATTATGAAACTCCATTGATTTTCCTTGTCAATTATAGGGGTTATATAAATCAAATCATTAATTTTTAATGTTATGTGGTACTAAATATATATTTTATAAGTGTTATAAATATACAAGAGTTCAAAATCAATGTAAAAAATGATAGATATTATATTTTTGATTTAAATTATCTAGTAAAGTGGTTCTATAATAAATATTTTATTATAAAAGAACTTATCTCGCTCAGATAAATCCATGTAAAGTATGTGTATCTTCATATAATTTCTATTATATGATAAAAGAAGTTGTTATATAATAAATATTTTTTATAAGGAACATGATATGGTTAATTATATACACATGGTTTAAAGTTCATTGGACTATACAACATTTCTTGATATATAGATAAGGGCAAAAATGTTTTATCCAAGATATAGTGTATATCTAGATATTTGATAGAATATAAGAGAATGAGTTATTACTTCCAATAAGTGATATATATATATATTAAATATTTTCGAAAATAAAAATACTTCAAACACATATAATTCCATATATGATATGGAGACAATCGTTGATTTGTAAAATATTCCTACTAAGATAAAATAAGTATTTTTTCCTAACCAAAAATGCATTTCATATATAATAAAGATATTTTTAAATAATATGTTGTATAAAAATTTAGTGGGAGAATTTTCAGACATTGATAAGTATAAATTTAGAAACTAATGGATGAAATTGGTCTATGGTTAAAGTGTTCTTCACTTAATGCTGTAAATATTTTATGATATGTGATGTTAAATGAAAATGTAAAGAGTTACATTTAGTTACTATATCATCCCTAGTTTCAGGTACATGAAACGTTATTCATATTTTTTGAGTTGTTACAATTCTTGTGTTGAGTTTTAGGAGGTTTTATGGGTTACTAAACTTTTTATAGGCTTTTATAGAGGTTCATGGTTAGTGGAAATCATTTAGCATCTCTAGAAAATCATACAAGTGAAACAGTAGTCATAGGGATGGCGCATCGTAAGGTTCACGGTTTGTCCAAAACATGTGGATGCCCAATAGAGACAAATGTGATTGGGTAGGGAGTAATTTCATGGTTATAACATGGGTTTTATAACTATGCAAGCCAACTATGTGAGGGTTTCCTTGAGACCATAGATTGGATAAGGGTATCGCATGGTTTGACTAACCGTGAGAACTAGCCATGCACTGTGCAATTTCATATCTGAAAATTATAGGTCTGACTCACATTAATTATTGGGGTAACTTTTTATTGCCTAATATTTCATGATACCGAATTCCTTTTCCTCTCAAGGATTAATAGTTGATTCCTTTAGATTTGGGATAAATTTGTAAGCAATTTGAAGCCTGGAGGAGATCTAGATTCACCGGCAAGTCTCTGTTCTTGGCGTTTCTTCTTAGATATATTCTAATTCTCTTTAACGAAACCATAAATATGATAAAATATGTATAGATCCATTTTAATTTATTGGAATTCTGACGTTTAATTACTAGATCTAGGGAATTAAAAGTTGTTCATGATCAAATCTATAGAATATTTATGTCGTTCATTGTTTTGATTACTTTTTTTAGGTAGGTGGCATCTTTCTCATTTTCATTTTATTGGAACTTGAAGTATTGGTTTTAAATTTATTTAATTTCATGAAATGGTTATTAAATACTTGTTTTATTCTTGTTGGAAACCAATTTAGTGATGGTATTGTGAAATTATATGAATTGGATGGATTATAGAACATGATGATGCTTTTAAAATTATGGATTTGGGTTTAAATCGTGGAAAATGGTTGTTGAAATGTTTTAAATAAATAAATGTTTTATTTTTAATGATTTGGAATGGAATTTAGCATACAAAATTGGTGAATGTTCATTATTATTACGTGGCCCTAAATAAGATGAGTTTACCATTGGGGTACAAGAGATGTGACCCTGGATAAGGGGCTTGTTCCATTAGGGAACAAGGATATTGGGAACCATGTGATGATTTGGTGGATGGACAAGAGATGATTGAAGAATATATAACATTCCCCTTGGCATGAATGATGTGTGTGTGTGTGTGTTGTGAAATTTATTTTGCTATTCCAAATAATGGAAAGAAAGATTTTTATTATTTGTGAAATATTTTCTATATAAATTGATAATGGTTGGATATAAAAGGTTTAAATGTTTTCAATCTATTTTATATAAATTGTAAAAAAACATTGCATCCTTTTTGTGTGAGATGGGATGTTATTGGGTAAATCCTATTTAGTTTAGACTCACCCATTGCTTGGGAACTCTTGTTCATTTGTATATGTCATCTATAGATACACAGGTAAAGTAATGGTATCTAGATTTTTTAGTGATGGCCCTTGATACTGTGGGCATGGATTGTCATGTTGGAGCTTGGAATATATTGGGAGATGAGGGTTTTATTTATTTAGAGTCTTCAGGGTTTTTTTATTTTGATTCCTTTAGTTATATCACTTGGTTTCTACTTGTACTCTGATATGGTGGATGTCTTGGTTATGTATTTCTAGTTATGTTTTTTAGTTTTATTTTATGTACAGATTAATCATATAGAGGTTTGTTTGGTAATTTTATTTAGGTTTGGATATTTATATTTTAAAGGGAAAATCATCGCACAATTTTTATTTATACCTTTTAAATTATTTCAATCATTTGGGGTCTTGGGGATGTCACTTGAGGCCTATAACACCAACCACCCCTTCCCAAGTCGATGGTTTAGGGGTGAGATGTTACGGATAGTATCATATTGTTCATTAATTGAATGTTATTGTTGTTTGGTTCTTGAGTTGGGTTGGTATCAAGGATATAGGATTGTCAAAACTTGACGTGTATGGAATAAAAATGATATATCTATCCTTTTTATTATGGAATTAGAATTACCACGGTGTTTTGGTACATTAGTATTTGAGATACTTCATGGATTTTGGACCTCAACATCATGGGTTTAGCTGATGAGAAGATCATGACATGAATTGATTGTAATGACTTCCTACATGGATTTCATCATTCATTTTGAGTAGTTATATTTGATATGATGAAAAAGTTATGTATTTTTAATATACATGAAATGGTTTAATTTTGAAAAGTAAGTTTGTGATATTTTAAAATATGATTATAAAGATGAAATGGTTTGATTTTGGAAATATATGTTGTGGTATTGTTGATGTGGTAAATTTTATATTTTTAAGACTTCAGTTGATAAGAAGTGGAATTAAATAGAGTTTTTCTTGGATATAATGAATGGTAATAGGTAGACATCATAGAAACCAATCGGAGTAGGCTATTGAGAATTTGTTTTCACCTGATCCATAAGTGAACCAATGTTTGTTCTATAGTATCAACTAGGATTCTCAAGCTATAGATAGGGGATAGATGGAATGAGCTTTGACAAGTGGATCATTTAGTTAAGTTCCAAAAGTATAATCCACCGATCGATCAAGAGGATTCCAAGTAGTAAAAAGCATAAGTATGGTTGAATCAATGAATCAAATATTTAATTTCCTTGGGAGACGAGTAAGGTTGAAAGTGAAGTTGGAAATGAATATTCTAGAGGACCTAGCACACCAATGTTGGGATTTAGCAATTCATAATAATGTAAACCATGTGATGAAATGGAATTATTTTGAATAATTATTCAAAAAATAATTATATCCTCACACATCATAGATAGTTGGAGTAATGGACTTCTTCTGTTTGATGGAGGATAATCTCTTGGTAACAGTGTATGTGGCCAAATTTATAAATGTAGCCACTTTTTCACAAGAATTTGTTGCAAGTGAATCCTTGACGACGTGAATTTTTATGTCAGGGATGAAAATTCACTTAATGATGGTTTTCCTTTTTATAAGTTATTATACATATATGGTAAATAGATCAGTTGTAGAAGAAATAAAAATCGTGGGAAACATAGTTGGAGGAAGCATATTTATTCCTATGGGAATATGTGAGAACTCATATACTAGAAACAAGAAAAGGAGGGATACCTATTCTCAAGGGGTGTTATATCTTATTATAAAACATTGGGATTATTCGACTTTCCTCATCGATTTAAAGAGTAAGAATTGATTTTTTCAGTTTGGTTCTTTTGAGAATATAAAGAGATATTGTATAGAACCACCTAGAGCATGAAACAATTTTAATCAGATGTGACATATTCAGTTCTATTTTGGTAGTGCACCCAGGTCAGGTGGTAAAGACACATCTCATACTAATCAGGAGTCTTATAAATCGATGGGATGAGTGAAAAAAGTAACTATTATCATAAAAATTGAGTGACTAAAAGTGATTCTAGGAATGCCATGATTCCTTAGGAAATGTAATCTCAGTAGGGTAACAAATAGAAAAGTGAACCATGAAATTATATCAATCTTAGAATGTGATCATGGATGATAAATGAGGAACATCGATGGTCAGAGGTATATTTCTTTTTAATTATACCCTTATGTAAGTTTTTTTTATATGGGTGTGTCCCACTAATTTATTTTTTCTTGTGTTGTTGATGATATGGGTTTTTTTGATGAGATGATTCCTTCTATTTTAAACCTACATAATCCTCTTGGAAGAAGAGAATGTGGAGAAATTAGGAGAAAGTATTATTTCATAACAATCTATGGTGTTAATTTTTTAGGGATTTCTCAGTTTTAGAGATGGAGTTCTATGAATTGATGTTGAGTTTTGATTGATTGAAATAATTCAAGGCTCGCATTTACTATTATGATTGAAAGGTTCTTTTCACGTTGTTGTATGGATTTTAGAATCTATTTAGATGATATTGGGATGTAAAGGCTAGTATAGTATAACATTGGCCCCTAATAGATAAAATTGTCTATTATCTATTGGTAGTAGTAACTTTGGAATTTTTGGATGAGATCGGGAATATATATTTTCCAAACATCATCATCCAAATTTATAAAGTTTTTCGTGAAAATTTAATAGGTTTTACACCCAAAATAGTAGTCGAGTTTAAAATTGATCACCTTCCATGGAATAGTCCTATCTGACTTCCATATTATCTTATATAACCAAAAAAATTAAGGGAATTGAAGAGTCTGTTGGAAGAGTTTGAAATTAAAGGACTCATCTGATTGAGTACGTCTTTGTGGGAAGTACATGTTCTATTTGTGAAAAAAGGTGGATGAAACTCTTAGGATTTGTGTGGAAAATTTTAATCTTAAACAAGTTTTGATAAAGAAAAAATATCCTCTTCCATTCATGGATGACCTGTTTGATCAATTTATGGGATCCCAATGGTTTTCTAAAATGGAATTATATTCACGATATAATAATCTACATGGTCAAAATAGGGTATTACAAAAAAATATTTCAGATGTAGATATAGACATTATGAGTATGTGGTTATGCCTTTTGGTCTTATAGATGCACCAACCAACTTTATTGCACTGATAAACCAGTTATTTCAAAGGTATCTGGATTTGTTTGCGGTGGTGTTTTTGGATGACATACTAGTGTATTCAAGGAAAAAGGTAGATCCTGAGAAACATGTGGTAGTAACATTGGGTATCTTGGGAGATCATTTTCTATATAATAAACTTTCAAAGTGACTACTTTGGATACAAGAGGTGTGTTTCCTTGTCTATTTCATTTCTGAAATGGGTGTTTCTATGGATCATTAGAAGATATAGGTTGTTATCTCTTGGGAATATCTAATGAATATGTTTGAGATACATACATTATTTTTATTATTAGGTTATTACTAATTCTTTTGTGTGATTTTTCATGACTAGATTCACTAATGATAGATTTTATGAGAAATATTATTAAATTTCAATGGAATGGTGAATTTCATAAGTCTTTCCAAAGGCTTAAATTTCCCCTTACATCTGATCCTATATTGATATTTTTGGAATCGTGACAAGGATATGTGGTGTATTGTGATTATTTGAGATTGGGGTTGGGATATATTCTCACATAGGGAGATCATTTCATTTCCATTGATTCATGACAATTGCTGATGCATGAGAATAACTACACAACACATGATTTGATATTATCTATTTTGGTTCATGCATTGAATACTTGGTGTCACTATCAATTTGGTGAGAAATTTATAGTGTGTATAGATTATAAGAGATTAAAACACATTTTATTTTAAATAGAATCTGAATCTAAGAAAAAAATATGGATGGGGTATCTTCAAATTCATGGAATTGATTAATGTATACACTATGTAAAGGTAACTATATGAAAGATTTATTATGAATGAAGAAATACAGTGTAACACCCCAATCTTCCACGGTACACTTCCCTTTGAATAATACAGTAACGTGTGTTGTACGCAACTTCGAGTTCTAACACACACATCACAACCAGTCAAACTAGCCGTTATGAATAGTAAAACCCACATTTTTTAAATTTTATATTTAAAAATGGACTTCATTTTTAGATTCGTAATATCGAAATTAGCCAAGGGTGATATTTTGGTATTTTTCTGAAAACATTCAATTTTTGATGAATAGTGGAAAAACACTGAGTTATAGTTTTAAACCGAATTTTTATTTAAATAATTATTTATTTTATTTAAATTTAATTTCAGTCAAAATAGAGACATACTATATCTATAAGTTCAATGAAATTCATTGGAGTTACTATAGTATAATTTTAGATATATAAAAAATTTATTGAACTTTGCACCATCTTTTCCCACCTCCTAGAAGAATTTGGTAATTCACATAAAACCTAATTTTACCGCTTTTTTGAGTGGAATTTATAAAATCTGAGTGACACGGTCAATATCAAGGAGTAAAATGTGGTTCAATGAGATAAAAATAATTTTTTGGTGAATAGTAACTTTTTACATTTATTTACTACGGTTAAAAGGAAATACAGTAATTAAGGGTAAAAATAATATTAATATTACCCTAACACATGTCATAATTCTATTGGACAAGTGTATCTCGACCAAAAATAACCTTAAGAATAAAATATTATCATTTAGGTCCACTTGGATTAGAATAGGACATTTATTATTATTTAATTCAAAGAAGAGTTAAAAGAGTTAAAATCAACGTTTATTTACTAGAATTTTTTTAATATGGGGATATACCTAAGATAAATTCTATTGTAAATATTAATTAAAAAGCTAAATATATTTCCTACATAGTGGTATATTATTTATAATTTTTATACATTAAATAATTTAATTTATTTATGACACAATGGTAATGCAGTAATTATCTAAGGAAATATTAAAATAATTTATATTATAAATATCAAAACAAATGTAATTTGAGACTTTTTATGAATTCCAATAATTTTATAGGTTAGTATGACATATTAGGATTGGTTATAAATTTTTTTTTCGAGGTAATAATGTTTTTATGAAATTATCAAAAACAAAATACCCAATAGTGTCAAAATTTACATAAAAGATTTTTTAAAACAAATATTGTATTATTAATTGATATTAAATTCCTAAAAATCTATGGTTCGGTCAAGAGACTTATATAATGATATTTTTATCATTAATGGAACAATTGGGGGTCTCTTGGAGATATATAGTATTTTTATTAACTATATAATATAAAAATACAAAGTGATATGGTAAGTGTCAAACTAATTAACTAAGAGTTAAAACAAAAACATAAGGTTGATATAATGACCCAAACCTGTCTAAATTATATTGGTTGAGTTTTTTGGGACCCATACCCACCTTATCCTTTACATAATCCACTTTGTATCCGTTACAAACTGAATATTAATTTATTATAAAATAATATTTCTAGCTTTTCCAAAGGTGCCCCTCACCCCTCTTATAAAAGGGCACTCCCCCTTCTCACTAATTCACACATTCAAAGCCTCTTGGATCGGACAACCCTTTCCCAAATACCCTATAAACTTCCCTCACTACAACATAGAGGCCTTATTTTGATCAGAAAGACAACCTATGGAGCCGTTTTGATCAAATCAAAAGGAAGAACCCGAAGAAGATGTAATGTTTTCACCAGCCTTTTTCAAGTTCATTTCTACTTCAAATTCTTCTTTCTTTGTTTTTACCATTAAAAAATAATAAATCCTATATCTACTATATATTGTGATATTATTATAAATAAGGTACTACCATATTCAGTATTCTATCCATCCTATGAATGACATGAAACCATACGAGTGTACGTAAGGCTTACCTCCTCCACGTCGTGGTGTAATTGTTATTCAATATATTATTATTTGGATGGGTCTAATAATGATATTTAATTCATATAAATAATAAATATAACATGATAATTATTCTTTATATATGATATATCATCCAATTATATATTATTTTAATATCAAAAAAATCATATTGTCGCTCGTGCATACGTACGGACTACCATCTCCACGAACGCGATGAGATTCAGTCCCCATCATGTCCATTAAAGAGTAATTCTTATTTGATGATTAAAAGTTATGTTTGAGAACATTATATCATTATTTATATGAATAAGGTATATCCTATCTATTACAAACACGACTTATGTAACAAAACATATAAAAGAAAACGAGTAAGTTAACACCCGAAACAATGATAATACTAAGATATTATTAACAAATCAATGTTAAAAGATCATATATGATATCAAAATTATGTATATGGTTCTTGAATAATTTAATAACGTTGTTTTAACTATTATACAGGAGGTTAACATACCATCGACATAGGAAAAGTACAAGGTAAGGGATTATTTCACAATCTCTTCATTATCCGAGGTTGTTTATACGTGATTATCTTTTGGGACCTCTTTATCATCCAAAACCATGTTTCTTAAAAATGTATTTCAAATAATTTTTTAATATTTACTAGAATATGAGTTAAAGCCATTTATACCCTTGTTTGACTTTTTATAAGAGTTTTATAAAGTAATCTTTACGTCGTTTTCAAAACAAGGTCCTTTTTTTAAACCTTTTCGACAGAATTAAGGTAAGAATGTTTTTTTAACTTATACGATCGGTGTGGCTATTTTCCGCCATTATAAAATCTTCTAAGCTTCCCTTACATTCTTATAGGAAAATTTTCAAAGTAAATGTTATATTTTATAATAATGTGACTTTTAAATGAATTCAAAAAAGAGATATTTATCTCAAATAGTTTTGATTTCATCTATGTCAACATCCTTTGATGGATTTTAAGCTTATTTGAAGTTTGTTTATTATGATACAAAACTTCCATAATGTTTTGAAGGATTTGTGATATTTTTGAATGTGGCTGTGTTATTTTTATACCATTCATGGTTTATGGTGAATGTATTGACATTTCATATTCTAGTTTTAATACGACTGTTTATGTTATGCTGAAACCTGTTCATATGAGTAATGCATTGGACTTAATAAGTGACGGGTGGAGCCCGCTATATCTTTTAGATGCATCGGTAGGTCTCATGAGACAAACTATTGTCTTGGGACATGGCCTTGACAAAATATTTTTTGTTGTCTTGGCACAAGACCTCGACTATGTGGTTATGATAGTCTGGCATTATTCATTCCATCATTATGAAAATGGTTATTGATATTGCTTGTGATTATTCGACTAGTAGCATATCCATGTGAATAAGTAAATGTAATTATTTAATTTTATCTTTTCCATATTATGATGAAGTTCAAGTTTAAAATTCTTTTGTTTTAGCTGTACATTTCCATAAATGTTTATGTTTATTTATGAATGTTTCCGCTATATTGTTTTTCTTACTGAGCATCTGAGCTCACCCCTTTCAATGTGTTATTTTTTCCATGATGTGAAGAAGTAATTTATGAATAACCTACAGGTATAATATGAGGGGATATGAAGACAAGATGTTTTTTGTAGTAGTTTTCACATTATGATGTAATGTAAACTTTATGAATGTATCTAGTTATTCCAAGGCTACTAAACTAATCGGTCTTTTGAGACTTGATCTTTATTGTGATCATGCCAATGATTTTTAATAATCCGCCGACTCTGGGTAACTGGGGCTGGGGCGTTACAGTTGGTATCAGAGAAGTTTAGTACAAACCTTGGAAGATAGATTTATATATACTTTGATTAGAGCACATAGACCTAAGATGGACTTTGAGGATTGGTATAGAAGAACTTCCTAGAATTTTGGTATTGTAGAGATTTTGTGAGTTTTCCAAGAAATACATCCCTGTTTGGATATGAGTAGGTAGAGGCGGCTCTGGCACAGATGTACCTAGGGGTAAAACCCGAAAACTCCGCTTTGAGCTAGACTCGAACGGGAACTTGTGCACGAAAACAGGCCTTGCTGCACTCTTGTTTACGACACTCCCGGGGGATATTCTTAGGATAACTATCATTTTCATTACAAATCATTATGAAGGGTTTATGAGTATATACATCCTCAAAGAAACATTTTTATGATTATGGATTATATCCATAAATAGTTCAATTTATGATATGTGTTTTACAAGTATGGAATTATGTTTTTTTATTTATAAACTGATCTAGTTTATGTCATTGTTTAGAAATGGTGCCTAGTGGAGGAAATGGATACCGTATCAATGCACGTACTCCATGTAGGGATTTCATTCCAACTCAAGATAATTATAGTAGAGCTAGTGATTCAACTGGTGATGATCAACTAATCACCATACTGTGACAACTCACTCAGGTTATAAATAATAACCTTACCCATATGTGGCACCCTGATCCACAGCATGGAGGATAAATGTTAGATCGCTTCATGAGGAAGAAACCACCAACATTCAATGGTAGTACAAATCCATTAGTAGGTGAGCAATGGATAAGTTCCCTAGAGAAAATATTTTAGGCTTTGGGAAGTATTGAAAGGGAAAAAGTTGTCATAGTAGTCTATCGCCTCGCTATAGATGCTGATCAACGGTGGTTATTGATTCAAAACGCAAAGGAAGATGATAAAGTATAAAATATTGAATGGATGGAGTTAAAAGATCTTTTCTAAGAAAAATTCTTTCCTTGTGACCATCGAGTAGATATGGAAAGGCAATTTTTGAGTATATGACAAAAGGAGGATGAGAATGTCACAAAGTATGAGGCTAACATTACAAGGATAGCAAGGTATGTTGAAGATTATATACGTATCCCAAGAAGTAATATTGATCGTTTCTTTGATGGGTTAAACCCGTTTCTCCATTGAGAATTAGTCTCAAAATCCTTCTCATCGTACGAAGACATTGTCTCATATTCTATGAATACAGAAAAATAATTCTCAAAGTCTTATGAATTCAAAGAAAAGAAATAGAATAAGAGATCTGTTGATCAATTTGGGAATGAAAATAAGGGGAAGAAGGGAAAGGTTGATGATCCATCCTGTGGTAAATGTGGTAAGAAACACCCCGATACTTGCTTAAAAGGAATGGGAGTCTATTACAAGTGTGGTGAAAATGCCACCAAGCTCATGATTGAAAGTGGAAGAAGGAAGCTACCGATGTCCAATGCTACAATTACAGGGAGATGGGACATTATGCAAATGAATGTCCTAAGTGTCAGGGGAACATACCTCAGAAAAGGCCAAGGGATCAAGGCCAAGCATATGTTATCACTACTGCTGAGGTAGAAGCTCCGAAAGACGTGGTGGTGGGTAATTTAATGGTTTCCTCAAGTTTAGAAAATGAATTATTTGATTCTGGATCATCGCATTGTTTCATATCTTCCCAGTTTTCTATGAAAATTAGATATTTCCAATTTGATTTAATAAGGGAGTTTTCAGTTAAAACTCCTAAGGGAAGTATCATTGCAATAATGTTTTGTGAATCAGTCCCCATTAGAGCACAAAAATGTTCTTTATCCGTTGATCACATCGTCCTACCAAGGATTGAGTTTGATATAATCCTTGGTATAGATTGGCTTTCGGACCATGATGTGAAGATTTATTGTAAGAAGAAGTAGGTTATGATTTTTGATGATGATGATAAGGAACACCTTATCTTTAGAGCAGAATCGTCACCACCTAATTCTTATCTAGATCCACCCCCAGTATCACAACTAAATTCAATTATTGGGGAGGAAGATAATGAAATGACTGTGGGTGAGGAAATGAATGTTCAAATAGAGGATGTACCTATTGTGAAAGAATATGTAGATGTGCTTATGAAAGATTTACCTGGAAATCCTCCAGAAAGGGAAGTTGAGTTTCCCATTGATTTAATTCCTGGATCAAGGCCTATATCAAACACCCCTTATAGAATGGCCACTCAAGAATTAGTTGAAAAAAATAAACAACTAGAGGAATTGAGTAATAAGGGATTAATTCTCCCTAGTGTTTCTCCAGGGGGAGCCCCTATTCTCTTTGTTAAAAAGAAAGATGGATCTATGAGGTTATGTATCAACTACAGGGAGATCAATTCTATAACAATAAAGACCATGTATCCCCCACCTCGCATTGATGATTTATTTGACCAACTGCATGGAGCTCAATACATTTCAAAGATTGACCCTCGATTTGGATACAATCATTTTTGTGTGAAGAAGGAAGACATTCTGAATACATCATTTCGAACAAGGTACAGGCATTAAGAGTTTTCAGTAATGCATTTGGGGCTGACTAATGCACCCTCTGTATTCATGGATCTAATGAATAGAGTTTTCAAGGAATATCTCTATGATTTTGTGGTGGTATTTATTGATGATATCTTGGTATTATCCAAAATCTATGAAGATAATGAGAATCACTTGTGCATTATCCTGGAGACTCTTTGAAGACATGAATTATGTGGGAAGGTTAGAAAGTGTGAATTCTAGCTTCCAGAGATTTCTTTTCTTAGCCATATTCTCTCTAAAGATGGAATCTATACTGATCCTTCTATTACCAAGGCAATCCATGAATGGCCAGAACCTACGAGTATAACTGAGGTACACAGTTTTACTAGTTTCGCAGGTTATTTTCAATGTTTCATCCAGAAGTTTTCCTAGTTGGATAACTCATTAGCAAAGATGACACGTAAAGGGGTTAAATTTGTTTAGACAAAAGAGTTTGAAGAATTTTTTGAAAAAACTGAAGAGAATATTAGTCAATGATCCTATATTGACTCTACCATTGGGGAATTATGGGTTCGTTATTTATAGTGATGCATCGAAGAAAGGAATTTTTTGTGTCCTTATGCAGAATGAAAGGGTTATTGCCTAGGCATCACAATAGTTGAAAATTCCTGAACAGAACTATCCTACTCATGATCTCAAGTTAGCAGCTGTGATCTTTTCTTGGATGATATGGAGGCACTACCTCTATGGTGAAAAATGTGAGATTTATACTGATCAAAAGAGTTTGAAGTATATTTTCTCAAAAAAAGAACTCAAAATGAGGCAAAGGAGATGGCTTGAACTACTCTAGGATTATGATTGCACGATACACTACCACCCGATGAAGGAAAATAAGGTTGCATATTTTTTGGGCAGAAAAGATCATGCAGTTTTGAACATGATGAGAATTGAAAGGGATCATGTTTTCATGGATCCAGTGAATATGGATATGGTAATTACCATGGAAGGTGAAACATCAATACTTTTTCAAATGGTTGCCAAACCATATTTACTAGAAAAGATAAAGAGTTATCAGACCGGTGATGAAGTGTTTCAAAAGAAGATTAAAGCTATGAATAATGGGAGACTGAATGACTTTGGGTATGAAGTGGGAATTTTGAAATTTGGGAAGAGACTTTGTGTTCCCAATATACCTTATCTAGAAAAGGATTTTTTGGGAGATTCTCATAGTTCCAATTTCTCTATACACCCTGGGAGCACAAAAATGTTTAGAGAATTGAAAGAACATTTTTGGTGGGACAACCTAAGGAGGGAGATTGCTGATTTTGTGTCACGATGTATGGTTTGTCAACAAGTGAAAGCTGGAAGGCAATAGACTGGAGGAGTCAAACAACCTCTTCCCATACCGAAGTGGAAATGGGACAATATTATGATGGACTTTGTCATGGGACTACCAAAGACTCCTAGAAGGAACGATTCAATAAGGGTTATTGTTGATCGTCTTACCAAGTAAGAACATTTTCATGCTATAAGGGAAGATTTACCACTTGAATGTCTAGTAAGGCTATATATTAATGAAGTGGTGAGACTTTATGGAGTTCCCCTATCGATTGTTTCTGATAATGATCCCCGTTTTACATCAAGATTCTAAAAGAGTCTTCAAGAAGCCTTGGATACTAAACTTCATTTGAGAACTGCCTACCAGCCTCGAACAGATGGACAATCAAAATGGACTATACAAACCTTAGAAGACATGTTGAGATCATGCTCTCATGACTTTTAGGGTATGTGGGATCAATATTTACCTATGGTGGAATTTTCCTATAACAATAGCTTCCATTTGAGTATTTAGATGGCACCATATGAAGTGTTATACAAAAAAGAGATTTCACACACCAACTTGTTGGGGTGACATTGGTGAAAGAGAACTTGTAGGCCCAGAACTGGTGCCTGAAATGATGGAAAAGGTGAAGGTAATCCCAAACCACATTAATGCTACTCAAAGTAGGCTGAAGATCTATGATGACAACCGAAGAATGGATTTGGAATTTTAGGTGGGAGATCATGTTTTCGTGAAGGTATATCCATGGAAGGGAGTTATACATTTTGGAAATAAAGGTAAATTGAGTCCCAGGTACATCGGTCCTTTCGAAATTCTAGAACAAATTGGGGATGTAGCTTACTGTTTGGCAATGCTGCCAAATCTCACCAAAGTTCATGATGTGTTCCACGTATCACTGTTGAGAAAATAGATGCCTGACCCAACACAAGTACTCACCTATGTGGAATTAGAACTGGGACCCGATCTTTCTTATTGTGAAGAGCCCATCAGGATTTTTGATACAAGAGAACAACTGCTGAGGAAATGAACGACTCGTCTGGTAAAAGTTCTATGGAGAAACCATAAGATGGAAGAGGCAACGTGGGAACCCGAGGAACTTATGATGAAGAACCACCCGATTCATTACATTCGGTAGTATTCTAAAAATTTCGAGGATGAAATTATTTGAAGGAGTGGAGAATATAAAACCCGAAGCTTCCACGGTACGCTTCCCTTTGAATAATATAGTAGTGTGTGTTGTACGCAACTTCGAGTTCTAACACACACACCACAACTAATCAAACTAACTGTTATGAATAGTAATACAAAATTTTTGAAATTTTATAAATTTTATCTTTCAAAATGGACTTTATTTTTGTTTTCGAAATATCGAAATTATCCTAGGGTGAAATTTTGGTATTTTTCTGATAACTTTCAATTTTTGATGAATAGTGAAAAAACATTGAGATATAGTTTAAAATAATATTTTTATTTAAATAATTTTTTATTTTATTTAAATTTAATTGAGGTAAAAATAGATACATAATACCTATATAAGTTCAATTTAATTCATTGTAGTTAGTTTAGAATAATTTTAGATATATAAAAATTTAATTGAACATTGCATCGTCTTTTACCCACCTCCTAGGAGAATTTGGAAATTCACATAAAACATAATTTTACTGCTTTTGTGTGTGGAATTTTGAAAATGCGAGAGACACGATTAACATTAAGGAGTAAAATGTGGTTCAATGAGATAAAAATAATTTTTGGTGAATAATATCTTTTTACTTTTATTTACGACGGTTAAAAGTAAATAGGGTAATTAAGGGTAAAAATAATAATAATATTACCCTAACACGTGTCCTAATTTTAGTGGACAAGTGTATCTCGACCAAAACAACCTTATGAATAAACTATTATCATTTAGGTCCACTTGGATTAGATTTGGTCATTTATTATTATTTAATTCTAAGAAGAGTTAAAAGAGTTAAAATAAAAGTGTATTTAATAAAATATTTTTAATATGGGGTTATACATAAGATAAATTCGATTGTAAATATTCATTAGAAATATAAAAATCTTTCCAACATAATGGTATTTTATTTATAATTTTTAGACATTAAATAATTTAATTTATTTATGACACAATGGTGATGCAGTAATTACCTAAGTAATGAAATATTAAAATAATTGATATTATAAATATCAAAATAAATGTAATTTGAGACTTTTTATGAATTCCACTAATTTTCTATGTTAATATGACATATTATGATCGGTTATATAAATTTCGTTCGAAGTAATAATGCTGTTATAAAATTATCCAAAACAAAATACCCAATAGTGTCAAAATTGACATAAAAGATTTTTTAAAACAAATATTATATTATTAATTGATATTAAATTCCTGAAAATCTAAATATTGGACAAGAGACTTATATCATGATATGTGTATCATTAATGGACCACTTGGGGGTCGCTTGGAGGTATATAGTAAGTTTGTTAACTATATAATATAAAAATACCAAGTGACATGGTAAGTGTCAAAGTAATTAACTAAGAGTTAAAACTAAAACATAAGGTCAATATAATGACCCAAACCTGTCTAAATTATATTATTTGAGTGGTTTTTGACCCATCCCCACCTTTAACTCTAAATAATCCACTTTGGAGACATTAGAAATCAAATATGAATTTATTATAAAATAATATTGTTAGCTTTTCCAAAGGTTCACCTCACCCCTCTTATAAAAGGGCACTCACCCTTCTCACTAATTCACACATTCAAAACATCTTGGCTCGAACAACTCCTACCCAAATACTCTCTAAACTTCTCTCAAGACATCCCAGAGGCTTTATTTTGATCATAAGGCCAACCTATGGAGCCCTTTTGATCATATCAAAAGGAAGAACCCGAAGAAGAGATAATGTTTTCACCACCCTTTTTCTAGTTCATTTCTTCTTCAACTTCATCTTTCTTTGTTGTTCCCATTCTAAAATATTAAATCCAGTATCTCCTATATACTATGATATTATTATAAATATGGTAAAACCATATTTATTATCCTATCCATCCTTTTAATGACATGTCACCATACGTGTGTATGTACGGCTTACAGTCTCCACATCGTGGTGTAATTGTTATTGAATATATTATTATTTGGATGGGTATAATAATGATGTGTAATTCATGTAAATAATAAATATGAAATGATAATTATTCTTTATATATAATATAAAATCCAATTATATATTATTTTAATATCAAAAGAATGATATTGTCGCTCGTGCGTACGTACGGACTACCGTCTCCATGAACACGATGAGATTCATTCCCCAACGTATCCATTCAAGACAAATTCTCATTTGATGACTAAATGTAGTGATTAAGAACTTTATATCATTCTTTATATGAATAAGGTACAACCTATTCATAAAAAACACGACTTATGTAACAAAACATATAAAAGAAAACGAGTAAGTTAACACCTGAAACAATGATAATACTAAGATATTATTAACAAATCAATGTTAAAAGATCATATATGATATCATAATTATGTATATGGTTCTTGTATAGTTTAATAACAATTTTTTAGCAATTATACAGGAGGTTAACATACCATCAACTATGTAAAAGTACAAGTTAAGGGTTTGTTTCACAATCTCTTCATTATCCAAGGTTGTTTATATGTGATTATCTACTAGGACCTCTTTATCATCCACATCCATGTTTCTTAAAAATGTATTTCAAATTTTTTTTACTATTTACTAGAATATGGGTTAAAGTCATTTATACCCTTTTTTAAATTTTTATAAAAGGTTTATAAAGGAATCTTTCTGTCGTTTTCCTAACAGGGTCCTTTTTTAAACCATTTCGAAAGAATTAAGGTAAGAATGTTTGTTTAACTTATACGGAGGGTGCGACTATTTTCAGCCATTATCAAATCATCGAATCTTCCCTTACAAGCTTATAGGAAAATATTCAAAGTAAATGTATTATTTTATAATAATGTGTCTTTTAAATGAATTCAAAAAAGAGATATTTCTTTCAAATAGTTTTGATTTCCTCAATGTCCACATCATTTGATGGATTTTAAGCTTATTTGAAGTTGATATATTATGATAAAAAACATCCATAATGTATTGTAGGTTTTGTGATATGTTTGAATCTGGATGTGTTATTTTTATACCATTCATGTTTTATGGTGAAATTATTGACATTTCGTATGCTAGTTTAAATACGAATGTTTATGTTATGTTGAAACCTGTTCATATGAGGAATGCATTGGACGTAATAAGTGACGGGTGGTGCCTGATATAGATCCTCGATGCATCGGTAGTTCTCATGAGACAAACTAGTGTCTTGGCACAAGGCCTTGACAAAATATTATTTGTAGTCTAGTCACGAGGCCTTGACTATGTGGTTATGATAGTCTGGCATTATTCATTCCATCATTATGAAAGTGGTTATTGATATTGCATGTGATTATTTGACTAGTATCATATCCATGTGAATAGGTAAATGGAATTATTTCATTTTATCTTTTCCATATTATGCTGAAGTTCAAGTTTAAAAGGCTTTTGTTTTAGCTATACATTTCCTTAAATGTTTATGTTTATTTATGAATGTTTCCGCAATATTTTTATCCTTACTGAGCATCTGAGCTCAACCCATTCAATTTTTTATTTTTCCTAGGAATTGAAGAAGTAATTTATGAATGACCTGCAGGTATAATATTATGGGATATGAAGACAAGATGTTTTTGTAGTAGTTTTCACATTATGATGTAATGTAAATTTTATGAATGTATCTAGTTATTCCAAGGATACTAAACTAATCGGTCTTTCGAGACTTGATCTTTTTTGTGATCATGCCAATGATATGTAATAATGTGCCGAATCTGGGTAACTGGGGTCGGGGCGTTACATATATTCAGTTAGCGAATGAGTCTTCATATCAATGGAAGCTAATGTCAGTGATGGATGACATGCACTTCGATTGTGTTGATCAAGGTAAGGTTGCAGTTGTATTTCTTGTATTGATTATTCATGATTTGGTTGAGATAGTTAATGGGGGCACAAACATCCATTTCTAAATGTTTTTACATGTGGTCAAAAATAAATGGTGGGTAGACCATTGAGGGATAGAAGCTTGAGGAGAGATCTGTGTTGTGTTTTGGAGATCATATTGTGGTACTTATGATGTATCAAGAAAAAAATATTAAAACATACCACCTTTCAAGATGGGATGTTCATCATAGAATACAAAATATTTATAAGACACTGAAAGCATTGTTTTGGTGGGAATACATGAAGAGAAAAGTGGAATAATTTGTTTGGTATGCCTCACCTATCAGTAGTTCATGGTAGAGGATAAACGACGAGAGGGTATGTTGTTGTATTTAAAATTTTCTAGGTGTAATTCGAATAAGAAAACTATATAATTTGTCACATGTCTACAAATAATTGTTATGAATCATGTTTTCATATGGTTGATTGTGAATTGCCTCATAAATCTAGCCCATTCCATCACTATTTTTGAATCCAATAATGTGGAAGACTTTTCCATACTATATATCCAAGAAGTGGTAAAAAGGAATGGAATGCCTATTTCAGTTGTATCATACTAATATCCATGTTTTATATCTCATTTTTTGAAAACCATAAATTAATTACATGCAACCCAATTGAAAATGAGTATGAAATATCATCCTCAAATGGATAGAAAGTATGAATAGACACTAAAAATATTGGAAGGAATTCTTAGGTCTCATGTAATGGGTTCTTTTGGATCCTAGGAAGAGAATATATCATTAAGGGAGTTATCATAAAATAATTGATATCATGCATCAAAAAATATGTCTTCTTTTCAATCATTGTATGGGAATCGTCATAGATCTCATTTTTTTGGGTTTAAATAGTAGGTAATATACTATTTTGTGTAATAATTTTTCAGGAGGAAATGGATAATATTAACATTATAAGTATGAGGATGGCGAGGCTTGGAGTCTTAAAAAATAATATATGGATCACCTTCGATGACCATTTTAATTTGAGAAGAGTGGTCATTTGTTCATGAGAATCTCTCCAAGGGGTGGGAATCATTGTTTTGATGAATATAGTGAGTTATCTCCTTAACATATAGACACTTTTGATATACTCGAAAATGTTTCGTAGGTGACCTATCAGTTGGATTTCCCACCAAGGATCAGTCCATTTCATAATGTACTTCATGTATCTCAGTTAAGGAAGTACTAGCCTAATCCTGACTATGTGATTCTATGGGATTGTGTAGTCCTAGATCTGGATGCTATGTTGGTCAATTTGTAGTTGTAGACTCTAGATTGTCAAGATAAACTACTTCATGGAAAAATCTTCAATGTAGTAAACATTTTGTGGAAATATGGTCTGATTCAGGAGGAAATGTTGGATCATGAAAATAAAGTGATGGAGTAATGTCTTGAAATATTCCAACATTGTGGTGATTTCTTACATTATAGATTTAGAAAGGCCAACGTTGGGGTGAATTTAGCACCCTTAGATTTAGGTACATGTCTTTTTATACATTTATTTGGAGTTTGTAAAAAGCATGGGTTGAGTATGAGGAGGTTATTTGGAATTTTTTCACTTTTTGGACTCTTTTATAATCATGAACAGTTAGTATAAATCAAGATATGTATCCAGGAGACCATGTAATTGATATAGTGTCCTCTGGGAAGGTTCATGGTTAGGTGCATGGTTTAGAAAAATTGTCTAGGAACGTAGGAGAAACCGTACATTCTTGGATAGAGAGGAATGGAATGTTTGAGACACATTTTTTCTAACTGTGTGATCCAACCATGTGAGTGGTTTCTTAACCTAGAAACATGTGCATATATAGTTCATGGTTTTACTAGTCATGAACCCTAACCATGAACCATGCAGTTTCATATCCCAAAATATTTAATAAAACTCTTCTTAAGACCCAATACCCCCCTTTTATTTACTAATATTTTATAATCTTGAATTCATTTTCCTCTCAATTCTTATGAATATATTCCCTTCAATCTAGGAGAATGTTTTAGGAGATTCAATTCCCTTTGGATATCTAGATTCTCCATTAAATCGCCTTTATTGGACATTCTTATTATATTACTTCTTTTTATCTTTACTAGAACCTTAGATATGATTTTTTGTACATATATCCATGTTTATTGATAGGAATTTTGATTTTTTATTATTGGATCTAGGGAAATAAAGGTGTTTCATAATCAATAATATATATAATTGGTGTGTTGTTCTTAGTTTTTTCAATTGTTTTGGCAGAAGGTGGATTCTTTCTCACTATCACTTCATTAAAACATGAATGTTTGGTATTAAATTTATTTAATTACTTGAAATGGTTGTGATTTTTTTTCATTCTTGTTGGAAATTAATTTATGGATGGTTTTGGGAAATTATTCAAATCATATGGATTTAGAAAATTCTATTTGGTTTATGATTTTAAAATGATGATTTAATAAAATGGTTTTAAACCATGGAAAATGATTTTTGAATGTTTTGACGAATGAATGGTTTTATGTGGAATAATTTTTCATGGTATTTGGAATACATTATTGGTGTGATTTAATGATTTTTACATGACCCTGAATAAGGGACGTGTACCGTTGGGGTACAAGATACATGACTATTGAAATGGGGCGTGTGCCATTGGGGAACAATGAGTTTGGCCTCCTAGTGATGACTTGGTAGAGGGATGAGAGACTTCTCATGAGTATGGAACTATCACCTCGGTATGCATGGTATGTGATTGGAGACATGGATATCATTTTTTTCAAATAATGGAAAATGTTTTTGATGATTTTTGAAATGTTTTCCTTGGAAATTTATTATAGTTTGATATTGATTGATTTAATATTTTCAACTATTTTATATAAATTATGCTAACAACATTTATCCGAGTGGTGTGAATTGTTATGTCATTGGGGAAATCCTACTGAATTTAGACTCACCCCAATCTTGTGAACTTTTTGCATATGTAGATTTCATCTATCGATAGACAGGTAAAGGCAAGGTATCATGGTTCATTATCGATGCTTCTTGATACAAGATGAATGAATTATCTATTTGGAGCATGGATAAGGGTAGGAGATGATGGTTTTATTTCTATGGATCCTTTGGGTTTTTTTCCTTTGGTTAGGTCACATGGTCTCATCTTGTACTATGATATAGTTTTTGTCTTCGTTATGTATCGTTGGTTATTTTTGAGTTTTATTTTTATACCCATGGATCATATAAGGGTTTCTTTGGTTATTGTCTTTTGGTTTGGGTGGTTATCGTTTAAATGGAAAATCATACCCAAACTTTTATTGAGTCCCTTGGAATTTATTTCCATGCTTTGGTGTATTGGGTATTTCACCTAAGGACAATAACACCCACCACCTCTTCCCAAGACAATGGGTGAGGGGAAGAGTGTTAAAAATGTTATTAGCTGGTTCAGTTCTTGAATAGTATTAGTTGTCCAGTTCATGATTTTGGATTCTATTAAAGATATAGGTTCTTCGGAACATGAAATATATATAATAAAAATACATATCTAACCATTTTATTCCGAACTTCAAGTTACCATGGTTTCTGGGTACATGAGTGTTTGAGACAATTGAAGGAGTTCTCACCACACCGTCAGGGGTTTAGTTGATGAGAAGAGAATGACATGAATTGATAGAAATGAATTCAAAATAGGATTGCATCATTCATCTTGTGTAATGATATGTGATATGGTGAATAGGGTGTGTATTTTTAAAAATAATTTAAATTGTTTAATTTTGAAAAGTATGGTTGTGATATTTTTAAAATGGTTTGAAAGATGAAATGGTAAGATTTTGGAAATAAATGATGTGGTAGTGTTTATGTGGTAAATTTTAAATTTATAGGCCTTCAATTTTTAATAAGTGAGATTAAATTATGTTTTTCTTGGTTATAGTGAATGGAACTGGGTAAACATCATAGGAACCAACAGGAGGAGGCCGCTAAGAATATGGTTGCAACTGAGCTACAATGAACCAATAGTTAGTCTACAGTTTTATCCAGGTTTTTAAAGTTTTGGATAAGGATAATAAGTAATATGAACCTTGGAAATTTTATCTTTTCATTCAGTTACAAAATAAAAATCCACCAATATTTTTGGGGGATTCTGTGATATAAAAGAAATATGTTTGGTTGAATATGATGAATTGAACCATCAATTTAATTGGGGCATCATCAGGTTTAAAAGTGAATATGGAAACGTATATTCTAGAGTACCTAGCATTCCAATGGTGTGATTTGGATGTTCATGCTAATGTAGAATAAGGCATGAAATTAGAGGGTTTTGAATAATTGATCAAAATTTTTTTATCCTCACTCATTTCAAATTTCTAGAATAATGGAATTATTTAGTTTGAAGTAGGAAAATATCATGATAATTGAGTATCCAGCTAAATTTATAAATTTAGTCCATTTTTTCATTGTAATTTTCTACAATTGTGTCCTTTATGTAAATAATTTTTGAGTCAGGGTTGAAACCAGAAATTCACTTGAAGATTGTTGTTCTTTGTATAATGGATTACAAAGAGATGGTCAATAGTTTAATGATATAAGAAAGATACATATTGGGAAACAAGGTTGTTGGAAGAATATTTATTCCTATGGGATTAGGTGGGAACTCTAATTGTATAAACAAGTTTAGGGACACCTATTCTTAAGGGGGTAGTATATCTCCAAATTAGACCATGGGATCTGTCAACTTTCCTCCTCATATGAAGAGTAATATAGGATGATTTCAGTGGTTCTTTTGAGTATATGAAGAAAGATTGTGTAGACCCCACTTGAGAATGTCACAATTACAATCATATGTGACATTGTTATCATTTTTGTCATTTTCCTCCATGGTCCGGTGCTAAAGAAAAATCTCATACTAATCAAGCATCTTATGCTTCAATATAAAAAGTTTAGCAGAGTAACTCTTGTAATCAAAATATAGATATCCATGGTGATTATAGAAATACCATGATTCCTCAGGTAATGTTATCTCAATAGGGTAATATATAGAAAAGTGCACTGAGTAAGAAATTAAATGGACCTAAGCAAGTGATCATGGAAGATCAATCAGGACCTTCGACAATGAGGGGTATAATTCTTTTGAATTCCACCCTTATGAAAATATTGTTTGATATGGGCATGTCCTACTCATTTATTGCTTATCATGTTGTTGGGGTTGTGTGTTGAGATGATTCCTTTTTAAAAAAACTCGTATTGGTAATTGGGAATACCAAGCCTTTAGGTGAAAAGATTATTTTATAGTAATCGATGTCGTTGAGTTGATTTTGGATTTATCATTTTTGGATATGGATGCCTATGAATTCATCTTTGGTGTAGATTTGTTTACATCATTCAAGGCCTACATCGACAGTTATGATTGAATGGAATGTTTCACATTTCTCGATGGTGTCAAGAATGTCTTTAGAAGAGATTGGGATGTAAAGGATGGTACAACCAAACTTAGGAAATTGATTGTTCGAACTATCTCTTATTAGTTGGAAGTTGTAAATTTTTAATATATGGATTAGATCAGTAATTTATATTTACAAAACATCATAGACCGATTTTCTTTTTTTTTTAAAAACTCAAGATTTACACCCAAAAGACAAATGGCGTTTATGACTGATCTACTACAAAGGACTAGTACTATCCCACTTGATTCTTATTATATGGTACTAGAATATTTAATTTAATTTATTAATTAGTTAGAATATTTGGAAAGTAAAGGGTTTATCTGACCAAGTATGTCTTTATGGGAAATATCAGTTTTAAAAAAAAACATTGATGAAACACTTAGAATTTGTGTGTATTGTCGTAATCTTAACCAGTTTGTTGTAAATAATCAGTATCCTCTTCCATTCATTGAAGATATATTTTATCAATTCAGGGGAGCGTACTGGTTCTCTAAAATTGAATTACATTCACGGTATCACAAAATTCACATTCGTGAGGAGGATATTCTGATGATAGATTTCAGAAGTCGATATGGCTATTATATGTAGGTGGTTATGTCATTCGGTCTTATGAATTTTCCATCCATCTTTATGGAATTAATGAATTATATATTACAATGGTATCTAGATTCTTTTTTAGTGGTGTTTTTGGATGAAATAAGGTGTATTCAATGAAAAAGATGAATCCTAAAAAACAATTAGTAATAGTGTTTTTTATCTTGTGGGATCATCGTTTTTATTCAAAACATTCACAGTGTGGATTTTGGATACATGAGGTATATTTCCATGGATATTTGATTTCTAAAAAATAGTTTTTGTAGATCTTGAGACGATAGAAGATTATATCTCTTGGAAATCACTAAATAATGTGTTTGAGATACATAGTTTCCTGGCCTTATCCAGTAATTACTAATGATTTATGTGTGGATTTTCATTACTAGCTTCACTAATGATATCTTTGATGATAAATATTGTTTTGTTACAATGAAACAATTAATTTCACAAGTCTTTTCACGAGCTTAACGTTTTCCTTACATTAGAACCTATCTTGGTATTTTTGGAATCAGGATAAATATATGTGGTGTATATGGATGCTTTGAGATCAGGGTTGGGATGTGTTCTCATACTGGGAGATCATGTCATTACTTATGTCTCATTATAGTTAAAGGTGCATAAGATGTAATAAACAACACGTGATTTGTAATTGGTTGTTGTTCTTCATTCTTTGAATACTTGGGTTCATTATCTATTTGGGGAGAAATTTGTGGTCTTTATGGATCATAATATTTTGATACACATTTTATTACAATGATATATGAATATAAAATAATGAATATAGATGGATATCATAATTTTTTTTACTTTTACATAATTTATATACAAGGTAAAGGGAACTATTTGGAGGATGCATTAATTAGGATGTGATATATTTAGTTTTATAACTAATTTTCAGATCAATGGTAGCTAATTTAGGTGATAGGTGACATACACATGGACTATGTGGAGAAAGGTAAGGTTTCAGTTTTCTTTCCTCTCATATTTATCCATTATTTGGTTGAGAATGTTAAAGATTCAAACACATAAGATTCTAAATGTGTTTCTATGAGGTCAAATATCAAAGGTGGGTAGACCATTGAGAGACAAAATCATGACGGGATATCTATGTTATGTTTTCGAGATCAGATTTTGGTACCTCTGACGTATCAGGAACAACTATTAATTCCTAATACCATTAGAAATGGGTGTTCATACATGAATATGAAAGATTTATAGGGAAATAAAAGAATATTTTTGGTGGGTGGTAACTATGAAGAAAGTGGTGAAATTTTCTTCAAGATGCCTCACCTATTAGTAGGTCATGGCAAGCATAAACTACCAGGAAGTATGTTGTAGTATTTACCAATTCTTTTGTGGAAATAAGAGTAGAGAGTTATGAACTTTTTCACAGGTCTACCAAGAATGGTTAGGAAACATGATCCCATATGTGTTATTCTATATTTACTCACAAATTCAGCCCATTTCATTCATATTAATGAATCTAATATAGTGGAAGACTTTTCCAAACAATATATCTAAGAAGTGACAAAAAGGAATGGTGTACTAGTTTCAATCAGATCAGATAGTGATCCATGATTTAAGTCTCATTTTTGGAAATCCTAACATTAAGACCTTGGAACCAAATTTACAATGAGTATGGATTACCATACTCAAATTACTGTATAGTCCTAACAGAAAATTTAAACATTAGAGGAAATTAATAGGGATTATTTAATAGATTGTTCTATCGATTGGGATGATTATAAAATATATGTGGAGTTCTTGTACAATAACAATTATAAATCTTTGATACATATGGATCCTTTAGAACAATTGTATGGGATTTCCTGTTTCTATCAACTTTTTTAGGTGAAAAAACAAGATACTTCACTAGTTGTTCCAAGCATTGAACAAGAAACAATGGAGAAGATTCAATTGAAATGGAAGATGATTATGATGGCTTAGTGTAATTGGAAATCAAATGTGGATAACATTTGATGACCATTTTCTTCCAAGGTGAGTGATCATGTGTTCATGAGAATATCTTCAAGGCTTGTGCATCCTCATTTTAGTAATCAGGTCACATTATCTCCTTGATAAATAGGCCCTTTTGAGATACTTGAATGAGATGGGGGGTGGCATAATAGTTGGATTTTCCATCAAGGTTCAATTCAGTGCACAATGAGTATCATGTATCTTTATAAATGGAGTATCAGCCTGATCCTGACCATGTGACTTGATGGGATCACATTCACCTAGAGCTGAATGTTATGTTGGTTCATGTGCCGGTATGGATTCTGGATAGGAATACAAATTCTTGCATGGGAAAAGCATCAGTTTAGTGTGCGTTTTGTGGAAAAAAAGTCAGATTTAGGAGGAAATGTGGGAGTGGGAAAACTAAATGATGGTTAAATGGCCCAAACTCTTCCAACATGATGATGGTTTCCTACATATTTAGTATGGAAAGACTAAATTTGAGGAGAACAAAACACCCCTATTTTTAGGTACATGATTCTTTATTCATGTATTATGAGTTGGTACAATGTTTGGGTGGAGTTCTGGGAGGTTATGCTGGATTTTGTAACTTTTTTAAGGCTTCTCTTATAGTACAATATTAGTATAAATGATGCATAATCTCTAGGAAAACATGAAATTGAAACATTGGGTATTGGGTAGTTTCACTGTTTGGTGCATGGTTTGACCAAACTATGAGGATAGCTAGGAGAAGCCTATCATTCTTGTACATTGAGGAATATCATGGTTGGTACACAATTCGTTTAACCATGTGAGCCAATCGTGAGAGGTGTAGCTTGATGCAAACGATCATGCACGGTTAGTGCACAGTTTGACTAATTATGTTCCCCAACTATGCATTGTGTAGTTTCAGATCTGAAAATTTTGGAACCAACTTGGATTAAGTCATGTGACCCTATTTTATTTCTGAATCCTTTATAATCCCAAATTTATTTTCATCTCAATTATTTAGGGTTGATTCCCTTCTATTTGAGAGTATGTTTTACATGATTCATAGCCTTTTGGAGAACCGGATCCACCTATAAGTCTCTGTCATGGGTTGTTCTTCTTAAATCTCTTCTCATTCTCTCTCTCAAAACCTTAAATTTGATCCACTGTGGATATATCCATCTTCCATTTTGGGAATTATAATTTTTTTTCTTATTTTATATAGGTTTGGGAATGTGTTTCATGATTAGATCAAGATAATTATTGTTTATTTCTTCATTTTTTGAATACATTTTTAGGTTTGTAGCTACTTTATCATTTTCACTTCATTATAATAGGAATGATTGGTTGTGTATTGATTTAATTTCATATAATGTTTTTAAAATCCTTGTTGTATTATTTTTGGAAACCTATTTAGTGATGATTTTGGGAAATTGTGGAAAGATGATAGATTATAGAAAATGATATTTAGTTTGTGGTTTTAAAATGATGATTTAAAAAAAATTGGTTTTAAAACTTTCAAAATGGTTATTGAAATGTATTAAATAATGAATGTTTTTATGTTGAATTTTTTTGTCATGGAATTTGTAATAAACATTTATTGGGAGTTTTTTATTTCAATGTGACCCTGAATAAGGGGTGTGTACCATTGGGGTATAAGATATGTGACCCTAGATAAGGTGCATGTTACATTGAGGAATAAGGATATTGGAAACCTAATGATGACTTGATATATGGATGAGATAATTTCCATGTGTATAGTACTATCACTTGATAATTCATGGTGTGTGTTTGGAGACATGGATGCGGGTTTTCTAAATAACGGAAAGATAGGTTTTGATGCTTTGTGAAATGATTCCCATGGAAATTTATTATGGATGGATATAAACATTTTGAGTGTTTTAAATCTATTTAAAATAAATTATGCTAAAAAGGTTTATCCTAGTGACATGAGTTGGGAATTCATTAGGGAAATCCTTATAAGTTTAGACTCACACACTTCCTGGGTACTATTGTGTTTTTGATGATTTTTTTTATTGAGGAACAGGTAATGGAAAGGTATCCATGTTCTTTAGTGATGCTTATTGATACCATGGGAATGGCTTGTCAAGCTGGAGATTGGTGAAACTTGGGAGATACTAGTGTAAGAACCTGGATCTTTATTTCAGGTATGGATCTTTATATCAGGTTGTTTTTTATAAAAAAAGAAAGAGTTGGGAAATTTTCTATGTACACGCCATGTACCCAGTTGCTTCATATAGCCACGTAATGGTTGTGTAACTGCTGAGTACATGATTGTTTGGGTGACTTGGCTAACCACCTAAATCGGGATCTGGCTAAGGCTAGTACACATTGTGTAAATTAAATGGACACATCCTGTACTTTTTTTATATGATTAATTGAAGTGGGGTTGTGTCTCATCTCTAGAACAAACTTATTCTTCCTGTTTCTTGTACTGTAGTACGACGTATGGATGAAGTTCATTGATCTCCTACCGTTCCTCTATTCGATCTCTTATTGAGACATTGCTTGTTGTGTGGGATTCCCACCGGTGAGTTATCACTCTATTTAGAGCCTCTCTTCCTGATTTATATTCTATTATGAGTTATCAAGGGTTGATCATTTTTACCCTTTTCGAATATATACATCATTCTATGCTAATTCAATGGCCGACGTTGAAGAGTGTTCCTCATACACCATCAAGGTAGGTGGTTTGGGACATTCATCGATTTTCATTTTATTTGATATGCTTAAACTACTGAATAACCATGTGGGAGTTTCCATGTTTATTTACACAGGACCATGAGAGCCATGGTGTAGATTTTTATGCAAGGGGTATTGATCGTTAGAGCCACCTGTTGGTCATTTATTATTATTTACATTATTTTGACCCAGGGGGTATTGACCGTGAGAGATATGCAGAGGTGGTGAGATATTTATTGATTCCATGTGGACCTAGGGGTATTGACCTTGAGAGATACTCATGTGGTCGTTTTCAATAGATTAGTGTTATATTAAACCAAAGGGGTTATACCATGAGAGCATTCCTATAGGGTTGTTATGAATGATTGAATGAATAATTATGATGAGTCTACCAAGCCAAAGCACAATCTTGGACTCAGTTCACTTGTTTGTTTAGATGGTCTTCTGAGATGTCTGCTTTGGTACAATTACACAAGTGGATACAAAGATTAGGATAGATCATAAGGTTACATTATTCAATGTATTGAATAATTGTTAAACATAAATGAATGTAATTGAAAACTGTATAATTATTTACTTTTGAGTACTTCCATGTTTATTGCTTCATTTTTGCATATAACCTGATATATATATTCACTGACAGTTAGACATAGATCTTTTAGTGTTTGCCTTCTAGGATGTGTCTCACAGCCTATTTGGGTCATGATTCTAGACCCAAACAGATTATATGGTTTTAAGTATAGATTTGAGGTAATCACCCTTCTTAATCTGGAACTGGATTGCTGTTAGAGCTGGAGAGCATGTGACCAAGCTGAGGCTGGCAATGTTGTTGGAGTTTACTGTTTTTTTGTAATCTAGTTTCAGTATTGTATTTCCAGCATTGTGACTTGTTTTGATGCTTTCCTAGATACAAGTGACATGAATCATTTATTTATATATGCTACAATTTTTTATAGTATGATTCATTCCCTTTTTTACTTCTATTGTATAGAATTACAACTTCCACTACTGTTTACTATTCATTTCCACTGTGTTACGCTGTCTATGAAGGAATATTTTCCCCACAATCACACCCAAGGCCCGCACTACTAGTCAGCAGCCTTCAGAATTTGGTTAAATTTTCTTGAGGTCATGTGACCAACCGGGTATGGGAAACCTTTGGGTGGTACATAGATCCGAGAATTTACAAAGTGGTATTAGAGGATATTTATTTTCTTTTATTTACTATTTTGATCCCATAGAAAGGGATATGAAGGAATATGTATTTGGTAATATGATTTTCTCAGGAGTAGCTAACCTGTGTATAGGAAAAAAATAATTTACCTCAATATTGAATTTTTTTGTTTTTGCAATCATTATAGTTGATTTGATTTCATCGTTGGCTGAGACACTTGTGTTGTGTTGATATTGGTTATATAATTATGGTTCTATTTTTGTTACACCCAAATGATATTACGGTATTACATCACATGAATCATATAGTCACTTTCTAGAGATCACACGTCATCAATTCCTTTCATGCCATTTAGGATGAATTACTGAATACATGTTGTTGTGATAGATACTGTGGTAGATATGTATGCGGTTGTGATAAAGTTTTTGATAGAATACCGGATATTTTGTTAGGGTATTGTAATATTTAATGTTTTATTGGGATGAACACCATATTTTGGTCCCTGAAGGGTTACAGTCCCTCTTGGATCAGAATTTTTTGGATAATGTTTGAACATTAATTGATTTTTTCCATGTTTTGATGCAAATAAGGATGAAAAACATTGATTAGTAGGAGAATGGGCTCTGAAAGGAATGAATTTTACATGCCTTGGACAAATTTTTATGTTTTCAGGGGTTTTAGAGGTTACTATCTAGAAACCCAGACAACACGACATGCGGTTTTATGAACACATGCCATGTGTTCTTCTTTTTTGGAAAAATAACTTTTATTGATTACACACCTTGTACTGTATGTACATACCATACAGTCTTCAACCATGTCACTAACTATGTGAGCAGATATACGATGTTGGATAATTTTTGTTAAACATGTCGTGTACTAAGAGTACACGTCGTGCCGTAAGGATCGTGTATCCGACTATGTGGCTAACGACTCCGGTGGATGAGACATAGGTTTTACATTCCATGTCTTGTTTATTCACGCCATGTAGATTAGACCATGTCTCCATCCCCATGCCACCATTTATAGGGTGAACACGCCGTATAGGGTTACCAGGGAGGGAACCATGTGGTTCGAGCTATGTTGAAATACATGGGAATGGGAAAATTCTGGTACACACCATGTCATTGGAGGAACATGCCATGTGTATGGGTTTTACATGATAAGGTTTGGTAGAGGTAAACACCATGTTTAATGATTATGATAACACACCATGTAGATTTTATACACGTCGTGTAACCCTATATTGTAGATCCTAAATGCTTTCTTCTCATGTTCCTTTATTTCACTTCTAAATTGATTTCCTTGATAATCGTTAACTAAGGTTTGCAGTTGAACTTGCAGAGTCATGTCGCAAAGACGTCATCCTACTGTGCGCCAGGTGTACAAAGATGACCAAACGCTGAAAAGGATATAACAGGGACTACCTATAGATCGTCCCGTTATGCCCCTCTTGGAACCAACTATTATACCAGACACATGAGATGACGCACAGTTCCATGAATGATTTATGGGGATTCTGCAAACATTCCATGAAGAACCACATCCTGCCCTGACCATGGCAGAGTTGATACGGGTATTCTAGAAGCATCACCCTACCACATGTTCTATGGATGGAGGAACACATGCAACAAAGTCATGGTTGGAGACCGTGCTTTCCATCTTAAAAAATTTTGAGATTCCCTTTCAAAGGAGGGTGAATCTCATGACGTACATTCTATGAGATTCATCCATGAGATGGTGTGATTTTATCACGTAGGTAGGACATCATTATGATATGGGTTTGGAAGAGTTTTTGAGGACCTTCAATTACTACTTCTACATGAGACGTTTAGGGGTTATTGAGATTTAGAATTTATAGATTATTAGTAGGGCTCCCTTTCAGTGATGGATTAATCTTATTGTTTCACAATGCTTGTGTGCTTCGCACCTACTTTGGTAGGTGAAGAGTTATCACTTGCTAAGAGGTTTGAGGATGGTCTAATTTATGATATCATATTTTAGTTGAATGTCATTATGATGACTTTGGTGATGGATATAGTGTATTAGACACTGATTACTGAGTGCAATTTGAGGGAGTTGGTAGCTGCGAGCTTGGGCCGTTCATCATCCATTGCTAGTACTCTTTTGTTTAATAGCAAGAAGTTCCACAGGGGGCCATTACGCGGTGATTCCAGTAGTAGGGATGTATCTACAGGTATCCAAGTGAGGTGCTACCAGTGTAGAGAGACTAGACACACGAGACATCAGTTACCGAGAGACCCAATTGAGTGCTGAGCTTGCGGTAAGATTGGTCATCTTCATCATTTTTTACAATTCTTATCATAAGTTTCTAGTGATATGGGATCTATTATGACTCCATGTTCAGGAGAAGGACCACCAGTTTCTACTCATTCTCGAACTGGAGTTATTCAGGCCATTCAGGCTGAGGAGGTGGTTCTTTCCATGGTATTCATGCTTCAGTTTTTCAGCGATAGTGGGGCGGATCAGCTATGGGTAGTCAGGTAGGGTCATTGGACTATGGTACTGGTCATACTTTTGTAGTCGAGTAGACCTAAGAGGAGCAGGATCCCAAAACCTCTATGGTTAATGGAATGATTCTAGTTTCCTTTGTTATAGCTTCATCTCTTTTTTATATAGGGGTTTCCTGGTGATTCATATATGTTTCCATTTTGTAGAGCCTTAGGCTCTGTATCATTACTTCTGAGTATGTTGTTATGCTAGACACTCAATTGGGGATGCAGACGACTAGTGTACATTAGTGAAAGGAGTGCCCTCTTGAGGATGGTGGATGTCCCATCATATGGTACCTCTATGTCTTAGATATGACATGCTTCAATTTCTTTCTCAGAATGGACTGGTTAGTCTTCTTTCAGTCCTTTGTTTCTTATATTGTCATATAGAGGGTTTCACATCACCGTAGGGTGGTCTTTTCTACACAAGGGAGAATGGTATGTCCAAGAATGTAGAGAGGGACCCAAGAATCATGGGTAGGGAGGAATTACTACCCAAATTGATAGTTTATATATGGATGAACTGGGGGCTTCACAGATAGACTTTCCCCTAGTGGTGCATTTTTTAATATATGTATATTCAGACAACTTTTTTGGTTTAACTCTAGAGTGTGAGGTAGATTTATCTATTGTTCTTATGCAAAGAGTGGAACTAGTGTCCATTCCTCCCAATAGGATGGCTACACCAAAGTTACATGAGATGATGAAGGAGCTAGAGGAGTTATTGGTAAAGGGTTTCATCTGAACCGGTACATCTCCATGGTGATCACCTAACCTTTTTTAGAATAAGTTCAATGGTACCCATAGAATTTGTGTGGTCTATCATAAGTTAAACCTATCGATGGTCAAGAACAGATACCCCTTGCAAGGGATTTATGATCTCTTTGATCTGCTTCATGGAGCCAGGGTGTTCTCGAATATTTACTTGAGATCCGGTTATGATCAGTTGCATTTTATACCATCAGATATACCTCTTAAATCCTTTCTATGTAGGTAGGGTCTATACGAGTATTTGGTTATGTTGTTCGGTCTCACAAATGTGCCAGTAGTTTTAATGGAACTGAGGAACTGAGTGTTCCATCCTTTCTTGGATTATTTTGTGGTAGTCTTCAGGGATGATATATTGGTGTACTCTCACACTATACACAACCATCCTATTCATCTTGATATCATTTTGAGTATACTGAGAGATCATAAGTTGTATTCCAAGCTCTCAAAATGGAACTTTTGTATAGACTAGATTCACTTGTTGGGTCAGGTTATCTTAGATATAAGAGAATCAATAGATGTAGAGAAAGTGAAAGCAGTAGTTTCCTAGGATCGGCCAAAGAACATCTTTAAGGTGCAGAGTTTTTTGAGGCTGGATGGTTACTAAAAACACTTTATTCTAGACTTTCATTCATAGAAGTTCCATTGACGGGTCTCATTAATAAGGGTGCAAAGTAACTGTGGAAAAAAACTTTTGATTTTTCCATTCATGAGCTGAAGGGGAGGTTGAATTCAGCACCGATACTTCTACTTCCAAATTTGGGAAAGAGTTACACTATTTACTGTGATGTGTCAGGTATCAGGTTGGGAGAAGAGCCTATATATGGGGAAGGATTCATTGTGTACGGTTCTCCGTAGTTGAGGCCACCTGAAAGGAATTACTCGATTCGAAATTTATAGTTAGCTTCACTTGTGCATGATTTATGTTGTTGGAGACATTATCTTTTGGTAGAGAATATTTTGTTATTCATTGGACACAAAAGTATCATGTATATCTTTACTCAGCATGATCTGAATTTGAGACAGTGAAAGTGGGTGGAGTACCTCCAGTCCGTTGACATTGCGCTTTCCTATATGTTTGGGAAAGACAATGTCGTGGCCGATGCGTTGATCAGGGGGACTCAGATACAGGCAGTTCCTGAGGCATGTAGTGAGTGGCATCTTATGGATATGTTCTCTGATATTTATTAAGAGTTGTAAGACAGACAGGGATAGACGTTTCTTTCTTCTATAGTTGTTACCTTTACAATTCTAGACTGAGGTACAATGAGGCAGCTATCATACAATAAAGGCCTAGTCCTATGGGAGAGTGTGGAATGTGAGGACCCTACTCCTGGGTGGACCATAGATGAGGATGCGATCTCGCTTTTTCATAGGTGCGTATGAGTTTCAGTAGACAAATACGAGGAGTTGTTGTGGAATTTTCATTCCATAGTTTGGTCATTTCATCTTGAAGTCACCAAGATTTATCGAGATCTACACCGTCAATATTGGTGATCAGGTATGAAGAGGTATGTTGTTAGTTTTTTATGAGATGTTCCACCTGTCAGTAGGTGAAGGATGAGCATCAACTACCAGTAGGGATTTTACAGCAGTTATCCATTCTTGAGTGGGAGAGGAATGATGTCGTGATGGATTTAGTGATCGATTTACCAAGGTCACCCTGAGATAATGATGCAGTTTGGGTTATTATGGATAGGCTCACGAATGTTGCACATTTATTTCCGATCAAGGAAAATGTCAGTGTTGATGAACTTGGGAGGTTGTAAATTCGAGATATCATACGTTTTCTTGGGGATCAACACTCAATCATTTCAGAATGGGATGCTCAATTTACCTCTTGTGTTAGGGTGGGATTACAGAAGGCTTTGGGAACACAAGTACATCTGAGGAAGACATACCATCCCCGGACAGACGGCCAGTCCGAGTGCACGATTTAGGTTTGGGAGGACATGGTTCGACCATGCATCCTCAATTTCGGGGGGTCTTGGGAGAGACATATACCCCTAGTGGAGTTTTCATATAATAATAGTTTTCAGGTAAAGATTCAGATGCCCCTATATGAGGCTCTGTACGGTAGGCCATGTCGATCACCCCTATATTGGCTGGAGGAAGAAGAGGCAGTTGTGCATAGACCTAATCTTTTCCCGGAGACCGTTGAGCAAGTGGAGTTGATTTGAAAAAGGATGGATAATACACAGTCTTTACAGAAATCTTATGTTGATCGATGGAGATGGCCTTTGGAGTTCATGGTTGGAGATCATTTTTTCATATGTGTCACACCAAGGTTCATACATAGGAGGATCAGTAGATAGGGAAAGCATTCACCGAGATACGTCGGGTTGTTGGAGGTTTTGGAGAGAGTTGGGTCAGTTTCCTGTCGGTTTCAATTACCTTAGTCATACCATTCTATGCACGACGTCTTCCCTATATCTCAGCTATGATGTTACTTTTCAGACCCATCTCATGTTTTTCAACCTGAGGAGGTTGAGTTGGAGGTGGATGAATCCTTTGAGAAGCACCCTATTTGGATTGTGGATGGAAACATGAAGGTTCTCCCTGGCTGGTCTGTTCCTCTGGTATGAGTGCTATGGAATCTTGGGCGAGTACAAGATGAGACATGGGATAGGGAGGAAAATGTACGATTCCAATGGCCAAAGTTGTTTTAAGTTTCTTCTTCTCTACCCTTGGAAGGGAAATTTGTGGAAAAATTTATTTAAGGTGGGCGTTTTTAATAGCTCGGGTCATTATTTCAGTAATGGATCTTTATTTAGGGGTTTTTTAGGAAAAAGGAAGGGTTAGGAAATTTTCTAATTATATGTCATATACTATTGAGTACACACTATTTACCCGGTTTCCGCATGTAGTTCTGTATTGGCCATCTTATAGCCGAGTACATGTTCGTGGGGGTGACCCGGCTGACTGCCTAAAGTGGGACCCAGCTGAGGCTAGTGCACTTCATGTACATTAAATGAAAATGCCCTATACTTTTCATTTTTTTTATTAGTCATAGTAGGGTCACGTCTCATCTCTATAAAAAACTTCTTCTTCCAATGTCTCATACAGGAGAGTGACATACAACCAAATATATTCATTCTCCTCCCATTCCTTTGTTCGAGCTCTGATTGAGACTTCTCCAATTGTGTTGGATTCCCACCGGTGAGTTTTCTCTTTCCCTAGAGCCTCTCTTCCTGATTTCTAATCTCTCATGAGTTATCGATGGTTGATCATTTTTACACTTTTCATAGATCTATGTCTTTTTAGGCTGATTTAAGGGAGAAGTTATATAGTGTTCATTGTACTACAACAAGGTAGGTGGTTTGTGTCTTTCTTCGAATTTCTTTTAATTTAATATTCTTCAATTTCCAAACACCCATGCTAGGGTATCACATATTTTGGATTTTGACCCTTTTAAATATCTTCATTGGTTTTTTTGTTTGATTAAGGGTTGTTACCTATGCATAAGATCGTATACCCTTGTTTATGGGACACCCCATGGGTGCATTCCCTTGTTTAACTGTTATTGGTAATTTAGTTTAGGTTTCCTATGAGGCATACCGCGATTACCATTCCATTCATTTTTAATATTGAATTGATTGGATATATGTGATGCATGTTTTTATGATTTGATTGATGTTGATCCATGTAATATTTTGAATTTCATGTAGAAACTTTAATGGATGTTGTATGTGTGTCGATCTTCCTTGGATCGTGAGCGCCTTGGACCAAGAAAATTGTGGGGGTTTCTATGATTATATACACAGGACCGTGAGAGTATTGGTGTAGAATTTGACTCTAGGGGTATTGACTGTGAGTGCTACCCAGAGTTCATTTTTGATTATTTAAACTAATTTGACCTAGGTGTATTGACAGTGAGAGAAACCCATAGGTCATGTGTAATTTATTGATTCCATGTGGACCCAAGGGCATTGGCTGTGAGTGTTACGTAGGTGTTCATTTGCAATTGATTAGTGCTATGTTAAGCTAATGGGTTTAGACCATGAGAGATTTCCCATAGGGTTGTTATGAATGATTGATTCAATAATTATGACATGTTTACCAAGAGAAATCACATGATTGGACTCAGTTCACTTGTTTATTTAGATGGTCTTCTGAGACGTCTACTTCATTACTATTACACAAGGGGAATACAGAGCTTAGGCTAGATCTTGAGGTTACAATATTAGATGGATTGAATAACTATTAAACATAAATATATGTATATAAAAACTATAGGATTGATTACTTTTGAGTACTTCCTAGTTTATTGCTTCATTTCTTCATATTCCATACTATATATATTCACTAACAGTTAGTCACATACCTTTTGCTGGTTGCCTACTAGGATTCATCTCACACCCTATTTAGGTCATACTTGTGGACCAAAACCAATTATATGGATATAGTTATAGAAATGGGGAATCACCCTTCTTCATCAGGTACATGATTACTATTAGAGCTGGAGAGCATGCGACCAACCTGGGGCTTGATATATTATTAGAGTTTACTATTTTCTGTACATTGGTTTATGTATTGTATTTCCAACATTGTGACTTTTTTGGATGATTTCCTAGATACATGTGACATGCTTCATTTAGTTATATATGCTACAGTTGTTTATACTATACATCTTTCGATATTTATTTCTTTTTTATGGTATTACTTCTTCTTCTACTGTTTACTATTTGTTTATGTTATGTTACTCTGAATATGATGGAATTGTATCCCCACTATCACACCCAAGGCCCTCACTACTAGTCGGATTCCAATTTAGTTTGGGGAAATGTTCTTGAGACCATGTGTCCTACTGGGTACGGGGAACCATTGGGCAGAACCTAGATATAGGATGTTACAACTATTTTGATTTGATTGGACTCTTTGGGTTATGTTGTCTTTTGATTCACTTAGTAATGTCACTTGGTTTGCTATTGAACTATCATATGGTGGTTGGCTTGGTTCTATATCATTTGTTATGTTGTTGAGTTGTATTTATTTACTCTTATATCATATAGTGGTTTTTTTGGTTATTGAATTATTATTTGGATGTTTATCTTTTAAAGGGGAAATCATCCCTCAAATGTTCTGGATGCCATGGAATTTATTTCCAGCCTTTGGTGTGTTAGGGATGTCACCTAAGGCCAGTACCACCAGCTACCTCTTCCCAAGAAAATGGGTGTTGAGAGAGATGTTACAGTTATCATGTATAAGTGGATATTAGTATAATATTTTAACAGCCATATTATACAGTATATTACAATTTATATCCTTGAATACTTTTGGGTATTACGGTAAAAACACATGTAAAGAGTTACATTAGTGATCATAACAAAATGCATACCACCTTATCCTAAAAAATATTAGGATTTACTTGTATAAAATAAAGTAGTTACATTATTTCAAGGAAAAAATTTATGGAAATGGTTCCAATGATGATGGTGATGAAATTTGAAATAGTTTTTAGTAAACAACAAATTATTTCATCGTAACATTTATTGTCATGATGGTGAGAAGTGTTAATGTGTTCAAATAGTTAAACTACCAGGAATATGATTCCTAACTAACACCATTTTTCATGCTTGATTGATTCATAGATATTTATCACTAAATGGTTCATGGGAGGGATTTATAATACATTCACATAGAGATATGGAAGGGATTATATATGTATGTGATGAGTTAACAAAATCTAAAAAGTACAGTGCACATAAGGCTAATCTAGCGGTTTATTTTAAATGAAATGATAAAATGATGATTATGTTTGGTTTATTAAATATTATTAATTGAGTTTTAAGAAAATGAAATGAATCATAATAGATGAAAGGACATATTCACTTTATCATTCCTTCACACTGGAAGAATATATGTATATATTGATATACATTTTTTGATTGTAGTGATAATTGACCTCTAAAAGAATAGCTTTGAGATAATCAAAATCAATGTTATTTATTATGTATAATAGGTTGTGATTAAATTTTAATGTTATCATGAGTAGTATTCTTATATAGAGATACAAAATATTCTCATGAGGAATAAATATGTTTTTTGTCCTGTGGAGGACCCACTAGGCCCACCACATAGAGTGGTATACATATTTATTTGGTTTGCTATTGGTGAATGGATCATATATGAGTCCCCACTACCTTTGGTTGGAGAGATACCTAGTATGACAACCATTATATATTGATACCCAACTAACATAAGTCTACATATTGAATTAGCTAATATGGGGGTAGTTATTAATGTCATTAATTATGACAAAGGTTGGAGCTATACTAATATTGGATTTTTCATCTTGTATGATGCATATGATATAAGGTCCCTTAATTGAGATTAAAATTGAGATTGTGAAACCTCACCAATATATTATATATCTATCCAGATAATGGACATATGATTTACATAACCTTAAGGGTGAATGTCATGTTATATATTCACCGATCAATTTATTCTATACTCTAAGAATCAAGAATGTATGAGTTGGATTTATGGGATTGACATGATCTGTGTCCTATGGTCACTCGATGTCTTGGATAAATGGAAAATATTAAAATTCATGTTTTCATATGATGCAGACTAGTGGACACATGTATAGAGATATTTGTGTTTGATGGAGATCATTCGAGAGTCCTTTATTGCTTGAGCATCATTGACTATTTTTTATAGGCTTCTATTTTCTTACATTCAAGAATCCAGATATTCGAATTTATTATCATTTATATAAAGGTTTGTGGGGTTACACATTTTGGATAACTGATTGGGGATTGAGTTTGGATTGGAAAATTACTCTAAAATTGTTTTATAGTAAATCCAAAACTATTTTGGATGGGTATTCACAAGGTATTACATATGATGTGATACGTGGTGAAGTTAATGATAAAATTAGAAAAGTGTTTTGGATAATATCAAAAATGTGTTTTGGAAATAGTTTTACAAGTTATTATATACGATACAATATAAGGTGAAATATCAGTAAGTCTGTTAGGATTTAGTGCTAGTGTCATATTAAAGGAGATATTCCCTAAATAATTATATATATGATGTATGTGTGTGTGTTGTTTGTATTTTATGTAAATTATGATTTTCATTCATTATGGTTGAATATTTTCATTCTACCTATGAATGTTTCAATCATATGTATTTAAATTCATTTATTTAGGCATTATATTAGATATAATGCATGGGAGGAGAAGGATTCATATAATGAATGCACAAGTCAATGAATTTATTCATGTGTTATAACACATGAGTAAATTCATCAGCACTCAAGGATCTTTGATGAGTGATTATATATATCATATCCATGTGTTAAGAGTAGGTGTTTGTGGTTTTCATGTTTTTTGGTAGAGACTCCCATAAATGTGTATCTCTCTTTATCCACTTCCTTTCCCTTGATATGTGCTAGCACATCATGGAAGAAGAATATATCCCATCTAAATGTTAGATGATTCGGTGTAGCCCATGGATACACTATGGAGATCGGATGTCTATTCTCTTCCCTTAGTGATTTCTATCAATCCTATGTGATGATGGTTGAGAAGTTGTGGTCTCTCTTCAGTGTACGGTACACATAAGTATAACATGTTATTCATTTCTATTTTTCTGTAGGGTTCATATTTCATACGTGGGTGATCATGAGAAAGGATTAAAATGACATCCACATATTCCAATAATAATTATCAGACTCATTTGAATTTCTTTATGTATTTCATGACCCTTCCCCCAGGGCCTATGCCATTACTACCCCAATCCCGCCATCCATAGTCCAGGGGCTGGCGACTAGCACTAGATAGGAATATACCTAAAACTAAGAAGGCTTTTCCTTTTTTACCTGTAATCTCACTCAATCCAAGAACAAAACAAGATACAAGGACAAGGTAAAATATATAGTAAATAGAGTGAGTGTATCATGTAAAGGGGGATGGAATACAAGCCCAACTAGAACATACATGTAAAACTAAAAACATCTCATGTGAACACCTGACAAGGATCCTACCTGATGTGTAGGTATAGATCTTTAATGGTCGTCTCTACAGTACGTCTCGTCTAATGGTCCTCCCCCGAGCAGCCTCCATTCTTGGTACCCTCATCCTCGATCAATGATATCTGTCTTCTACACAAGACACAACATGGTGTGGGTGTAGCTCGTGCAGGGGTGAGTATAACAATACTCAGTAGGGACCCTGAGTCCCCAGAAGATCTCTCAGAATCAACCAAGGATAAACCACAAAGAAGAAACATGTTAAAAAGTATTACAAAATAGTGAACCATACTTAGGTATATCCCCATACCTATACAATTTTTTTCAAAAATACCCATCTGATTCCTGAGGAAACACAAGGCCCAACTCTCTAGCCAAAAGCAGAACTTTTCCATGAAAGAAAGAATACCAAGAAGGATACATCGCGAAGGTAAGTACCATAATGGTAACACCACACAGAAGATTACCATGAAGGTACCACCAAACTGAATTGTACCACAAAGGTAAAGACACATCTCACACATGGTATAACCTAAGTATGGAAATATAGATGATTAGCTCTATTTCTCGATCATCTAACTTCATTGAGAAGATATGTTGTTTACCCACACATGATTGTAGATGGCTCACACAGGATCTGATGATGACCCACACAGGATCTAAAGATGTTGACCCACATAAGATCCGAATAGGACACACATAGGATCCAAATATGACCCACAAAAGATCTGGAGATGTCCCACACAGGATCTGTAGATTCTTCAAGTACAGCCAGCCATAGGGTTCCCAGACTAAGAATGCTTTATTCTAGGAGGATCTTCTCTTCATTGCATTAGATGATACTTCAACTACCACTAAGTCCCATTAATATGTTTCATGATGGTCTGTCGCATCCCAAGGGACCCAATGCGACTGACGGCGTGTCAATCAGACGCCCAGTCTGTGTGTTATTAGTGTTTCTGTTCTGAGGGACAGGTTGTATTCGGGTTCGATCCAGCCAGGACGTACTTCAAAATTATCCAAAACACATATGTGGTATACCAAAACAACCCTATCAATCGAAGGATTCTGGTGCCATAGACAGATTGTAAAATAGACAACTGGTTCTCAAGATATGGCCAAAAGGCGTATCTGGGTCCAAATGGGCTTGGGTCCGGTCCTCCCCGATCGGAACGACCCAGGCTGACCCACCCAATCCGGTTCTGGCCCGGCCATGCGAGACCGCAGTCGGCCTGGCCCGTTGGGCCACATTTAGGCCCGAACCGTTGGGTGCGGCCCATGGCTGGTTGCGGTCCTCCGTGGCGGGACTCGCCCTAGCCGCTACACGGTGGAGGCGCCCCCCAGATTCCTGAATGGTCCAATAGTCGTTCAGTTCTGGCTAACCCGGCGGCACCACATGGTGTCGCCTGCTAGTACATAAGACCTGCCAGAGCGGATCCTACTCTTCCTGATGCGGCCAGTTGGGAATCTGGTTAGCTCCCCATCCAGCGGCATGATGGCGCCACTGCTCCTCCCACGGTCGGTTGGGTGTCGGCCGCCCTGGTGCGCTGCCGCACCTCGATAGCTGCGGCCTCCACCTCTATCGACGGCAGGGACGCGCGCCACCCTTCTTCCATGTGACATGCTGTCGTGCCAGTATCCACCCTTTTCTATTGCAGCCGACGGGCTGCGGCCACCTTTGGCGGTGTGGTTGCGCCACCGCCGCTTGTACCGTACCGGCGTCGGTCTCCGGTGACGTGGTTAGGTTCTGCTCAACCTAACGATCCGCCCACAAAGAATATGTTAAACAATGAAGTAGCGGAGATATGGGCCTGTGTTCGTTTGGCCCACACCTTCCGTGTTATATCGACAACTAACAGTTCATATATTGAAAACAACGTTTCATCATGAAGAAAAAAATTAAAAATTCCATACATAAATTGTTTGTTGGAGATGACATGAGGCCGAAGATGATGACGATGGAGACGCCAAGGTCTATCGCTCCCGCAACACGATTCTGACCCAAGCTCGAGCGTCAGTTCATAATTCTTTATCTGGAGGTTTGTTCTTTGTTGGAGGAGGTTCTTCCTGAAATATTTCTCAAAAAAACAGTTTTTCCAACAATTCCCCCATCCACGAGAGGTGAGGAGCCTCTCTCTTTTATGTTAAGTTAATGGTTAACTCATCATTAATGAGATTTCATTAAATGTTGGGATTAATGGATACACACTTTGTGTAACCGATAATTCAATGCCCAGTATTAAATTCCCAACCACCATTGTGTGGTCCCCGCATCCAAATAATTTGAACAGGATGGAAGGAGTTTGATAAAAATAAAATACTTGTTTTATTTTAATCCTCCGCGAAAACATTTAAAACTAGATCTTCACCTCAACCTACTACGGTTGAAGTGAAGGTATCCATAAGTGAATATCGGTGCTACGAGTTCAATAGTGTCCTCATATCTCAATTGCATGCACTGGTTTAAATGTTAAAAAATGCCGCTCACTCGTTCATTAAATGTACCCGATAAAATGTTTAGAAATTCAATTCGGGCACACCTGGCCCTGGAATCACACGCCATTATTTTTCATAGACTCGTAATATTTCTATATAATAATAAACAAAAAATTTACATGAATAAATCTGGGTCTTTACATTTCACCCCACCTCAGGACATTGTGTCCATGAAAGTCACTACATAAACTTGGGAAACAAGTGGGGGTTTTGAGACTGAATATGGGCCTCCCGCTCCCAGGTGCTCTCCTGGAGGTTCTCGTAATTCCATCGTACGTGAACCAGAGGTATCTATCTCCTACAATGGACTCTCTCCTATCAGTCCTCTATCTCTACTGGATCCTCCGAAAACGTCGCCCCATCCTCGATGTCCAGCTCGCCCCAGTCAGTGATGTGTGAAGGATCATGCACATACCTCCTCAGATAGGATACGTAGAAAATGTTGTGCTCTCAATGCAATTGAGGGGGAAGGGTCAGGCATTAGGCCACCTCGCCAACTCTGCTGAGGACCTGAAATGGTCCTTTGATCCTTCAAGATAACTAGCTACCCCATCTAATTCTCCACAATCCTCATTGAGGTGAGACCCGTAGAAAGACATGGTCACTATCCTCACACTCTAGAGGTCTCTGTATACTGTCAGCATATGAAATATGCATACTCTATGCAGTCTCCACCCACTCCTGGATGATCTTGACCTTTTCTTTGGTAGCTCGTACCATCTCTAGTCCCATGACTGATAACTCCCCTGGGTCAGTTCATTACAAAGGTAATATGCAAGGTCGTCTATACAATACCTCTAATGGTGCCATACCAATAGTGGGGTGATAACTGTTGTTGTATGAAAACTCCGACAAGGTAAAGTGATTATACCAACAATGGATGAAATCAAGGACGCAAGCACACAACATGTCCTCAAGGGTCTGAATGGTACACTCTATCTGACCATCCATCTACAGATGGAAGGTGGTGCTCAATCGAAGCTATGTCCCGAATGCCTCCTACAACCCCTTCCAAATCCAGAAAGTAAAATGTGAATCATGATCGGAGAAAATCTTATAGGGCACTCCATTTACCCATACAATCTCATGTACATAGAGGAGTCCCAATCCCTCTACTAATCCATGATCTATGATAGGTGGGATGTGGGAAGACTGGGTGAGTCGGTCAATGATCACCCATATAGAATCATCACCCCTGGACGTGTGTGGAATTCCTATAATGATGTCCAGGAAAATTCCATCTGACTTCCACACTTTCACCTCTAGTGACTGAACTAGGATAGTGGGAACCTGATGTTATCCTTTCACTTGCTGACAAGTGAGGAACTGTGAGAAAAACTCGGCCACTTCTTTCTTCATTACCGACCACCAGTGCTAACGAATGAGGTCCTGGTAAATCTTCTGCACTCCTGGATGTGCCGCTAGAAGGGACGTGTGGAACTCCCTCAACACTTACTCTTGTAGCGCCAGTGGTTCCATAGTACACACTGTGAAGAGGATGATGTGCTCCCCACCTACAGAAAATCAATCAAGTGTCTGTCCTATGGATTTTTGATCACGTCGAGCCTTGTAGTGATTGGCCCCAAGCTGTGCCTCCCTGACTTGATAGAGGAGTGGGGGAGTGACTATTAGTGCCTGAAGATAAGCTTCTCCATCTCGATTTATGTTGGATATCCACAAAGCAGATAGCTTCTCGATCACCTCACTTAGAAACCATATACCAGATCTCCTACTGAGTTCATCTGCTACTATTTTCCCATTCCTAGGAGTATAGACCTTCTTGAATTCATAGTCCTGGCAGAACTGAATCCAATGATGTTATCTCAGGTTCAGGTCCTTCTGAGAGAAGATATACCTGAGAATCTTGTGATCAGTGTAGACTGTAAAATGTTCCACCATAAAGTAATGTTTCCACATCTTCACAGTGAAGACCCCTACTGATAACTCCAGGTCATGGGTATCATAGTTCTTCTCATGTTTCATCAGGTATTGAGAACTATACGTGATCACGACTCCCTCCCGCATAAGGACACTTTCGAGCCTTGTCCCTGATGTGTCGTAGAATACTACGTACCCAACTCCATCCTATGTTATCCTAAAGATGGTGGCACTCGTCAATATCTACCTCAGATCTTGGAAACTCCCCTGACATATCTCCAACCACACGTAAGGTTTCCCCTTTTTTTAACACTCTTAAGGGTGCTGCAACACTAGAAAAGTCAGGAAAAAGCTTCCATTAGTAACTGGCCAGAACCAGGAAACTCTGCACCTCTGTCACACTTTTAGGTTGCTCCTATGAAAGGACATCTTCAATATTCATTGGATCAACCACAACTCCAGCCTCCGAGATGACGTGTCACAGGAAATGAACCTCTCATATCCGTAACATGAACTTTAAGGGCTTACCATAAAGATGGTTCTCTCAAAGTGTGTCTAAAACTATCTACAGATTATAGGCGTGCTGCTCCACTGTAGATGAGTATACTAGGATTTTGTCGATGAAGACTACCACAAAGAGATCGAGGTATGGCTGTAAGATTATGTCCATCAGTCCCATGAACATTTTTGGGGTGTTGGTCACACCGAATGTCATAACCAAGAACTCATAATGGCCATACCGATATCTGATGTTCATCTTCTGCACATCCTCATCTCGTACCCTTAGCTGGTGATAGCTAGATATGAGGTCTATCATTCAAAACCATTGTGAACACTTTACATGATCAAAAAGATTTTCAATCCTTGGTATTGGGTACCTATTCTTATCGGTCACCATGTTCAGTCATTGATAGTCTACACAAAGTCTCAAACTCCCATCCGCCTACTTGGAGAACAAAACCAGGGCTTCCCAAGTTGAAACACTAGGCCTAATGAACCCCATCCTCCACAAGCCCTCCCTCTATACTCATGGATCTCGTAGCTCCACAAGATCCATCTGATATGCTGGTATAGATATCAGTGCCTTACCAGGGTACAAGTAGATATAAAATTCTACTTATATGAGAGGAGGTATACTCGGAACATCGTCAGGAAAAACAACTGCATACTGGTCCACCACTACAGGATAGCACGGACTCGCAACATCAACCGCTCTGTGGGTAAAGCTAGAAAACTGATGCATGATTGGCTTCATCCTCCTCTAGGTATGTCCATTATGAGCTGCAAAGGTTACATTATGTCTGGTGAAGGAAAACCTTGTCCCATCAGTGTGGACACCCCACACTTTGCGCCTAATACAGTCGATCTATGTATAGACTTTAGATAACTAATCCACACCCAAGATGATGCCATAAGGACTCGACGCCGCTTTTAGTAGATCCCATTCGAGGCTCTTTCCTCTTAGAGTATGATCAGACAGCCGGGACTAGTGTTTAATCATCAAATACTCTCTTGTAGGTGTCTCTATCCATACAGATTGAGCCAACAATTTCACCGGAATCTCCAATCTCCGAATGAGGGTCGTGGCAATAAAAGAGTGATCGGAACATTTGTCTATAAGTACTGTAGCTAAGGTGGAGTAGACACAGATCTAACCTTGAATCATCTCCAAAGCACCGTGGATGTAGGAATCAGCTTCCAGGAGCGGAGCTCATTCATATCCACCAGCTCCCTATAGTCAGGGTGGACCACATGGAGGTGGTAGTGGTAGAACCTCGAATATCTGCCCACCACTTGCTGCACGAACCGTTCCTCTACCACGTCTGACAGCTGCCTGTGGACCTCCTTGATCAAATATTCACCTCCAACCAGGCGATCTTTAGACCATTTTCTGGTCATCTGTACGGTGTGTCAGGTAGTCACGAGCCATGTTACCCTTCCTGCCGCACAAGTAACATTACCTACTCCTCGCCTGTTCTTCTCTATCTCGAGAACCCCACACGATATAACCTATATCATGGGGTCATCCACCTATAGGTCTGGTCCTATTGGACCTCTCATCTATCTGCTACCAGCTGCAGATAACTCTGCTACATAACGTCTGGTGGTGGGTCTTATTGTTGTTGACTGCTCAGCAAGGAAGATCTCTACTAAGAGTCCTTCCTATAACACCCCCACTTACGTCGGGATACTGAGAGAAATCATCAAAGATCTAATCTCCCGTCTGATCCCCTGCTCGAATGTCAGGGCCCTGAAGAAAGGGTCATTCACCATGTTAGTGGAGTAGCGTGAGGGGTCGGTGAACCTCAAGGAATACTGAGACACGATCATGAAACCCTACTGCAAGTGGAGAAGCTCAAATATACACACTGAGCATAAGGATGCTAGGATGTACTCTTCCCCGAAGAGGCTCTCGATGTCCTCCCATAGGGGAGTCACCTCTTCATGAACTTGGAGCATCAAGCTCCACCAACTTCCCGCTGCTGCCTGAAAAGGACTGGCAGCAAGGATCACTATGAGATCATATGGTGTCCCTACCAGTTGAAAAACAATGACCAAGACCTCCTTCCAGTACTCAGCCACCTGTGGATCCGTCTTTCCCTAGAGCCTTAGTGGCCTCTGGTACTGGAACTTGTGCAACGCGCTCAATAGGCATGCACCATCTGCTGCTGGGGCTAGTGGCATTGGCTGCCGAACAGGTAGTGGTGCTACTGATACAGCACCTGATGGTACAACATCCGAAAGGGGGCCCTGCACCGAAGCCTCAACACTCAGTTGGATTTCATCACATACACTACAAGGAACCCTGGCTGGATGTCTATGTGGAGGCATCCTAAATGAAAACAGGTGCCCCACGATCAATAAGTAATACCTGGTGAGCTGAATCAAAGATATCGCATAAAAAACTTTTCTAAAATCACACATGCAATCAGTGTTTTCGTGCACTGAGTCTTAAATCAGAAGACAGGGTCCTGATGTAAGGATATGTTGTCCACCGCACCAACACTAGATTCCCCAAACTGATAACCACACTCATAACACTAGACATTATTTATGTTTAAAAGATCAGAGTCCAAACTCTTTAGTAGAACTGACTCCTTTAATACTAATTTGACATGACCCGCACTCAGGACCCGTGTTGTGACTACCCCAGGTCTGCCTTCCATAGACCAGGGGTTGTCGACTAGCACCAGATAGGTACAACTCATCTGAACAACTACCATGGATCCGACCTGAATGGTAGGTACATCTCTCGAACAATCTTATCTGCGGTATGTCTCATCTAAGGGTCCACCTCTGAGAAGCCTCCATTCCTATAACCCTCAACCTTGATCAATGTTTTCCAACGTCTGAACAATACACAACAAGGTTCAGCCGTAGCTCGTGTAGGGGTGAGTATAACAATACTCAGAAGGGACCCTAAGAGACCTGAAGATCTCTCTAAATCCACATACGATAAACCACCAAGAAACACCATGTTCACAATCATGAATAAAACAATAAAAAGTACTTAGGTATATTCCCATACATATACCTAAGTTATCAAGTATACCCATCACGTTCCTGAGGAAACACAAGTCCCTACTCTCAAGACAAAATCATGACTGTTCCATGAAGGAATTAATACCATGAAGGTAACAACACAAAGGTAAGTACCACAATGGAAACTCCATAGAGAAGAATACAACGAAGGTATCACCACACAGAAGTGTACGAAAATGGTAAAGACTCAGCTCACACTAGGTATAGCTTAAGTACAGAAGTATAAATGATTAGATGTATTGATAGATCATCATACTCCGTTGAGAATATCTGATGTTGACCCACAAATGATTTTAGATGACCCACAATGGATTTGAAGATGACCCACATAGGATCTGAAGATTCTTACCCACACAGGATCTGTAGATTCTTCATGTACAGCCAGCCATAAGGTTCTCACACTAAGCACGCTTGAATCTAAAAGGATCTTCTCTTCATTCCATCATATGATACTTCAACTACCACTAATTCCATGAAGAAGTATCATGAAGGTCCTTTACGTCACTAGGGACCCAACACGACCGACGGCGTGTCAATCGGATGCCCGATATGTAAGTTATTAGCGTTTCCGTTCCGAGGGCCCGGTTGGATTCGGGTTTGATCCAACCTGGTCATACTCCAACATTATCTAAAACAGATGTGGAGTATACAAAAAGGACTATCTTGATCCAAGTATTCCAGTTCCACAGATGGTTCTTCAAACAGACAAAAAGTTCTCAACATATGGCCAAAAGGAGTATCTAGGTCCAAATGGGCCCGACTCCGGTACGACCAGGCCTGGGCCTACCAAGTCCGAGTCCGGCCCGGATGAGTGGGACCGAGGCATGCCCCGCCCACAAATCTGTGGCCTGAAAAGGGGTGTCTCGCTCATCTCATCCCGCTGCAGAGTGCGTTCTTCCATGGTGGGACTTGCCCTAGCCGCCACCCAAGGGAGGCACCCCCCAGAATCCCGAACGGCCCAAGGGCCTTTCGGTTTTGGCCAACCCGGCAGCGGTACGTGGCGCCGACTGCTGGTACACATGACCCACCAGAGCGGGTCCTGCTCGGTGTGACGTAGCCATCCTGGATTCTGGCCAGCTCCCCATACAGCACGCGCGACGACGTCGCTGTTCCTCCTGTGGCCGGCTGGGTGTCTGTCGCCCTAGTGCACTGCCACGGCTCGACAATCATGGCCTCCTCCTCTATCAGAAGCGCAGAAACGATTTTTCCGCTTCCATGCGGTAGGCCATCATTCCATCCACCACCCTTCTCCACCACGACTGACGGTCTACGGCCTCCTTCAGCGGTGTGGTTGCGCCGCCACCGCCTGTACCTTGTCGGCGTCGGTCATCGACAACGTGGTCGGGTTCCACCCAACCCGACGATCCACCCATGATAAATATTTCAAACAATGAAGTAGAAGTGGGATTGGGACGTGTTCAGTTATCCCACACCCTCCACATTAGATCGATAGCAGGCGGTTCATATATTGAAAATAATGATTCTTCATAATGAACAAAATGAAGAATTCCCTACCTCAATAATTCTTTGGAGGTGGCATGGGGAAAAAGATAAAGACGATGAGGAAGCCAAGGTTATTCGCTCCCACAACACGCTTCTGACTAGAGCTTGAGCATCGGTTCCTCATTCTTGATCCGAAGGATTGTTCTTCGTTGGAGGAGGTTCTTCCACCAATATGGTTTTCCAACAATTACCCGAACCACGAGAGGAGAGGAGCCTATATAATATAAGATAAGTTAATGGTTAACTCATCATTAAAGAGATTTCATTAATTTGTTGGTTTCATGGTAACACAGTTACTATAACTAAGACTTTAATGCCCAGTATTATATTCCTGACCACCCTCATGTGGTCCACACCTCCAAAGAATTTGAAAAGGATGGGAGGAGTTTAATAAAAATAAAAGACATTTTTTATTTTACTCCTCCATGAAAACCCGTAAAACCAGATCTTCCACTAGGCCTACGACAGTTGAATTGAAGGTATCCATAACAGAATATTAGTGTTGCGAGCTCAACGGTGTCCCCAGCTTTCAATTTCGAGCACCGGTTCACATGTCAAAAAATGGCGCTCACACGTTTACTGAACCTACCAAAAAATAGTTCAAAAATTTGTTCGGGCATACCGGGCCCTAGAATCACGTGCCATTAATTTTTGTAGACTCCTAATATTTGCAAATAATAATAATAAAAAACAAAAATTACATGGAAAAATATGGTTCTTTACAATGTTCGTATAAATTATTATTTCGATTGGCCTCCTAAATTATATCACTTGGAATTTGAAGCATTTTTTGTTTGATATAATTTTTTTAAACCAAATAAGGAAATTTATTAATTTTCAAAATACATTATTACAAAAGGAATAATGGGAAAATATAATCCATCAAGCCAAACCGAACATCATAAATATCCTTGAATTGGGAAAAATTATGTGATGCTATATTTATTTCTCTCCTCACAATGGAAAAGGTGCACTGGATAAAACAATACTCAAAAACCCAAATATCCTCCCAGAAGATACCTAGTGAAATGAATACCATGGTTCTAGAATTAATTAAGGAATGAAAATTTGACTCTAATTAAATTTCTCACAAGCCCTAAAACATAAAAAATAGTAGACCCATGCAAAATACCACAACCTTATCAATCAGAGGACACCAATATACAATAAAAGTTTTTTATACGGATCCTAATACATGGCCTAGGAAGCACCAACCAACAACCCCTAAAACCACCTGGTTTTCATCAAACACCATAGCAAAAATGTTACCCTTAACTATCCCAGTTTTCAATAATATCCAATAATGAATTACAACTTGTTACAATCTAAAAGAAACTTCTTCCTTTTGATCCCTCCAAATTTCAATAAAATCAACAGACCATTGCATCCAAACCATTTCAGTCCAGAATTTATTTTTGAAAAAAATATCATCATGTCACATCCAAATAAACCTTGAAATCATAAAAATCTCATGAAAAAATTCTCATCCAACAAACTATACCATCATTGAAATACCACATTATTACTAATAATATAAAATGGAAATATATCTAGATTCTTCCCCCATAATATCCAAAAAATTTCAAATGACTGACATCAATACAGTGCATGAAAAAATATTTCCTTACTGTTACTGAATAGAAAAAACTGTTGTGAAGTAGAAACATGATTCGATAAAATAATTTGTAAAAATGGAAGGACATTTGTAAAGAATTTCCTCCAAAATATTTAATTATATAATGAAAATAAAGAGGTCAACCCCTATTATAAGAGACATCACTTCATATACTACCTCTCTTCATAGCAATTCAATAACCAATAGTGTAAAAAAGTGTTTTTCACATAATTTTTTTTGGGTTTTTAACATTATTAACCTTGATATGCTATTGTATATGACGTGGAAAATATTTTATTTCATTATGGTTATTATCAAAAGATTTGATAAATGTTTTGTTAACATCAATTTTCATAAAACGGTTCATATAAACTAGGATAAAACTATTACTGGAGGTATTTTTTCATCGGTTATATAAAAATTGATGTCAAAACTATTTATCACGTTGGTTATTTAAAACAAATTATGTGTAAACTAATTTTTCACCTTTGGTTTTATATAACCAACATGAAAATTGACTTTAAAAAATTCACATCGATTATATAATAACCCATGTGAAAAATAATTTTTTTAAATTAAATTAATGTAAAATAACTCAGTAGTATAAAAAATGAACCAAAAAATTGCATCACAACAACCAGAAAATGGAATCAATAATTCAAATCATTTTAACATTATAATTTGGATTTTAAATTTCACAATTTATATTTTATATAAACAAGATCTCCATCAAACCTATTAAATAATCCACCCATTATCTTTGTAATTTACATATATCTTTTCTAGAATAAGGATTCAGGTCATTAAAAAGATAAAAATTCAATAGAAGTCATTTTTCATGTATTGTCAATATATGTAAGGAAAAAAAATAAAGGAATGATTATAATAAAATATATCCTTAAGGAAATTTGTAACTATCCAGGTTCAAATTATTTTAAACAATAATCATAGAACATAATAATCACATTCCTTTACTTTTTGAATGTAAAATATCTGTTTAAATATAATTTTTCAATTAAAAATAATATTTTAAGTACTTTAATCCAAAATATATTAATTATAAATGAGAATTCACCTTTTCTTTTATATTTTTGATCTTTTTTCTCCTCTTTCCTATTGTCTCTAAAAAGTATTACCATGCCCTATTTGAAAATAAAATGTATGAAATAAAATTAAATGTATTTATAATATATATAGGTATTCAAATAATCAAACTTATGTGGTCTATCTATAATATCCTGCATTGTGGCCCTAATATTCTTCATCTATATCTATTAATGATAAATGATATCCCTAATAAAATATATAATCCCGTATTCTAAAATATGATGTTGTGAATCCTCAACATATAGTTAAAAATGAATGGGAAGTTGTGGAGGAGGAGGTGTAGGATATTGGTAATTAAGAAGTGGTGACTGAGTGGTATATGTAATAAGAGGTGAAGGATTTGGATTTATAGGTGGAGGTGGAGGAGTGGTATATATGGAAATAGGTGGAGGAGTAAAAGATGCAACCTAAAACTATCTTTTCATGTCTGCAAACATCAACTACACTGAATCTATAATCCAATCATCCAATATCTCACCCAGTTCCGTATATTTAGCTTATAAAGATTATATTTTTCTTTTATATACACACCCATTTTAAAAAGATTTAGAAGAAGCAAAATCTATTTTTCTGACACCCCTGTGTGTATCCTTATACCCGACCCGAGTGTTCATGATTTCCTAATGCAATAGATAAAATATCCTTCAGACCTATATGTATAAAGGTCCCATGTGTGATATTCTCCTAAAGGGATTACTAAATAGAATATTGGAAAAAATTATTTAGTGATTCAAAATGTATAATTATTTTAATTAACATATGTAACATAAATAAATTAAATAACTTCTTATAATCGTCTCAACTACAGCCCTCGAATCATTTAAATGACATTTTCCTTAGTTGATCTTTTGGGACATTTTTCATTTTTTATTTCTAGATATGGGTAAGAAGGATCAACCTCTAAAAATCCGGAAGACTCATCTCCCAATTTTTGAACATTTTTGTCTTTCATTTTTTCATCCAATAATATATAACCTCTACAAGATAAAGTATGAGGGTATATATTTTTGGATTGGATCACTAGTTGATATCTCATAATTTAATATAAATTAATAATAAAAAATAAATTAATATGATCATTAATATAAAAAAATTGTAAAATCTGACATTTCACTTAAAAAATGATTCATTTCGTCTACTTTCAATAAACTGCTTCCATGTATCTTCATCTAGAAATGGATATACGTCACAAAGATTTTTTTTTCTTTCCCCAAAAAATATATTTGATCTGAGGGTTGACATAAAATCCCTTTATATTATAATATCCAAAGATAAATATTTATTCCCTATTTATCTAGTGTTATGTATATCATATGTCATCTGATTAGAAGCGGGAAATCCTCAGTTTGTAAAAAAAATAATTATAATTACAATAATAACAAATGATCTTACTAAAAAAATTTCCCATCATTGATATATTTTGTATTTTTCAACACTTATCCAATTGAAAATCAAAATATTAATAATAAATATGCATTAACTATAATATAAGTTTTAAATTATAATGAATTTGGACCCCTGAGAATATCATTATCATCAATCACAAGTCATATCCTTTTTCAACCCTCCTTTCTCTCGCACTAGGGTTCCCCTCTATGGATATGTTGATAAGGAATTATTAAGTTCTATTTGGAAGTTCCTCCCCTCTCCAACTATTATCCTAATTCCTTCTTCGGAAGTCTCTTGGATTTTATCTCCCTTTCTTATGGGTTCTCTCTCTTTGATGGTGTTTCCTTATGTTAGGGTTTTTTATTTTTCCTATAGATTGGTTTTCATTGTTGGTACGTATTCATTCTACCGGTGCTTTCATTTTTTCTTTATGATCTTGTCATTATATTGAAGTTGAATGTGCCTCTTCCTTTTCTCTTTCAATCTGTTTCTGTGTTTCGATCTCTATCGGGTCCGGATTGATAGTTTTCAGGGATAGTCTAGGATGTTCTGGTTAAGACCTCATTACTGATCCAAGAGTCACAGATTATGTAGCTCATGGGCCACTATCTCAACCCAACCATTCATCAAATATTCTTTAGTTTACTACCTCATATCTCCTCCCTAGGTTTCTCTGGTGTGGTAGTTCTGAAATAGGGTTTATGATTTGACGTTTGGGAGGGTGATGACATTACAAGATGCTCAAACTGTGTTTACATTGATTCATCCTCTACTATTTAGAATCTATGGAATTTTTTTATTTTTTTATTTTGGTTTTGGATCAGTTATTATTGGGCTTTATTTGTTGTTTGGGGAAATGGGAATCCATGATGCTGTCTCACTAATGTACTGTTTACACCGGTGAATATATTTTTAATGTGTTTATGTTGGCCCTGACAGATTGAAATGGATTTTTTTAGGTTCCATGGGTCCTCAAAGGAATGTATTAGGTTCTTTTGATGGGCATCTACCTAGGCCTCCATCAACTCCACTCTTCAGTGATGGCAAAGTCTATCACTCTTTTCCCATTTAGTCTGGTTTTGTGGTCTCTAAGGTGGTTTTTGGAGGTGTTGTTAGAGCATAAAATGGTTTATAGCTGTCACATCTGGCACAGTATTATCCCCCTTTGGGTCACTATTAGTGATTATTATAACATTTTAATTGATGGAGATGGTTTATTAGGCACTTTTTTATTGATTCTTGATCTGATTGTTGTTTGATAGAGGAAGATGTTTCCTATTTATGTTCTAATGGATTATGGGGAGTGTGTTTTGAGTTTTCCAGTGTATTAAGTGATCTCACTGGTGATTTTGTGAGTTTTATGGGTGAATCAACATCTTGGGTCATGGATTGAGGAAAATATTTGATATCATGGCTCGAGGAAGTTGGTTCAGATCTAGATTCTTGTTTCAGTTTCATTTTTGAATTTTGAATTTTCAATATATTCATGGCTTGAGTCAAGAAATGATGTGGAGAATGAGATAAAATGTTGTGTTGATAGTGAAATGGCAGGATGGGATAGAATTATTTAAATATTTTTTTAAAATTTTGTTTTGTAGTTTAATTGTTATTTGGTGTCTTTTCTATTGGTTTTAATCAGATCTGTTTTGATTTATTATGGTTCACACTTAACCTGAAAAAGTTCTTTCTAAAATACCAAAAATATGGATTTGCACTAACTGTTATCCTCTGGTCCCAACTATGAGAAACTTATTATTCTGTTAATCATGGGTTTCCATGATTACCAAACCATAAAGTATTCTCATCCCCTATGGAATTAAATTTCTCTTGTGAAGAATTATGAGGACGTTCCTCAATATAACTATGTGTATGGTCCTCCCTAAAATATCATGGTGAATTTAATGTTTGATCTGAAATTATCCTATAAATAAATGTAACAAAAATTTCATACAGAAATATACAAATAAAACTATTATAGGAAAATTTAATATAAAATGAAAAGTGATTCAAAAAAGATTAAATTAAACAGAACACATTTTTATTCATATTTGTTAATATAGTTTACCAAAATTCTAACAGAATTAATGAGTGATAAAAAGGAATAAACTAATGGAAAAAATATAACTATTACATAAAAATGAATTAAAATTTTAAAATGATACAAAAAAACAAAACAATACTAAACAGACCACTTTTTATCATATTTGTTAGAGTATCTCCTATGTAAGACATTATTTTTTAATAGAGTTACTCCAAAATTCTATGCGAATAGTAAAAATGCTACAATGTATTACATTATTTTTTTTCCAACAAGAATATTCATTATATATACTCTCTTATACAATTTTTTATTATTATATAATATGTTAAATTGAATGTCCCATAATTCCATGTATTTTTTTTAATTATATTGGCTTATTTAGAGACCCGATGCTCAGAAGAAAATGGATTTCGAGGCCCGGTGATCCCGGAATAAATGTTTGAACTTTTTTTATATTAATTAAAATGGTGGGCGTGCATTGTTTTTGAAACCTATAAATGGGTGTCTGTATTAAAAATTTGAGGGCACTGTTGCATCCAGAATGATGAAATTACCTAAGAATGGGCCAAACCTTGACTGGAGCGGGTCGAGAAAATCTTAATTTTTGTACATATTAAGAAAAAAAATAAAATAAACTTTAAAAGTTTATATTATTTGAATTTGTTTTTCTGTAGTGCACTGACGATCCAACTCTTTTATTCTGTAAATGAAGTTGTGTAATGATGCTGCAACACAAAGTAACAAAAATGTTTTTTTCATAAATGAAAGAGGGTAATGACGGTGACTTAAGTGTAATTGGAAGGATACAATGTGTTCCCCCATTTAATGGGATAACAGGAATCAAAGATCTGATTTGGATCTAGAAAATGACTCTGAATCTCTAGAGGATCATCATTAACAAACAATGAACATCAATCACCAACAACTTTGAGCACTCCCCCTCCTCTTTGAGTGATCTCCCCCTCAATGATGGATCGAGGAATTTCATGGAAGGATCACCTTCTGTGACTATTCATTTCTCCGATCAAACCTCTTCCATAAGAAGAAGTTTATTCATTGTGAATTTATTTTCCATTCCTTCTTTATAAAACAACGAGCATGGATCAACCCACCAATAGGTTGATCCGCAGGTTATTTTTTCTTGTAGGATGGGTTTGATTTTGGGATAAACATCAGGAAAATAGATCCATGATGAATCAATGTTTTGATTTAAATATTTTTTTAGCCACCCTTAAATTTCCTACATGGTTAGATTATGGTCGACATGAACAAGGCACGATATGTCCACCTTCTTTATTCATGTGAGCCTCTTCCTCCCCTATTCTTCGTTCCTCTGATCACATTTTCTGTAACAACTCTATGATTACAATATGGAAACAGATCACTGGGGAAGCGAATGGATAATTTTGTAGGAGACAGTTGCGACATGGGGCTTCTAGCTCAATGGTCTGTAGTGGAGGCAGCATGCAGCAGTGTCCGCATGTGGGAGGCAGTGTGCGCCGGTGGCACGCCGTAGGAGAGGAGGTCGCAACCATCAGTCTACGGTGGTGTGGGACAATGGATCCAACGGGGCGTCATGTCGGGTGGAGGAGTCGGAGGGCACGAGCCATAGTGGTGTTGAGGGCAGTGTGCTGAAAGAAAGCCACATTAATGGAGAACCAAACAAAAACTATGGTGGGGCTGCCACAAGGGTCGTCGGCAACATCTGGCGGTGGGGCATTGTTGGATGTGGAAATGAGTCGTGTCTCGTGGCTGAAGTGCTACATCTTGAGGCCAAAGGGATGTGGTCCAACATGATCGCGAATGGAGGGCCCCACGGTGAACTGTCAGGCAGTCACACGGTGAAACCACCGCACTGAACAGGGGGCGAACGCGCTGACTGCCACCGCATCCGGGAGATTCATGTCGGCCCACAGCCCGGCAGGCCAGACCCATGGCCCAGTCAGTCTTGGCCAGACCCAAACCGTGTCAGTTCAAAACCGAGTCAGGTCAGGGTGCCCCTCTAGTTGGGTCATGTTGTTCCAACCGGGTCAGACTGGAACCGGTTCCAATCTTCCCCTTTGTAGTAAAATGGGCATAACATCCAAATCGTACATCCAATTTAAGAGACATTTATGGGGATGGGACCCTCACAATGAGGCCATAAATTTCATATACACTAATTATAATTTCATGGAAGTTTAAATGTTACCGATTTCTTGAGGAGTAGATTCTCCCAGAATGAATCGCACTATATGCAGGAATCCTGCGGGTGGCTATATTTAGATGACTATGATGAGCGTGTCTAAGTAAACTAGTTGGACTGAGAGTGAGTGGGTCTAAGTGATCCAGCTATCCCAATAGACGATCAGGTCAAAATGACCTAATTAGCATAAGAGACGAGTGGGTCTATGTGATCTAGCTGGCCAAAGAGAAAAGCATGTCTAAGTGATCTAGCTGTCCCATGAGATGAGAGGGTCTAAGTGATCTAGTTAGTCCAAGAGATGATTGCGTCTAAGTAGTCATTCTGGTCCATGTGATGAGTGGGTCTAGATGATACAACAGCCCAAAACACTCATCAGGGATAAGTTCTTCAGTAGTACAAGGTGTTGAGCATCATGACTATTACTCTTTCTTTATTTCCTTTAGATTATACCTATGTGAGTTGTACATTGATTTGTGTGTACTTCTCATTTTTGGTCTTTATTTTTTTTGGGGTCCCTAGGGAGTAGTTTTGTACTCACCCATGCACAGTCTTTTCCTACACATGTTGTGTCTTGTGAAAATGATCAACGTTTTGACAGAGACATTGGTGGCCCAGGACCAGGCAGTGCTTGGTGAGATCAGATATGTGAGGCATACTCCAACTGATTCTAGCAGTCACTCTACACCTACACATCAGCTATGGTTTTCAATGGACTGATTTTTAGGAACCATTGTACATTCTTATTTTCTTCTTGTCTTTGTTGGGCTTGTATTCTAGCCCCTTTACTTTCATCATTTACTGTTATACTTTTTGTGGTTGTATTTTTGGAATCCTTATTTTCCTGTTATGTTTTGTGGGTTGGGGTTGTGAGTGTGCATGTGTATAGGTACTTGTAAAATGCCTCCCACTTGTTGTTTGATGCCTTTGGTGCTAGTCTCTTTCCCCTGGCCATTGGGAGGCATGATTGTGGTAATTGCGACACAGACCCTGGGGGATGGTCATGACAAATTGGTATCATAGGTTATCGGTTCTACCTCAATAACCGAGTGTCTGTGGAATTGTTTTAGGGAAATAGTGTTGAATGTTTCGAGTTCCATATTCATACTTGGGGAGTCCAGTGTTTGTGAGGCAGTTGACATATCCATACACCCGAACCCTGAATTCTACTTTTCGACTTGGTACATGAAAACACAAGTTGCATTCATCATATAGGAATTGAATGTGTCCTGACGGCCTTTTTAGTTAGAGTTATCTCACCAGGTATGATATTTTTATTTTTGTTCATATTGATCAATTTCAGGATTCCTCCACGCATATGACCATACAGGATTTAAGTATGTGTCCATGATGATGGTACACCCATCGATGAGGCATCTGTTCAGGGAGTGATGTTTGAGATGGTGCCACCGGGTGGTGCACCAATGTTCCCACCACCCACCGATCAATAGTTACTACTAGAATTACCAGGAGAGGACGTCTGTATGATCAGTGACTTACATGAATTTCAAAGGAGGAGATCTCCAAGGTTCATGGGTGATACTAACCCCCCGGTGGCTGAGGACTGGCTTGAGGTAGTGACACAAGTCTTCCATCTGTTGAGGACAACACTTGATGAGATTTCGATCTTAGCTGTGAGACTTCTTTAAGGATCGGTCAGGAGAAGGTGGAGCTTGACGATCCACACACATGATGATGATACCCTCACCTAGAAATACTTTGGTATCCTCTTTAGTGAGGATTTTTTTCCCAGTGATGTTGCGCTCAGTGTGCATATATGGGCTCTTATACCTACATCAGGGTGGAATGAAAGTGTCAGAGTACTCAATGAGATTCTCCGAGAATTATTGATACTCTATAGATACGGTATGAGATCCATACTTTTTGTATCTGGATTTTAAAAAATGATTATGTCGATAGATCAAGGATTCCATGGTATCTCTTGTCATCCCTACTCTGGATTGGGTGCTAGAGTGAGCCCCTCTTGTTGAGAGCTTTTAGGTCGAGCAGGCGCCAAGAGAAGGAGCTACCAGTAGACACCAGGCGGTGGAGTCATTAGAAGTGGGTAGTAGAAAACTGGCACCGAGACCCAAATGGGTCAAGCCTTTCAGGGGACAACCCTAGGACATAAGGTTAGTGGTACGCGACCACCAGGGAAGCGGGAGTCAGCAGATAATAAGGGTGTGATACTTGTGTGGTGGGTAGGGACACATGGCTTGTGACTGCCCGACTCGCCATTCAGATTATCAGAGGTCGGTCGACAGACCATTGAGGCAGAGGTAGAGGGATGAGCATGGTGGTCTACAGGGAGGAAGATGTGTTAGGGGAGAGGGAAAAGTGGTCAGCGGTGGGTAGATGTTCATGGTTCTACCACCACCATCCCCAGGTTGTCCAACATGGGCTCCTGGTACCAGTGGATAAGGGTGAGGCCAAATTTAGGCAATGGACGCCTATGACCACAACACTCCAGAGATTATTAGATGTATTATATGTGTATTATCCACCTTTTCTACAGTTCTTATAGACACATGTACTAGTCACTCTTTCCTTTCCATAGACCTCGTTCGGGGTTTGGAGATTTCAGTGAGCCATTGGCTCGATCCATAGATTTAGATACTCCAACCAGAGGGGATTCGACAATTACACACTAGTGTCGATAGAGTGAGATTACTATAGGAGGAGAGAGATTCAGCTAAGATCTCCTAGTAGTGGAGTCGAGGACTTATGATGTAATCTTGTGTATGAACTGGTCATCCACAATTCATGCTAGGATCAACTATCTTTGGCGTAGAGTGTGGTGTGTCTTTTAGGATGAGATCAGGATTTCCTTCACCGTTGAAAATGGAGCACTTGTAGCATAGGGAATACATTATCAGAGGAGGGTGAAATTGATCACTCACCAGTTGGCTAACCTCACCCTTGGTGCAGTGGATGAGAGGAATCCTCACTTTCTTGTAGTGGTGGATGAGTACAAAGACACCTTTCCTATGTATATATTGAGATTACATCCTCATATAGAGGGATACTTCTTTATTGATCTATATCTTAGGATGACACTGATATCGACACCATAATATTAGATAGATCCCATAGAGCTTTGTTAAATATGGGTATAAATTTAGGATTTGTAGAAGAAGGGATTCGTAAGATCCATCGTTTCACTATGGGCAGCCCCAGTTTTGTATTCCAAGAAGTAATATGGGAGTTTAAGGTTCTGTGTGGACTTGTGGTGCCTCAACCAGGTGACTGTGATGAATAAGTATCCACTACCAAGGATTTATGATCTCTTTAATTGGCCTAAGGGAGTTAGATGGTTATTAAATATAGAACACATATTGGGCTGTCATTATCTTAATGTACGGGATGAGGATTTACCGAAGATATCCTTTCAGATGTCGGTATAGGCACTGCAAGTTCTTGGTGATGTCATTTGGAATGACCAATGCCCAAAAAGTGTTCTTGGGACTCATGGATAGCTTCTTCCATCCTTACCTCTACCGTTTCATCATGGTATTGATTGATGACATCCTGGTGTATTTAGTATCTGATAAGGATCTCGCTACACACCTACAGTTGGTCTTGGATACACTTTGAGAGAACCGGATTTATAGGAATCTCTCAATGTTTCAGTTTTTAATTTGGGATGACCACTTTCTAGGACACATTATATAGGTGGTTGGAGTCATAGTGGATCCAAAAAAGATAGAGGCAATGCTTTCTTGGGAGCCCCCCAATAGCGTGACTGAGGTGTAGTGTTTCTTGGATTTGGATGGACACTGCCATAAGTTTGTGCCTGACTTTTACAGAGTAGAAATACCCTTATCAGCTTTGACACGAAAGGTATATCCCTTCATGGGGACATAGAGGTTTCGTAAGAGTTTCCAAGTGCTATGGAAAAGACTAACAAGTTCCCCCATCTTGATACAACCATAGGAGTGTGTTGGGTATGTATTTCTCTGTGACACATCAAGAACCGAACTGGATTGTGTCCTGATGCAGGAGCAAGAAGTTAGCCATGATGAAGATATCCTTCATGGATGAGGATGGAGAAGCTTCCCTTAAATTGATGAATATCACTCCCTAACTATTTTAGTGATTTAGGATGGCCCAGCTTGTGGATGTTGAGTGCAAGGCTGGACGTACTCAGTTATCCTCTAGACAAGATCATGATAGATTTTCTATGGGTGGGGAGAACATCGTTCTTTTCAAAGGAGAACATTTTTTCCAGTGGTGTCATGTGAGGAGGATTTAATGGAGTTCCACACCTCATATTTTGTGGTGCATTAAAGATTGGAAAATATTAACTAGGATCTATGATGTTAGTACTGGTAGCTGAGGATGAATAAAGCGGTGGTAGTGTTTATTTCACGGTGCCTCACTTGTCAGTAAGGGAAGGAAGAGCACCAGTTTCCAGTAGGCATGAGCGAACCACTTGAGGGACCAGAGTGGAAGTGGGATGGTATCTCAATGGACTTCATGAAAGGATTACCACACACATACAGGGGCCACGATACTATCTGGGTGATCGTTGACTGACTCACTAAGTAATCCCACGTCATACCCATCAGGGATCAGGGATCAGTAGAGGACATGAGATGCATCTATGTTAAGTAGATAGTTTTACTACATGGGGTCCCATCTACAATATTCTCATATCGAGGCACAATCATTATGTTTTGGTTATGGAAGGGGTTGTAGGAGTTGTTCGGGACTCATCTTCGATTGAGCATATCTTTTCACCCATAGATAAATGGTCAGATAGAGAGAACCATCCTAGTTTTAGAGGATATGCTTTGTGCTTTAATCTTGGACTTCGAGCGCAGTTGGGAGGATCACCTACCACTGGTGGAGTTCGCCTATAGAAACAACTACCACTCCATCATTACTATGGCACAGTTCGTGGAGTTTTATGGGTGAAAATTCAGATCATCGTAATGTTGGACGGACCAAGTGGAGTCAGCACTCATGGGGCCAGATTTTGTACGGGCTACTATCGAGAAAGTGTAGGTCATCCAGGAGTGGATGAGGAATACAAAAATAAGGAAAAAATATTTTTCTGATAGGAGACAGAGGCCCTTACTGTTCGATGAGTGAGACCATGTGTTCCTTCAGTTCTCACCTCGAAGGGGATTGCATAGATTTGGATTTGGCAGCAATTTGTCTAATAGATTCATCAACCCTTTTTAGATTCTTAGAAGAGTTGGCGAGGTGGAATACCATATTGCTCCCCCCCCCACAGATGCACCAAGTACATGATGTCTTCCATGTGTCATAGTTGATGAGGTACGTGTATGATGTCTTCCAAGTGTCACAGTTGAGGAGGTATGCATAGATTCATCGACCCTTTTAGGTACCCTGTATTTCAACTTATTGTGGGTTACACTCTTCTATAATAAATTTCTTCTATAAAGAAATGAATTTTGGGACAGATTTATAGGTAAAAGATAATATTTTATCTAAGATTGGTTGGGATATTTTGATTAATACCATGGATATTTCATTACATAATTTTGATATGATATTTTTTAGAATTCTTAAAGGGTTGTTTGAAAAAATAAATTCCTCAATAACTTTTTTCTTGTTGGAAGAAAATCTTAATGACTGGGGCATCCATTGGGCTGATTATGTTTCTGATCATGTGGTTGGTTTTTTAATCATGATATGATTTTTCCTCCAGTATGATTGGTATGAAATCTAGGAACATTATTAAGTAATAATAATAAAATATATACATAGATTAGGGACATGTGATGTTATTGTCCGTTTTAGTTATTAACATGTTATGGACTCATTTAACTGGATGAATGAAATGAGTTTTTTCAATACAGTTTATTAAATGATTTCTTAAAGAATTGATAATGTTTGAGTCGCTCTATATGAGATTGACATAAACCATGTTTTATGGTCATTAAATGTATTTGGAAAAGTGATTATATGATAATGAATGATATATGATATATATCTGGGGGACACAAGTAAACAGACACATGTGTTTGATAGAGATCACATCAGTTTCCATTGTAGCTTGAGTAACACTAAAGCTTTACTGGAGTTCACACCTTATAATTCTAGATTAGTGAATTCAAAATTATTAATTGATGATGATTAATTATTTTTAAAATATTTGTAAGAAACTATGAGAGCCTTTTAATAAATTATCCACTAGATGTTTTAGAGGATACCAAAATAAATCTTGCATATAATTTTACAAGCTGTTATATATGAATCAATATAAGACGAAATGTGTATAGAATTAATGAGATTTTAGTTAAAACGGGAGATTGATGTGTAAAGACCTATAATTTCCATGTAATTTTTATATATATGGGAATTTTACGAGTTCGTGGAAAATAACGGCATGTGATTTTGAGTCCCCGAGTGCCCAGATTGAATTTCTAATCTTTATTTCGGTTGCATTCAATAAACGTGCGAGCGGGATTTTCTATCATTTGAACCAGTTCTCAAAATTTAAATCTAAGGACATTGTTGAACTCACAGAGTCGGTATTCACTTAAGAAGACTTTCACCTCGACGACAGTTGGTTGAGGGTGGAAGTTAATTTTTTTGGGGTTTCCGTGAAAAGAATAAAATAAAATAAAGTATGAAATATTTTATTTTATTTTTTAAAACCTCAATGTGGAAGTTGAGAAGTGGGGACCACCAGACTTTAACCTTCCAAGAGAGGTTATGGTGGTGGGGACCACCTGAGCCTAACCTCCCATGAGAGGTTATGGTGGCGGGGACCACCCGAGTCCTAAACCTCGTGAACTCTGCTCTTAATGAGGGAGAAACATCTCAACTCCCTCATTAATGAGGAGGATCCTCCTGAGCATCCTACACATTAATTATGCCAACACACCACATTAATTTGGCCAATTGGAATTTTAAGCAAACAATTATAAATTAAGGATAACATAATCTGTTATTTAGGGGCTACCTTTTCTTTTGGGTAGATTTGGGAGGAAGAAGCTCTTGGGGGAAAGGTCTCCAAAGAAGAATTCATTCTTCCATGATGAATGGTCTCGCCGATGAGGAATGCCTTCGATTACAAAGGACCAACGAATGAGCCTGGGATCAGAGGCGTGTTGCGGGTGTGACAAAAGCTGATATCTTTGACTTCCTTTGACAAGGGACGTCTTCATATACGAAGAGTTTATGTCTCTACTTCCTTCTTGCTCCCACATCAATGAACAACCTGAGGTATGGGTTTATTTTTGAATGAATACTTTTCCCCTGATCTTTCCTTGTTTTTATTTTTGGGTTTGGGAATAAATCATTGTGGGAGGATGTAAAGCTTGACGTTCTTCTTCAAGTTCATGTTGAGTCATATGCAACCACCATAACACAGAATGTACGGGCCAAACAAACATGGGCTGACCCCACCGTAAATATTTTGATGATTTTTTTGTTGAACTTGATGAAGGCGATGATGCAACGACACCGCCTCGCGGCCAAGGCCGCCTGAAAACCTATGTGCCCTCACGGCACCCTCGTGGATGAGCCTCTCTATAGAACCCATGGTCACTAAGCCCTGTGGATCCGCCATCCACGGCCCCACCATGCCGCCCACGACCGCCGTCATCCGGGGCAAGCTATCATCGTCAACCACGTCGAGCCGCCATCACTGCCGACTGGGCTGAGTCACCGCAGCCACCGACCAGGTCGATCCACCGTATGTGAAGCCGCTGCCACCATCCTTCGAGCCACCATCGTCATCCGCCGAGCCCCCGCCGCCATCCTCCAAACTGTAGCTGTCCCACAAAGATGTCGGATGAGCCGCTCTGGTCGATCCACTGGCGGCTGAGCCACTGGCGGGTAGGCCGATCCAGCTGAGCCACCCACGACCGAGCCCCTCCGGCCAAGTCACCTACAACCGAGCTTCTCCAGCTAAGCCATCGGTGGCCGAGCTGCTCCAGCCAAACCGCCCTCTGCCCTCGGAGCCGTTCCGGCCTAAATGCCTCGTTGCCTCTGTCCTCCGGGCCGAGACGCCCCTACCGATCCACCTTGTGGCATAACTGAACCCCACAACCCCTCACAACCTACAAGACCACCCAATGGGCCAGGTCATGCATGGTCGGTCCGACCGGGTCAGACCGGACCAAGACCCACTACGAACCATTTATTCTTTTGGTCATAACTTTAGCACCAGACGTCTGTTTGATGAACTTTCAGCATCATTGGAAATCTTTGAGTGACATTGTCCCTTGAGTATATTCCACTAGAGATTTGGATTAGGATGCCTAATGGTCAGGTTGGATCGAGCACAAATCAAACCGGGCCCCTTGTACTAAATGGCTAATAACTCACAGACCAGAAGTCTGATTGACGCGCCATCTATTGCGTTGAGACCCCTATGATGTGGAAGGCCTTTGAGATACTTCTTCATGGGACTTCGTGGCTGTTTGAGTATCGACCAGTAGCTTGTGGAGTGGATCTTCCTAGAGACGAGTGAGCATAGTGCGGGAACCTAGTAGTGGGATAAGACATGAGAACTACTAACCATTTCAACTCGGAGTGACTTGACATGCCCAATGGGGAGAGCCTCTATGTGACGCAGAAGACCCATGGTGGGGAGTGCCTCTGTGTGATGCAGAAGACCCATGATACTCAACAGGAGGAGTACCATAGTAGGCTACGAGGGGGAGCACCTATGTGTGACACAGCTGACCCATAGTACTCGACAGATGGAGTACCTCAGCAAGTCATGAGAGGGATCACCTCTTTGTGACACGACAGACCCATGGTGGGGAGAACCTCTGTGTGAAGTGCAAACCCATGATACTCTACACGAGGTTCACCTCAGTAGTGCAAGGTTAGTGGGAAGCGCCTCAATGTTATGTGGCAGACCCATTGTACTCGATAGAGGAGGAGTTATCCAGTAGCCGAGGTGTTCAAAGTTGTGTCATAGAATGTTACTTGATACTACCCCTAGAATAATTCCTGGTGTGATCATAGTCGGTACCTCTGTGTTTTCCTTATGATTGAGATGGATTACTTGATAATATCGGTATATGTATGGCCATATACCTAATTTGGTTTATCTGTTGATTTCATACTTTTTGGTTTATCTTGGGTGGATTTTGTGAGACTTTGAGGGTCTTGGGGTCATTAAAAATTATCTTTATACTCACCCTTGCATAAGAAATACCCCACCTTGTTGTGTTGGATGCAGACGATGGACATGACTGACTGAGGCTGAGAGTACCAGGACTGGGTTGTACCTAGAGTTGGACCATACGAAATGATGGTATGCAGAGGAGATGGGTTGAAGTGGAGTGATGAGGAGGAGATTTGTACCTACACTTCAGGTAGGAACCCCGGAGGATGATATAGTGTCTGAATTTTTCTTTCTTTAGTTGTATTGTATATCATTTGTACTTGTACCATTACTATTATGCTTGTATACTGGCAACTTTTTTACTTTCATCATTCTTTTGGATATATAGTTATCTTGTGTTCGTATCTTGTTGTGTGATTGGTTATATGAGTTTACAGGTTATAAAGGCAATGCCTTCCCCGTTTTAGGGAATACACCTTTTGGTTCTAGTCGCTAGCCCCTGGCCTATGAAAGATGGGAATGGGGTTGTCATGGCACGGGCCCCGGGGGACGGGTCATTACAAATAGGTATGAGAGGAGTAGTTTCTAATGTAAAATGTTGGACTCTGCTATTTATCTTTAACGATAATAGTGTAAAGTGTAGTGGGTGTGGTTATCAGTTTAGGGAATCCAGTATTGGTGTGGCGGCTGATGTATCCAAACCTCAGGACCCTGCATGATGATTTTGGACTCAGTGCACGAAAACACTAATTGCATGTGTGTTTTCAAGACTCTTCTTTGTGAACTCTTTGAGTAAACTATCTAGGTATATCATATTATCTGTGGAACACCTGTTTAATTTCAGGATGCCTCCACACAGATAGCCATCTAGGGTTCCGAGAGATGTACGCACTGATAGCCCACCGAGCGACGTGGCCTCAGTGCAGGGCCCTCTTCTAGTATAGGCACCGGTAGAGGAACCAGTGGTAACATTACCCATTAGGCCACCGATGACGCCAGCCCAAGCAGCAGACGGTGCACCCCACTTGAGCGCGTTGCACGAGTTCCAGTTCCATAGGCCACCTAGGCTCAGGGGAGAGGCGAACCCACAGGCAGTTGAGGATTGGCTGGAGGATGTGTTGAGAGATTTCCTACTGGTAGGGACACCAACAGACCTAATGGTTATCTTTTCCACTATCCTTCTATAGGAAACAATAGGCAGATGGTGGAGCATGATGCTCCAGGTTCATGACGAGGTGATTCTTTTCTGGGAAGACTTTGAGAGCCTGTTTTGCGTAGAGTTTGTCCCAGCAACTCTTCGCACAGTGCACATTAAGGAGCTAATTCATCTGCAGTAGGGCATGATGACTATAGTGCATTTCTTAGCAAGGTTCACTAACCTCTCATACTACTCCACATATATTGTGTGAGACCCATTATTCAGGGTCCAAACCATTGAGTAGGGGCTCAGGAGGGATATCAGGACTTCGATGATCCCACTCAGTATCCCGACGTAGGAGGGGGTGTTAGAGATAGACCTGTTGGTGGAGAGTTTTATTGCCGAGAAGTCACCAATAGTGTTACCCACCACCAGTCTTAACGTATCATAGTTTTTTTGCAGCTGGTAGTAGACAGATGTCACAGAGGTCCAAGAGGACCAGACCTACTGGTGGATGAATGCATGACTCAGGATCGGTTGTGCGGGGGCACCTAAGGCAGAACCAGTCAGGAAAGGAGGAGTTAGTGTTACACATGAGGCCCGTAGGGTCACATGACTCGTGACTGTCCGACCCACCGTTTTTATGATCAATACACGGTCGAAGGACCACCCAGGCAGAGACAAAGGTTTGACCGAGGATGTCCGTAGGGAGAAGGCACAGGTGGCAGAGGAGCTGTCCATGTAGCTGGTAGTGGGAAACTATTCAAGATGTTACTGCCACCACCACCAGGTGGTCCACCCCGACCACAGGGATCAGGAGGACAAGGGAGACCTCAGCTCCAGGTAGCTAAGACCTACGATCACGACACTCCGGAGATGATACGTGGAATAATATGTGTCTACTCTACCTTAGGTTCAGTACTTATAGACACATGTTATAGACATTATTTCATTTCCACTTCCCTCGTTCGAATCGTGGAGATTTCGATGGAGTTGTTGGCTCGATCCTTTCGTCTAGGGATTCCTACCAGAGTAGATTCGACGATTACGCACTAGTGCCGATAGTGCGAGATTACTCTGGGAGGCATGATCTTTGACTGAGATCTCCAAGTAGAAGTTTCTAGGCCTTACGATGTTATCTTGGGTATGGATTGGTTATCTACAGTCCATGGTCAGATTGACTATATTAGATGAAATGTGGGGTGTGCCCCCACAGATGGGACCAGTTTTACCATCACCAGCGAGAAGGTAGCCTTTGCAGCGTAGGATGGACTTACCCAGAGGAGGGTGCGGCCGGTCACTCATCAGTTGGATACCCTTAACCTTGTAGTGGTTGATGAGGAGTGTCTGAGTTATCCTGTAGTGGTGGACCAGTACGCGGATGTATTCCCTGATGATCTTATGGGTCTACCTCTTCACAGAGAGGAGGAAATTTACATTGACTTGTACCCCGGGACGACACCGATATCTACACCAGTATATTAGATGGATCCCGTGAAGCTTCGTGGGTAGCATGTACAACTAGAGGATTTGCAGGGGAAGAGATTCATCCAACCCAGTGTTACCCCCAAGGAAGCCCTGATTTTGTTTGCTAAGAAGGCGGATGGGATCTTGAGACTTTGTGTCGACTATCGGTGAATGAATCTGGTGATCGTGAAGAACACGTACCCACTCCCAAGGATTGACGACCTCTTTGACCAGTTGAAGGGAGAAAGATGGTTCTAGATGATAGACCTCAGTCAGGCTATCACCGGCTCAGATTGTGAGATGAGGATGTGCAGAAGATGGATTTCATGTGTCATTACGACCACTATGAGTTCTTGGTTATTCTATTCAGTGTAACCAACACTACAGTAATGTTCACGGGACTAATGAAAATGATCTTTCAGCCATACCTTGATCTCATCGTAGTAGTCTCCATCAACATCATTCTGATCTACTTGACCACTGAGGAGGTTCATGCATATCAATTATGAGTAGTACTAGATACACTCCTTGAGAACCATCTTTATGGTAAGCTCTAAATGTGCCAGTTCTGGATATGATAAGTTCATTTTTTGGGACATGCCATCTCAGAGGCTGGAGTTGGAGTGGATCCAGTGAAGATTGAGGTAGTACTTGATTGGGAGCCACCCTGGAGTGTGATGGAGGCACTGAGTTCCTGGGTTTGGATGGATACTACCAGAGGTTTGTGCCAGATTTCTCTAGAGTTTAAGAACCACTTTCAGCATTGAGAAATAAGGGGCAACCCTTCATGTGGTCGGATAGATGCCAATAGATTTTTTAGGAGTTGAGGCAGAGGCTGACAAGTGCCCCTATCTTGAGGATTCTAGAGGAGGGCATAGGGTATGTACTTTACTACGACACATCAAGGATGAGACTCGGATGTGTTCTGATGCAGGAGAAAGTAGTGATCAAATATGGTTGTTGACAGCTGAGACAACATGATCATAACAACACTACCCATGACTTGGAGTTAGCAGCAGTGGTATTCTCCTTGAATATTTTGTGACACGATCTGATGGGCGAAGGTTTTACAGTCTACTCAGATCACAAGAGTCTCATGTATATCTTCTCTCAGAAGGACATAAACCTAAGACAACAATTTTGGCATGAGTACCTCCATGAATATGAATTCAATATATTATATACTCCCGGGAAGGGGAACGTTGTAGTAGATTAAATCAGCAGGAGATATAGCATACAACTATTAGGCGAGGTGATAGATTAGCTGGCCGCTTTGAAGACATCCATTGTGGATCGAGATGGAGAATATTTCCTTCAGTGTCTTACAGTTAATCCCCCACTTCATCATATAGTCAGAGAGGTGAAGCTTGGGGATGCTGACGGTAGGGCACGATGTGCTCAAATATCCAAAGGACATGCACCTGATGGATTTTTTGAAGGTGGGGAGCACGTCATCATATTCATAGGACATACCATGGTACCAGTGTCACTTCTGGTGGATGTGTTGAGGGAGTTCCACACATCCCCTCTAGAGGTACATCTAGGAGTGTAGAGGATGTATCAGAACCTCCGATGACAGCACTGGTGGCCGGGAATGAAGAAAGAATTTGCAATGTTTTCTCTTGATGCCTCATTTGACAGCAAGTGAAGGTGGAGAATCAGGTACCTATAAGATTGTTTGAGCCATTAGAGGTCCCAAAGTGGAAGTGATATGGGATATACGTGGACTTCGTGAAAGTACTTACACATACATTCAGAGGTCATGACTCAATTTGGGTGATCTTCGACCAACTCACCAAGTTAGCCCACTTCCTACCGATCAGAGAGAAGGGTTCAGTAGAGAGCTTCATATGGCTCTATGTGAAGGAGATTGTGTTGCTACATGGATTAACTTTGACGATTTTCTATGATCGTGACACACGTTTCACTTCCTAGCTATAGAAGGGGTTGCATGAGGCTTTCAGGACACATCTTCATTTGAGCACTACCTTCCAACCTCAAACGGATGGCCATACTGAGCGGACCATTTAGACCCTCGAGGACATGTTGTTTACATGTTTCCTCGACATCGGTCTCAGTGTGGAGGATCACATAACATTAGTGGAGTTTTCATACAACAACAGTTATCACTCCACCATTGGGATGGCACCTTTCGAGGAATTGTACGGGTGACCTTGCAGATCACCTTTGTGCTAGACAGACCCAAGGGAGTCGACACTAGTGGGGACATAGATAGTATAGGATACCAAAGAGAAAGATCATATCATCTAGGAGTGGATGAAGAATACACAGAGCAGGTAGAAGTCATATGTCGATAGGATACATATACCTCTGGAGTTCGAGGATGGTGACCACATCTTCGTACAGGTCTCACCTCGACGATGTTTTCATTGATTTCGACGAGGCAGAAAGATATCTCCAAGATTAAGTAGAAAATTTCAGGTCCTCAGTAGAGTTGGCGCGGTGGCATACCACTTAGATCTTCCACCTCAGTATCATCGAGAGCACGACGTCTTCCACGTATCCCAGATGGGGAGATACTGGCATGACCCCTCTTAAATCATCGACCATGGCGAGCTAGACTACGATGATGGGGAGACTTTTAGAGAGGTTCCAGTAGATATTGAGGATCTATAGGAGTGGGTCCTTTGTGGATGGTCGATACCTCTGGAGTGCGTTCGCTGGCAGCACAAGAACCTTCAGGAGAGCACATGGGAGAGGGAGGCTCAGATGCATGCTCATTAATCCCACAAGGTCCCTTAGTTTTGATTTGTGGGTTACGGGGACGTAGATCCATGAGGTGGGGAGAATGTTTGGACCCGAAATTTCAATGTAATGTTTTTATATATGGGAATTTTACGAGTTTTCAAAAATTGACCATGTGTGATTTTGAGGCCTGGAGTGCCCGGAATGAATTTCTAATCTTTATTTCGGGTACATTCATTAAACATGCGAGTGGGTTTTTTCTAACTATTGAACTGGTGCTCGGAATTGAAATCTGAGAATAATGTTGAACTCACATCGCTGATATTCTCTTAATAAATCATTCACCATGACGATTGTTGGTCGAGGGTGAAAGTTTAATTTTCTTGGGTTTTTCATGAAAAGAATAAAAAAAGTAAAGTATGAAATTTTTTATTTTACATGCTAAAACCTCCACGTGGCAGTTGAGAAGTAGGGACCGCAAGAACATAACCTCCCATGAGTGGTTATTGTGGTGGGAACCACCTGAGACCTAAACCTCTTGAACTCTCCTCTTAATGATGGAGAAACCACTCAACTACCTCATTAATATGGAGGAGCCTCTTGAGCTTCCTCCACATTAATTATGCCAACACACAACATTAATTTGGCCAATTTGAATTTTAAGCCATCAAACTAAATAATAGATATCATAATCTATTATTTTAGGGCTACCTATTTTTTTGGTGGAAATGGGAGGAAGCATATCTTGGGGGAAATCACTCCAACGAAGAATGCGGTCTTCCATGAAGAACGCTCTCACTGACGAAGAATGCCTTCTAATACGAAGGACCAACGAACAAGACTGGAATCTGAGGCGTGTGGTGGGTGCGACTAACGCTGATATCATGGACTTCCTCCAACGTGGGACGTCTTCATCTACAACAAATTGACGTTCGTACTTCCTTATCGCTCCAACATCAACAAAAAACCTGAGGTATGGGGTTTTTTGTGAATGAATACATTTCCCATGATCTTTCCTTAAATTTCTTTTTCGGGTTTGGGAATAAATCACTATGGGAGGTTGTAAAGCTTGAAGTTCTTCTTCAAGTTCATGTTGAGAAATATGATACTACCATAATGCAGAGGGTACAGGCCAAAAAAAACATTGCCCGACCCCTCCACAAATTTTGTGATGATTTGTGGTGTTGAACGCGATGAAGGAGATAGTGCAACGACACTGCCCTACGGCCACCACTGCCTCATGACTGCCACACCCTCGCAGCTGAGCCGCTCCGTAGCACATAAGGCCACTGCGCCACGTGGATCCACCACCCCCGGCCTCGTTGTGCCGCCCACATCCACCGTCATCCGAGCTGAGCTGCCAGCGCCGACCAGGCTGAGCCCCCGCCATCGCCGACCGGGTCGAGTTGCCGCCGCCGACCGAGCCTAGCTGCCGCCCCTGTCCATCGAGCCGCTACCGATGTCTGTCGATCCACCGCCACCATCCACTAAGATGTTGCGGTTATGCCAAGGCAATGGACTAGCCGCTCCGGCCGAGCAACTCGCAGCCGAGCCGCTTCGGCCAAGCCGCCCATGGTCGAGCCCCTCCGACCGATCCACCTGCGGCCGAGCCGCTCTGGCCAAGCCACCCGTGGCCGAGACGCTCCCCTTCGGGCAAGCCCACAATAAGCAAGGCCTCCCATTTCCCTCTGAGCTGCTCTGGCCGAGACGCTACACAGCCTCCTTCCTCCTGGCCGAGCCGCCCAACCGAGTTACACTACGGCCTTGCGCCGTTTGCGACCAAACACCACGGCCCCTCACGGCCTGTTGGACCGCCTAGCGGGCCTGGCCACCTAGCATGGGGCAGCCCTCCCAGCACGGGTAGGGCCACCTAGCACGGGCCGGGTTGTCCGGGTCAGTCTGATCGGGTCGGACCGGACCTGGGCCCACTACGACCCATTTACTTCTTTTGGTCGTAACTTTAGCACCGGATGTCCGTTTGACGAACCGTCAGTGGTATTGGAAATCCTAGAGTAAGAGGGACCCTTGAGTATATTCCACTCAAGATTTGCATTATGATGGGAAATAGTTAGGTTGGATCGAGCACGACTCCAACTGGGCCCCCGGGACAAAAGGCTAATAACTCGCAGACCAGGCATCCGATTGACGCGCCATCTGTTGCATTGAGACCCCTATGACATGAAGGTCTTTGGAGATACATCTTTATGGGGATTTTTGGAATATTGAATATCGACCAGTAGCTTGTGTAGAGGATCCTCCCGGAGACGAGTGAGCATAGTGCAGGAACATAGTAGCTGGCTGAGACCTGACGACTGCTGACCATTTCGACTCGGAGTGGCTTGACATGCCCATTGGGGAGCGCCTCTGTGTGACGGAACATACCCACGGTTGGGAGTGCCTCTATGTGACATGGAAGACCCACAGTACTCGACAGGAGGAGTACCTCTGTAGGCTACGAGGGGGAGTACCAATGTGTGACGTTGCAGACCTACGATACTCGACAAGAAGAGTACCTCAGTAAGTCACGAGGGGGAGCGCCTCTGTGTGATGTGGCGGACCCATAGTGGGGAGCGCCTCTGTGTGACGCCGAAGACCCGTGGTACTCGACAGGAGGAGTACCTCAGCAGTCCAAGGTTAGTGGGAAGCGCCTCTGTGTGACGCGGTAGGCCCACTGTACTCAATAGAGGAGGCGTTTTTCAGCAGCCGAGGTGTTCAACCTTGTGACTGTGGATGTTAATTGATACAATCCATAGAATAAATCTTGGTGTGAACTAAGTCAGTACCTCTATATTTTCCTCAGGATTGAGAAGGATTACTTCAACTTAGATATATGTATGGGCATACACCTAAGTAGTGTTAGATGTTGTTTTTATACTTTGTGGTTTATCCTGGGTGGATTTTTTGTGACCTTGAGTGTCTCTTGGTCCCTATAGACTATCTTTATACTCAACCCTGCACGAGATATGCCTATACCTTGTTGTGTTAGATGTAGACGACAGATAGCGCGGAATGAGGTTGAGGGTACTAGGACTAGACGGTACTCGGAGGTGGACCATACGGCGTGACGGTACACACGAGAGACGGGTGGACGTGGAGTGATGATGAGTCCATATATACCTACCCTTCAGGTTGGAACACCAGAGGACGATCCAATAGCTGAATTTTTCTTTCTTCATTTGTATTGTATATTAGTTGTACTTGTACTTTCACTATTGGGCTTGTATTCCGGCCCCTTTTTTACTTTCAGCACTCTTTTGGTTATACAGTTAGCTTGTGTTCGTATCTTCATGTGTGCTTGGTAATGTGAGTTTACAGGTTATAAAGGCAATGACTTCCCCATTTTAGGGAATATTCCTTTCGGTGCTAGTCGCCAGCACCTGGCCTATGGAAGGCGGGCTTGGGGTAGTCATAGAACGAGCCTTGGGGGACGGGTCATGACATGATTGACTTTTTAAAATAAATAACATCACATAGGAAATTTTATGTAGATAACATCATATTTTTTGTGCTTATTTCATAATATAAAAAATATTGTGATCTTAAAACTATTTGTGTGGTATTTTGTGACATGAGTAGTATAGTATCCATTTCCCGATATATAATATAGTATGAAATATTCAATATTTCAACCAACAATTATTATTATTCCATTGTGAGGTATCATTTTTTAGTTATAATATACATTGATGATATTAAAAGGATATTAGATAAACTTTTAATTATTAAACATATCTTTATTGTTTGGATGAATGTTATAAAGTTTTTTCATTGAATTTCATAATTTAATGGTTTTATAAATGATTGGAATGATGAAACATATCGCAGATTAAAAATTTATGAAATGTTTAATATCATTTAGGTGCCTTCATTGAGTATACACAATTATTATAAAACAAAGGAAAATACCATAGATGTGTGGATATCTTTTGATCCAAAAAAATCCTTAGAAATAAAATCATTCATTAAGATACTCATTTGATAGAGAACTTAGACGGTTATGGAGTTATGGAGAATCCTAAAAATAAGTATTATTGGCTATTTAATCAACCCACAAACAAATTTTTAGGTGACAGTCATTCAACCACCACTAAGATAACTCCTTATTGATTGTGTAATTGGGCTTCACTTTATTGGAAATAGAGACATAAAGTTGAGTTTTTTAACTATTAAAAGATATACATGTTCATTATTTATATATATATCAATTCTAATGGACTTGGTTAGATATTGTGTCTTGTATTTTATATACGTTCTCATTTTTTTGGATAAATGTTATCCCAAATAAACACAATACAAAATCCAACAAAACACTAAGAATATATCATTAATCCTTCTATTGTAACATAGTATATTATTTATATCCACTCAGTGACCCATATTAGCTTTAAAATTTTATTTAATCATTACCATTCAAGAATAATATATATATATATAGTTAATAAAACAATAAAAAATACATGATATATCATATAATTAAAGAATATAATCGTATTCCCATGTTCCCTCATTAAATCTATAGAAAAACATTGATATTTTATAGGACTCTTTCCATGAAATACTAGTAAAGTTATCTTCTTGTAATTTTTTATGATGAACATGTTATCATATTACCAATATATATATATATATATATATATATTTATTTATTTAATTATACAAAAGAATCCTATATTTCTATATTTTAACATTCTCATTCAAGATTGTATGTTATTTCACCCATGTATTCGAATGAGAAACATTTTCCCTACTAATATTTTACATACTAGGAAGATTATATGTCATTATTGATAAGTAAAAAAATATCCCCAAATAATAAAAAAATGAAATTAAACTCACATTGTTTAATTTAGATACAAAAATTTCATCTTCTTTACTTGATGAAACTAATTTCTACCACGGACCAGAAATTCATTTAATCAACCATGTACAGATTGTAATATGTTGTTTATTTGAGAAAATTACCAATTGTTTGATGATATAATTATTTTAATAAACAACTAATTGAGGTGATTAAAATATCAATATGAATATTAAGTTATGAATTAATATTAATTAGATCATATGACCAACTGAATATGTTATTTTTAGGGTAAAATTTCTTAAAAACAAATGTTCTATAAGAAGTTCGGAACCAGTTTGACAACATCTTGAGTGTTTTGTAATTTTCATTCAACTCAACCAAACAACCTTAAATTGTACTCTAAAATTTCATAAAAATTATAAAAATGGTTAATAGATCTTGTTTGACCTATACATAACTCTTATATGATTCAACACTACTAAAAAGTGAGTTAGACTAGACAAACCATATGTTCTATCCTCCAGTGGAAGGAACATTTTATGATGACATCTTCTTCAATAGATTGACTTGTCATTTCTCTAATGCACTCGAAAAATATCCAACGTTTAAAAAAGTTATCTAAAATCATCTAAATAAAGAATAATCACAATATAAAAAATTCTTAAGTGAAAATAATTTATGATAATGGATTTATAGTGGATAAAAAACATATTTTTCATTTGGTGTTCAATACATATTTCATCCTCTATTTCTCATGACTAAATTCAATAGCTTTTAATCATACCTAAATTGGATCAAATGATCCTAATAATTTATTTAAACCTTCTTAAATACCATCTAGCAATTTTAGTTATCATTTTTACAAAAAAAATTACAATATGAATCTTATGATCACATTATAAAATAAAACAATTCAACATAAATTTATATAAAACATCACTTAGATTAATATAATCCAATGTTCGATATTCCTGAGAAATAATGTTGAAAAATTATTATAGGATATAGGGAAAATTGTGAGAGAATTCCATATCTTGGTGTCAAACACTAATTAACCATCATAATGCTTTATTGGTTCTCACCATGGTATTTTCAATCCACACTTTGGATTTGTTTACAACATTACAATTAAAAACCCAAAAAAATAAATTCCTCCATAAAATACTATATCAATAATTTTTTCAAAATTAAATATATCCCCAAATATAATATATTCTTATTCCATGAAAAGATATAATAGAAACCACTCATACTGATTTATAATGGAAATTAATTCATGATTTTTTATCCTACGCACACTTAATATTTTAATAAAATCTCTCCAATACATGTTACAGTGGATGGGCTGATGGATTTTATCCCTCCTTTGTTAAAAAAATCAATCCAATGACAGAGGGAATCATAAAGAGGATACCCGTAATGATTTTGTGAGGGGCAACACTACCAAAATTAAAACAAATTGTGAAAAGATTCATTGGACCATGATTTCAATGAGATTTTAGTGACTTATTCCTTTATTAAAAAATACTATATTTTTAGTTCTCTATGCTCTACTTTCTCTTTGATAAATTCGTATTTTTTGTCGATGTGTTTCAACCTTGAGTGTTACATTGAATTATTGGATAAGTTGATAACTATTTGTTTATTAAACCAAATTCCTAATAGAAAATACACCATAAATAAAATATCCTCATTTTGGGGAATCATCAAAATCATTTGGGGTAGCATGAGAGACTTAAAAATAATTTTCATAATAATAGTCATTGTGACTAAATTCTACATATTATAATGAAAAAATATAAACCTTCCACCAATGATAAATGTATCACAAGAAGTCTGCTTCCAATCATAAACCTTTTCAATAATTTTACCCATTGAGATTCCAATATATAATTCTATTTTAAATAAATAATTTGTTTAATAGCTTGTTCACACACAACATCAAACTGAAATGAAAGCATGATTACTTTTATAGAGATAATATTAAATGTATTAAATGAGAGCGTTATAATGTAGAACATGAATTGGAGGGTATCAATTGAAGTAATATTTTTTTGAAATCTATGTAGAAATAAAAATAAAAATTTATTTAAAAACCAATTCAATGATAAATTCAAATATAATAGAATAATTACTTATAAGATCAATTTACGGTAAACATTTTTTTTCTAAAAAATTCATTCTCAGGTGTTATGTAAATATAATTTAATAAATTAAAAAAATTAATATTTAATTTTTATTAAATATATTTTTGATATGGATAATATATTCACACAAAAATAATTAGTAATTTGTAGGAAATAATAATAAGAACAGTTAAAAAATTAATTCATTCTATTTTTATGTTTCTATTTAAATTATAAATTCTTTAATTTTAGTGCTTTAATTTGAAGAAATTATTATTTTTGTTTTATCTATGTAAATATTAGATTAATATTATTATTTTTTTGTATTTTTTGAAATATTTTATATCTAGTTGAATAATAAAAAACACAGTTTTTACCAAAAATATTAATGTTATTATTTAATCCTTACTAAAGAAAGAAAAAGATGTTTATAAATACTTTTAAATTGTAAAATATGTATATGAGGAGCAAAAATTTACACTTTTAATAACATATTGAATTTATAAGACCTCTATTTATCATTTTATAATACTATGTAGTCTTTCTAATAAATAAAACTATTTTTAGTCTTTTCATTTAATTATATATTATTTGGTTAAAATCAATTTTGTTTTGAAATGTATGTAGCATAATTTTTTTATAGTAAATTAATTTATATCATGAAAATAAAAAAATAATAATTTTATAATACACATAAATTTTAATCTTAAAAATACAGTTTTTATAAAAATAGGATTTTACGGGTTACATGCGCTAATGTTAAAATTATTTTTTCTTACACATGGAAATGTTTTTTTGAAAAAATTAGTTTTAAATTTGGAATCATTACTTCCAAATTATTTAATAATTCCCTTTCAATTTATAGTCATTGAATGTAAATCACTTCTGTAAAAAATAGTTACCATGGTAAAATCCAAAATAGTAAAATGTAAAAATCTAGTGGTAAAATAATTTAAACTTGTTAAAAATGTGTGTGAAAAAGAATAGTATAATCTTTGTTGACATTATATAAACCAAATATTCATTATTTAATTCTTTTTTGAGTCATATACCCATGAATAGTTTCATTACATCATTGAAAAAATAATGGGTGTTCACAAAATTTTCTCAATGAGAAATTTTAAGAAGAGATCTCTTACACTACATTTCACCACCCATTAAAAGTTTATATATCTACCAAAACTCATACATTTTCTCTTATAAACCCTCTACACATTACCAAAATTTTATATTCTTTCCAAAATATCAATCTGAGGATACTTAATGTAATTCCCCAACCCAAGAAACATAATGAATGTGCATTATTTAATTACATTTGTAAGATTACAAGGAATAAAATCTCGAAGGACCGATCAGTTTTGTAATCTTGAAAAACTATATTCATACATGGGACCCATTTTATTTCGGGATAATAAAACAACATATAATATATACCAAAATCTAATAAAATTAATCCTTGAAATCACACTAAATAATACCTTCTTCATAACATGGGGAATGAAAAAAATGAAAGGGCTGAGCACAAATTCTCAGTAAGGGTTACATGTAGTGGAAGTAGGAAAGAATAATAATTTCAATATAATTAATTATACATAATCAATATATCATGTTCAAAAATAAAAATGCATGCCATCAATAAACTGAGAATGAAAATGCATCCATAGATTTTTTTTCATGGGGAAAAAATTATGGAAATTAATAGCTGAATTATGAATAAAGATAATGCTTATTATTCGGATGTCATGTATCTAGAACATGAACCATCATAATGTTGAAACAGATTAAGTGTGTCGGTAGAAGCCTGTCTCATTATGTTATTGAAACAAACTCCTAGGGTTTGTCACCAACTATATTGTCTCGTGAGACCTATCGATACATAGAGAGGCTATATCAGGCCCTTCCCAACACTAAGTTTCAAAATAATTATTTATACATATATTTAATACAAAATCAATATTATTTTCAATATTTGTATTTATTTGAGGATACAGATTCATCAATATTTCCATAGTTAAATAGAATTAAAAATAATCATTGTATGTAAAATGATACACAGATAAAAAATAATCAATCCATAACACAAGAATATGGATTTTTTTTAGAGTTATAATTTAAAATAATAAATGATCTCAAATGGGCAGTATATTTACCACATATGATTGATTAGGTGCACAATACCAAGTGAGTCTCAAGGAAATGGAAATTGATATAAAGTCCCTTACCACATTGTAATCAATCGAATCGTATATCCAAAAATTAATAATCATAAAATGATTCATTTAATACCATGAATATAAATAGAACAATTATATTTTATATGTAATGTTAGTATACATAAACCTTATACAATAAATATGCAGTGAATAACAAAAATCTCACAGAAGTAAAGGTGATATGAGAAACCCCTTTCCATATACTCGAATGTGTTCTTCAATAGATCTTAATTTCCTGAATAATATTATTAAATCCATTAATTTAATAATTTATAACCTTTTATATATGTATATAATTTATTATAATTTCATTTATGTCTGTTTTTATGAGTTATAATATACAAATTTATCACTCGCGAGTGGTTGTTTTCATTGTTTTCACGATCAGTATACTTGTGTATGAGTAAAAAGGTTCATGTAGAATGAATATAATTATCTATAATTGAATTTATATATTATTAGTGAACATATATAATTTTAAATTGTTATTTAAAACATTTTTATACATTGTATGAGGACGAATCATTAGATAAGTCATTTAGTAATAATCGTTTAGATTATTACGGCATTTATTGATCATGACGAACTCATTTTTTTGTTATCGTTTATTATTATATAATTATGTTAATTAAAGAACAACAAAAAGTTATATATTATAAATTTTAAAATAGTTCTCATCCATTAAAATGGTTTCATGAATATATTTATAGAATAATTTGAATGATAAAACTTCATCGTCCATGAAGGTGGTAAATTGGAACATCCCAGATGATGAATTAAATTATAAAATAAAAGAGGGTGAGTAAAGAGATTGATAATGGTTATTACATAAACATGATATAATTAAATTATATAGATGATACTGGATTTATCATGATCAATTAGATATTGTAGGTTAGGATAAAATATGAATATAATACAAATTGAAAATGAAATTAAAAGAAAAAGGGAAAGGGTTTACCTCTTCAAATGTCCTCCATGAGAACATCCTTATGGGAAGGGATTTTGGTCTTTTGGAGAAAAAAGGGATCTTGGATGTGGGAAGAGACTAGGGAAGAGTATTTGGGTAGAAATTTGAGAGGCATCATGGCTTAGACGAGTGAAGAGAATAGGGAGTGAGGGGTGGTTTTTGTAGTGGATAAGAGGAGGGTATTAGCATTTTTTAATTATTATTTTATTATTTTTGATCAAGTATATGAATAGTCTTGATTATTTTGAAAAAAATAGTAATTATTTTTATTGAGTTCTAAATAATGTACCTTTACATAATACATAACCCATTCATGATGCATAAATTTATTTATTTAGAATATTTCTTAAATTATTTTATTTCAGTATTCACAAAAAATTCATGTATATCAGATAAATCTCATAAAATTACCCTGACCATTTATAAATGTGTATAATTTATAAATGGTTTCAATTTTATAAAAATAATTTTCTAAATATGAAAAATTTAATTTCTAATTGAATTCACCACTGCTCGAAAAAAAAAGTTTTTAAAATTATAACTGATTTTATAATTGCTTAAAAATGTATCTAAGGTTTGATTAGAATATCCTAAAATCATAGGATAGAAAAATATTGGATTATTAATTAATTTTATTCAAATTATTTTTCTTTTTAATTAATTTTTTTAATTATAAAATTTTAATTAAATTTTTATTGCTCACAGAAATACCAACACTTAATTATTAATCTTTAAAATATTAACCATCATTTATAAGATTCCTAAATTTTAATTATAATTTTATGGAACAGGTTACTATTTAAAAGGGTCATATTACTATTCATAAGGGTATATTACTATTCATGAGGAAATGGTATTTTTTATAAGGTAAGTTACTATTCACTACAAATTATGTTGATCCTCTAAGACACTAAATAACATACAGAATACAAACATGTATGTCTGTGTTTTGAGATTCAAATTAAATAAGAGGAAAAGTTAAGTTTAATGGATAGGTTATAACTATAAAGAAGTTTTTTTATAGATACTTATCATTTCACACATTATAAGTTATCCAATGAATGGAAATTATTTAAGAAGAAATATATCATAAAATATTGTTTTGTCATATTAATGGTGAATATATTCATAACATAATTTAGTATTTATAAACATAAATACAATAGTTAATATATATATTATTCTTTAAAATATTAAGTTAGATAATCTATTGATCAAATACATATATTCATAATAAAATATTCTTCTACACAAAATATTAGTGTAAAATTGTCTATATTTTTTTAGAAAATTAAACATTTAATTTGAAATGTATGAATTATAATTATTTATATGAATTATTATTAATATAAAATTATTATTTTAAATTATAATTTTCAGAACTTAATGTTTTTAAAATTATAAAAACAAATTACTGGCTTGTTACATATAAGGTGTTACTCAATGGAGAACATCTAAAAGGAGAAGTAATGTTATCAACCAAAATTCCTTAATTATTTCTTCTTGTACCCACTAAAATATTCTTTACCCAATAAATTATGATAAAATAAGTATTTTTAATATTGTGAAATGTTATTATACTAATTTAATATCACTTTTTTAACCATTCTATAAAACCATTCAAAAAATGAAGACATGATCATTCATATGTGCAGACAACCGCCAATATGAATGATGTGGTATATTATTTACAATCACCTTACATGGATTGATAAAAAGAATTAAGTAATTAAAAATTTAAATATTTATAACATAACTAATATTATTTAATGATAAATTATTTTATTTCATACCTCCCTCACATACTATGAATAAAGTGAGAATTGTTTGTGTGTACGTGCAGAGAATCTCCTCCGCAAAATAATGTGTTGTGTTTTCCATTTATTCATAACATGGAAAAATTTAAAAATGTATTTAAAGTTTGAATGATATATTTATTAAACTATTAAAATTTATTAAAGATAATATTTTAATTATATAAGTGATAATAATAATAAATTATTATAGTAAACTTAACCACCTTAAATGAACATATCAAGGAAACTTTCTTAATTTGATTCCATTTTGGAATAACCTAAGAAACATTATAAAGTTTCTGAACATATTATAATATAATAAATTAAAATATAAAATTATAGATATTATAAATACATTTTAAAAAACATTTCACCATTGTCAATATACCGAGGAAGTTTTAGAGAAATTTACCATACAACCTCAAGTAACAGAGAGAAGTGACAAAACTTTAATAAATGAATAACAAATGATAATAAATAGACCCAATAAAAATAAATATAGTTGAATAATTTTCTTAAGATAGATTTTCAAAAATTTAATTTAATTTTTTAGGAAGTTATTTTCACACACAAAATAAATGAGTACATAAGGTTAGAGTTTTTTCATCTCAATTTTTTTTTTCATTGAGAAATAATGCATACCAACCCCTCATTTCATTTTTTGGTGTACAAATTGGACATGGATTTATTTTATCATAATATTTATTAATTATAATGTATTAACATACCTAACTAATGATTTTAGTTTCATGTGTTTACAAGTTAAAAGATTATGAATTTAATGTTTTCTTTGTGTCAATTCCGACTCTTTGAGAAATGTCATATTTTGGTGAGAAATTTTTCTTTGTACATGTTGTTATTTTGATTTAATTATCATGAAGATATTATATTATATTTTTCATTTCAATCATCATATATAAAATTTAAATCGTTTTCCTTTCATTATTCACCTTTCAATTCAAGTGCTACCTAAACCATAAGGGTTATTATTAACTCAATATTCAATCATTGAGTTATGATTGTTCATTTTAAAATTTATGGTTATAAGTTGTGTATGTTCTGACCTAAGACTATATTATGATATATTTCCAATTATTTTATTGGCTATTTACATTTCCTTATTATAAAACCCCTTTACAATTTTTATTCCTTCAAAATACAATTTTTGTAAGGGGTTTTCATAACTCAATTTCCATTATTTGAATTATAATGATTATTCATGAACCCCATTTTACAGCATTGAATTATTTTAACCAATGATTATATAAAATATTCATTCCACTTCAATTTATATGCATTAAAATTTTATCCTCTTGAATTTTTTTGATGGATCATTTCCTATTGATATCCTTATTCTATGAAAGTAATCCTCACTACTACATTTTCATGATTCATTTGATAAGGACACATTAAATTATATTTTTAATATTATTATTGTTTTATATTCACCTATTTGTCCACATTATTGAATTTTATGGGGCCTAAAATAGCCCCTCAATGCATCTACAGGTCTTAGGAATGAAACTAGTTAGTGTATTTCATGTATGCATACCCATTTATTTAGATGTCTTTGCTGTGGATTTGAAAGAAAGTAAATGTATTGGAAGAAGACCCAGATGATATGTAATGTCTTGGAACAAGTCCTTGACATGTACGACATAATGCATTCAATCATTATGATACCAGTTGTTATTATCGATTTGATTGTTTATATTTGTTTTCATCCATGAATGTTTTTCAAGCTCATGTGATAAATTATTTGGAATTATTTATTTATCAATTATTCCCTACCATATTATTCACATGTTTATTCTATGATAAATTCTAGAATATTTTTTACCTTACCAAGCATTTATCCCAACCTTTATATCATTATATTTACATAGGTTATGAAGAAAATATTACACATGGTATATAAATAATAATTACATGTGAAAATAACATGTGGGAGATATTGAAGACTTATTATGGATTATATAGTTTTATATATAGTGAAATAATGTCCATGAAGTGAGAAATACCTGAGCTTTAATAGTTGATTATTTTTCATAATTCTATATGTCTCTAAACCTAAATGGTCATGGGAATGTATATAATGAAATATTTGATACAAATCATGTATTAATGAGATTGATACATTAAGGCTGTTACAGTTGGTACCAGAGAAATTTTTATATAACATTAGAGATTAGGATATTATTGGATGAGGATAATTTAAGAGTTATTAATTTCATAAAGGGTTTATAAGTTAAGGTTGTTCATAATTTAAAGGTATAGATAACCCTTTAGGTTAGCTGAGGTAATATTGAATAATTTCTATTTTTTGGGGAAATATGATGATAGAACTCTAGAGAAAATCATAGGATTGAGTCTAAATATATGAAAACATATTATATTCTTGTAAATTAGAGATTATGAGGTTCTATATGAAATTAAATCCATATCTAGTTACTAGAAATTTGATGCGGTTTTGGCATCGATGCACATAGGGGCAATTACCCTTAATAGGGTTGGTTGAGTATTAACTCGATCTTCACTTGGTGCATGATGGGTGGGACAAATAATACAATCATTTCTAGAAACTCATAAAGGATATTCTTTGGTTGATAATATGATATTTATGAAACATTATGATGGATATGATCATATATTTATAGGTTATTGGCCATATTTCAATGATGATCTATACATTTTATGTTAATAGTTTTACTTTTTATAATATTATAAAATTAGGTTTTCTTATAATTAATATTCATTAATTAATGTAATGGATGAATTCTAATATAACCAGGTTAAAAATGGTTTCCATGGAAAATACATTGATTGTCCCAATAAGCTGTTAAATGAGAGACGAGTTAGATTGCGAAACCTTGTGATTATTCAAAAATAGATATCAAGAATTATTATCAACCACAGTAAATTAGTAGTGTTTCCAAACACACCAATGAATTTAATGATTTTTCATCATGTATATTCAGGTGAAAAATATAATGAAGGAATGAATACTCCATTTCCTACATATCAAGAATGTGGGAAAAAACACCTAGGGAAATGTCTTCAAGGAACTGAATGATTTTTTATGTGTGGGAAATGAGGACATAAATAATATAATTTGAGAGGGAAGATGATGAATTAATTTAATTGACCAAATATGTATTGAAATTTTAAAACAATACATTTTGAAATACTATGCTAAATTTATAAAACCATTGTTTAATATTTTATGAACATAAGTAATATTTTCCAATAAAAGAAAATGTTTTATGTTTTTTTAATTATATATTATTTATAAAAATTTTGGTTTTTTATCTACATGAATTTTATTTATTTTACAATAAACCAATTTATGTAATACAAAATTAAAAAAATTGATAATTTTATCATACACATACAATTTTAAATAAAATTAAACCTCTTTCTAAAAATATGTTTTTACGTATTATATAGACTAATGATAAAATTAATTTTTCATATGAATAGAAATTTTTCTAATAAAATTTGTTTCATATTTGGAATTAGTAGGTTCAAATTATGTAATAATTTCAATTTTATTTTTACTCATTATAAGTAAATTACTTAGGAAAAAACTTATCACCAAGGAAGAAACAAAAATGATAAAATGTAAAAATATTATGGATTAAGACTCGAAACATATTTAAAAAATGAGGGAAAATGAATGGTAGTCTTTATCTATCTTATCTCAACCCAAAATTAATTATTTATCACTTTTTGTGCCATTGAACCCTGAATGGTGTCATGTATTGTTGAAAAAGTAATGGGTATATACAAATATTCCAATTCCCTCACTTATAAAAGGATATCACTTGCACCAAATCTCCCCAACTATTACAAAAATATATATTAAACAAAACAGTTCCCTTATTTCTCCACAACCCCTATCACATCCTAGAAGTATTGGTCTTTCTAAAATAAAAAACCAAAGAGACATAATGTGTTACCTAAAAGAGAACATCCAAAAGGAGAGGTAATGGTCCCAACTAAGATAACATAATTATTTCTTTTTTATACCCATAAAATATATTCTAAGCCATGAATGTATGATAACATCTATATAATTAATAATAGGAAGTGTAGTTATACTAATGAAATATCACTTTTTTTACATTCACCCAAAACCATTCGAAAAATTAAAAGGTCTTAATTTGTATGTGTGGACTACTACTTCCATGAAGGATGTATTTTTTTATTTTTAACATTAGTATTATTTATTTATAAGTTATTTTATTTTCTACCTCCATCCATATTATAAAAAAGTGTTCATCATATATGTGTACGTGCGGACTACCACCTCCATGGAATAACATGTTTTGTTTTCCATTATTTCCTAACATGGTTGAATTTAAAAATGTATTTAATGTATAAAAATATTATTTATGAAACATTTAATATTCTATAAATATAATATTAGATATTATATAAGTGATATTTACAATAAAAGAACATAGTAAACTTAACAGCCTTAAATGAACATATTAAGGAACATTTCATAATTCAATTCCATTTTTGGGAAACCTAAGAAGCTGTATAAATTTTGTTATAATGAAATAATATAATATTAAAAACATTATAATTTTGGAGAATATGAAGCTAATTTTCAATAACATTTATCATAATCAATATACTAACGAAATTTTAGAGAAATTGACCAAACCACACGATGTAACCAACATAATAAAAAATAATTTAGTAAATGAATAACATGTGATAATAAATATACCATAGAAAATGAAATATTTTATAAAAATGATCTTAAGAATGTTTTTAATAAATTTAAATTAAATTTTTAGAAATTGAGCTAAACACGCAGAATGAATCAGTAACCAAGGTAAGAGTTTTTGCATCGTAATTCTGCTTCATTAAGATATTATGGTTATTTGTAACGCCCCGACCCTAGATGCCCAGCATTTGTTCATTATTACATATCATTAGCATGATCACAAAAGATCATGTCTCGAAAGAACGTCTAGCTATGTTTCCTTGGAAGTAGGAGATACATTCATAAGGTTTACATTACATCATAAAATGGAAAACTACAACAACATTGTTTCCATAGACACACTGAGATCCCATAGACTATCCCTGTAGTTCAGTCACAATATAATTCTTCACATCCTGGGAAAAATAAGACATAGAAATGGGTGAGCTCAGATGCTCAGTAAGGATAACAATATAGCGGAAACTTTCATGAATAATCATAAACATTTATGGCAATGTATAAAACTAAAACTGAAGCCTTTTCAACATAAACATCATATTAATATGGAAAATATAAATCAATATAATTCCATTTACTTACTCATATAGATATTCTATTAGTCAAATAATCACATGCAATATCAATAGTCACTTTTATAATGATGGAATGCATAATTCCAGACATTTATAACCACATTTTCAAGGCCTTGTTCCATGACTACAAGTATGATTTTTTCAACGCCTTGTGCCAAGAGAATAGTTTGTCTCATGAGGCCTACCGATTCATCGAAGAGCTATAGCCAGCTTCACCCATCACATACTATGTCCAATGCATTCCACATATAAAATGGTTTAAACATAACATAAACATTAAGATTAAAACTATCGTACGAAATGTCAATAATTTATCCCTAAACCATGAATGGTATGAAATAACACATCCACAGTAAAACATATCAAAAAACCTTCAATACAATTTGGAAGTTTTGTATCATAATAAATCAACTTCAAACAAACTTAAATTCTATTAATGGAGGTTGACATAGATGAAAGAATACCTTTTTTTGAGAAATATCTCATTCTATTTTGAAATCATTAAAAGTCATGTAATTATAAAAGAAAGCATTTATTTTTTAAAATATTCTTATAATCTTGTAAGGGGAGATTTGAAATTTTTATGACGGCATAAAATAGCTGCACCCTCCGTATAAGTTAAAAAAAGACATTCTTACCTTAATTTGGTCAAAAAAGTTAAAAAGTACCTTGTTTGGAAAACGACCGAATGATTCCTTTCAAAAAATGTAGAAGGTAAAATAAGGGTATAAATGAATTTAAAAATTTTCTACTAAATAGTAATAAAATTTTTAAAGACATTTCTACAAAACATGGATGTGGACGATAAAGAGGTCTCAGTAGATAATTACATATTAACATCCTCAGATAATGAAGAGATTGTAGAATTAACCCTCACCTTGAACTTTTAATTGGTCTTGGGTAGGTTAATATATAATATAATTGTGAAATAATAATAATTAAATTATTCATGAATAATATACATTAATATGATATCATATATGATCTTTTAATATTGCCTTGTTAATAATATCTTAGTATTGTCGTCGTTTCAGGTGTTAACTGATTCGTTTTCCGTTATATGATTTGTTACGTAAGTAATTTTTGTTATGGATAGGATGTATATTATTCATATTCAGAGTTATATGAAGTCTTTAAACATTATTTTTAATCATTTTATGAAAATTAGTCTTGAATGGATAAGATGGGGAGTAAATCTCATCGCATTCGTGGAGACTATAATCCGTACGTACGCATGAGTGACAATATCATTCATTTGATATTAAAATAATATATAATTGGATGTTATATCATATATAAATAATCATTATCATGTTATATTTATTATTTAAATCAATTTCACATCATTATTATACCCATCCAAATAAGAATTTATTGACTAACAATTACACCACGATATAGAGACGGTAAGCCGTACATACGCACCTATGGTGACATGTAAATCAAAGGATGGATAGAATAATGAATATGGTTGTACCATATTTATAATAAAATAATAGTATATAGAAGATACTGGAGTTATTATTTTATAATTTAATCAACAAAGAAATAGGATGGGGAAGAAGAATGAAATTTGAAAGAGGTGATGAAATACTTACCTCTTCTTTAGGTTCTTCCTTTTGATTTGACCAAAAGGTCTCAATTGGTTGGCTTTCTGAGTAATGTAAGGCCTCTAGGATGAATTTAGTGATGTTGAGAAGATATTTGGGCAGGGTTTGGACAAGCCAAAATGCTTTGATGGTGTGAATTTGAGAGAAGGGGAAGTGCACTTCTATAAGAGGGGTGAGGGGAACCTCAGGAAAAGAGTGAAATATTATTTTATAATAAATTAATATTCAGATTATAATGGATTCAAAGTGACATATTTAGAGGTTATGGAGGGTATGGGTATAAATACTTTCAACCAATAGATTTTAGACAGGTTTATATCCCCATATTAACCTTATAATTTATATTTAACTCATAGTTAAATAGTTTGACATTTACCATGTCTCTTTGTATTTTTATATTATATGGTTAATAAACATACTATAACAATACATGTGAACCCCAAGTGGTTCATTATTAATATATATAACCTTATGTAATTAATTTGGTAGATCCTTATGTTTTTAGTAATAGAATATCAATTAATAACATAATACTTTTTTTGAAAACACTTTTATGTCAATTTTGAAACTATTTGGTATTTTGTTTTTGTTAAATTCATAACAGCATTATTACGTAGAAAAAAATTAATTTTATCAACCCTAACATGTCATATTAACCTAAAAAATAAGTTTATTTCATTAAAAGTCTCATATTAGATTTATTTGGATATTTATAATATTAATTATTTTAATCATTCATTAATATGGTAATTACAGCATCATCATTATGTTATAAATAAAATTAACTATTTAATGTCTAAAATTTATAAATAAAATACCATTATGTAGGAAATATTTTTATCTTTCTAATGAATATATATAGTATAATTTATATTGTTTGTAACCATATATTAAAAATGGTTTAGTTATTAAAATTTGAATTTAACTATTTTAACACTTCTTTAAATAAAATAATAATAAAAGCCCTAATCTAATCCAAGTGGACCAAAGAGGTTTATATTTTATTTATAAGGTTTTTTTCGTCGAATTATACTTATCCGATTGAATTATTACATGTGTTAGGGTAAAAATAATATCATTTTTACCTTTAATAACCTTATTTACTTTTAACCGTGGTAAATAAAAGAAAAAAGTTACTATTCAACAAAAATTTCTTTTAATCTCATTGAACCACATTTTACTTACTGATATCAACCTTGTCTTTCTGGATTTTTAAATTCAACTCACAGAAGTAGAAAATTTATGTTTTATGCAAATTTGAAAAAGCTCCTATGAGGTGGGTAAAAGATGGTAAAATTTCAATAAAATTTATATACATCTAAAATTAATATAAATCGACTCCAATGAATTACATTGAAATTATATAGGTATAATGTATCTATTTTGACCTAAAATAAATTTATATAAAATAAATAATTATTTAAATAAAATGTCAGCTTTAACCAATAACTCAGTGTTTTTCACTACTCATCAAAAATTGAATTTTTTCAGAAAAATGCCAAAAATTCATCCTACGCTAATTTTGATATTCCGATTCCAAAAATGAAGTCCATTTGGAAAAATAAAATTTTAAAAAAATTAAAAAACTGGGTAATACTATTCATAACAGCTAGTTAGATTGGTTTTGATGTGTTAGAACTCGAAGTTGCGTACAACACACACTATTGTATTATTCGAAGAGAAGCATGCCATGGAAGCTTAGGGTGTTACATTATTCACCACTTGTTTATTTTTTGTGGTATATATTTTGTCCACAAATTTAATTTATCAAAAAAAAATTCAATATAAGTTATTTACAAATCCAAGTCATGTTTAACCTTTCCTGGTTTTATAATTCTGATGATAATGATGATGTAAGGGTTTATCAGTCTAAATCCTGGCTCTCTGAGATATGTTATATTTTATGAACAATTTTTTCTTATATATAGTAATATTTTTTATTTAATTAAAATGAAAGTATTTTGTAATTAATTCAACCCAAATACTCTATCAAATTAATACCTGACCTAAATTACCACATGCCCTAATGGCATTCTTGATCCCCACAGGCTGGAGACAAAAACCCTAGTGTCAATAAAAACTAGATAAAATGATATCACCCAACCCAAAGCAACAATATTGAATATATATACAATAGAGTGAGCCAACAGAAGATATAAACACATGCCATAACTAAAAGAATATAGAAGAAATGAAAAAACTCAAAAGTATTCCAGATCATTCCAAGGTAAATATCTAATGTAAATGGACAAATGAAATAAAAACTGACTACTCTAAGTGATAACATGGGATGCTCCCACTATCTCACCACCTGATACCCATACTAAACTGAAAGAAACCTCAGCATCACATTGCGACATCATTCTTTTCCCTTAATCTAAATACATAAAATGTTATATGCACTGCCAAATGGGTGCATAGTTTGTGAGATAATAGGATCAGTAGGATCCCACCTAGTTGTTCCACAACAAGTATTTGTACAATAATATTAAAATTCTAAACATTAAAGGAAAAAAGGAATAATAAAAAATTCAGCAATTTTTATATCGAAAGCGTAGAAAAATGTTTAATTTTACCATTTTCCACATTTCTAAAATAATACAGGTTAAATAGTTCCAGATCATTTCATATAGATGAATGTAGTCAAATCAATTCAAATCATGTATCCCATATCATATAAAATACAATGAAAAAATGGTAACATCATGAAAAATATCACTATAGGTCAGTATATCATACTAATCATACCAAAATCAATGACCAATGCAAACTCAAGTCCTTAAAACACAATCCTAAAAACAAAGGAACACCCTATGAGTGAATGTCCAAAATATCAATCAGGTCCTGAGAACAACATGCATAGGGAGAAGAGGAGAACCCCATGAGTGAACCCCAAAGACTTGAAATAATTCCCTAGAACAATGGGCCTAGGTAGAATAGGTACACCTCCTGAGTGGACACCTAAACAATACATAGGCGATGTCCCGATGCTACACCTTCCACCTATGTACCCAAGGATTCCATTGTGCCACATTTTCTAAACCATTTCATCAAAATAATTCTTTGAAAATATTTCATAAATCCATTTCACAATGATTTCAACATCCCTTTTTTTTACCAAAATAAGTGAAAACAATATTTTATCAAAAACACATTCCAAACACACAAATCCACAAATCAATCATGCCATTTCATTTTCAAAACAATTTATGAAAACTAGATCAATAAATTTCATCCAATATAGTCTAGAGATAGAACCACCTACCTCAATCTTAGGTCGCACGTGCTTGCAACATGATCCAACAACAAGGAATAATGTAAATACAAAATTGGAGGTCCAATAATTAATCCTCATATCTTAGAATCAATTTAACAATGGAAAGGGGTCATCGATGATGAATAATCACAAAACACCTTAAAGAAACTCGCACACCACACCACAACCACCATAAGGGTTAGCCACTAGAGGAATATCATGGAATGGATATAGAAAATATCAGGAAATCTATCATCATAGACCAACAGATCTAATAATGCAACACCAAAGTGATACCATGATCAATGAAAAGGAAGTTGTAGAAGGATTACTCACCTAGAGAATTGTACTGTTACAAAAATGATGATTAATTGATGAACGAAACTATTTGGAAGTAGAAGATGTCTCCAAAATTGTATGAGAGAGATCCTGGATCAAGAGGGAAGAATACCATGTATGAATGAAAAAAACTCAGTTATATAGTTCACTAAATGTAAAAATCATTAGGATTACATGATGTGTAATCCCTTTTCATGTTGTGTAATCCGAAAAAACCCAAATATGATGAAAAACCCATCAACTTGTGTAAGAAATCCTGATTTTTTTCATTACATGGTGTGTAATATATTCATTATGTGTAATATTCACACCTTGTACCGATTCACGACATCTTCTCGGAACCCAACAAATGACATATAAACACTTTACATGATGTGTAATCATCTCACAGCTTGTAAGAGGTTCACTCTCTAAACCAAACGTATAAACTTTATCTGGTGACAATAAAAAGTATGGAAATAATTTACATAGCATGTATTTACCCCATAGATGGTGAAAATACATGTTTCTCGTAAAAGACCCAAATTAACTCTGGTGTTCTCCAAACTCTAGGAGAACCTTGAAGACCCTTTAAAACATTTATACCCAAACTCTATTAATTAATGAAATACATACTTCAACATTATTTTATTTTCCAAATAAAATTCTCTCCATCATCAAGAGTCCTAATATGAACCCATATGAAGATGGAAACAAAAAGAGTGTAGAGAAATACCTAAAAGTGGGTAACATGATTTTAGGAACTCCCCACCATTCGATATTCCCTCCCTAGTAAGACTTATGGAATAATGACATTTTAAAAAGATACGATGCCACTTCTCCCTCATAAATGAATCATACTATCAAGTCTAATGAGAATCTAATTTGTTTCACCATAACACCCTAAGTAACCGAATCGACTTCCCCTGCAATACATTCACATGAGAGTAAATGATATCAAATGGATGCTCCATAATAGAAACGTCTACCACTAACTCATTCTCTTCCTAACTCAAAATTTCAGAGGGATCAAGATTGTATTTCCTGAGTTTTTATATGTTTAAAATATCACAAATACTCATAAAAAACTATAAATTGCAAAACAATAAGATCCCCTCCCCAGTCGTTCAGTGACCTCAAACAGTCCGACATATTTCAGATCCAAATTTCTTTATTTTCCAAGATGACAATTAACTAATCAAGCAGGAAATTTCAAGAAAACCCATCCCCAAATAGAAAACTCCAAAGGATAATTTTTACAATCCACAAATGATTTATATAGACTCTAATCCATAAACAAATTTCTAATTATATCCTAAATCCCCAATAATGTCTCTTGAACAAGACTCGGTCCAATCAAAGATGCTTCACCCACCTCTACGCAAGAGATGGGTGGCCTCTATGGGTGACCATAAAAAGCCCTGAAGGGACACATTCTGATTGAGGAAAAATAAATATTGTTATAAGAAAACTCAATAGGTAGAAGAAGTCTATCCCAAGATCCATCGAAATCCAATACATAGGCATAGAGCATATCCTCCGGGATAGTAATAGCATGCTCTTTATGACCATTTTTCTGTGGAAAATAAGTTGTACTCAACCTGACCTAAGTCCCAATCAACTCTTAGGGACTCCTCCAGAACCTTTATGTAGCCCTAGGATCCCTATTGAAAACAATTTTATAAGGAACCCCATGTAACCTCATGATCTCTATCACATATATATTACCAAAATTTCTAATTATAGCGGTGTCGTTCATTGAAATTAAGTGAGATGAATTTTTCAACCAAATAAATCACCACTTTGATATAGTTATTACCCTAGGGAGTACATGGAAATAAAATAAAAAAATCCATGGACACCTTATCCAATTTCCAAACCAGCATAGGGAGAGGCTAGAGGAAAACAAACAGTTTCTAATACTCTGCCCTTATCTGTTGGAATGTGTAACTATAGACACATAATCTGTAATGTCATGATTTATACATGGCCAACAGGATCACCATCTCATTTCGTAATAAACCATTATAATACCTAGGTGAATGAAACACGCAGAACTATGATAGTAAAAAAACTAATCCCATCATAGATTTTCGTATAAAAAACCAATTCCCAAAACATAGAATTCCATCTAAAGGGATATACCAAACAGAAATGGTATTCCCACCATAAAAGGTTTCTCAAATTCCTCTGAACTCATCATCCCGGTGCTAAATCTATATATTAGACTCAAGGAGAGATGATTATTACTGAACACTAGCTAGATCTCAACCTAAATCATCCTCTTGAGCATTTAGGTTCAAATGGGTGAGGATTCCCATAAGGTTCCACCATTTTTCGATTCTTAAACATCCCATAATGGTAATTTCCTACTAATAGTATATGCAATAACATTACCCTTCTCTGGGGTGTAGGAAATACCGAAGTCAGTCATATATAGGTATTTAACCCACCACCTATGTCTGATATTCTTGTATTTTTGAGAAAATATATAGCTCAAAATAATACAATCATAAAAGACTATGAACCTCTCCCAAAAAAGTTAGTGCCACCAACAATTAAGAACATGCATAACCAAAATAATCTCTACATCATGACTAGGGTATTTATTCTCATTCAGATAAAAATGATGAGATTTGTAAGCCATAATATGATTATCATGTATAATCATGCAACCCAAACCAACACCATAAGAATAACATAAACCCAAATACCTCTTACCAAGCCTAGGTAAGATCATAATATGATCTCACATCAGAAGTCATTTTATCACATCAAAAAAAGATTGACACTTTTCCTCTCATATGAATTATATACTTTTCCTTATAGGAGAAATAAAAGTTTATCCCAACATTGAGAAATCGTTGATGAACCATCGATAATTTCCATCAATACTAATGAATCTATGAATCCCAAATACATTATTTTTTTCTTACCATGAAATAAAAACATTTACCTTCTCATGATAAATTGATAATCCAAGATAAAAAATGACATGTCCCAAGAACACCACTTATTGGATCTAGAAATTTTAGTTTGAAAGATTTTCATAAAAATTGTGATTCCTCCATATTTCTAAAACCAAACTCAAATAGTGATCATGATCGCACTGATATCATAAATAAACCAAAATGTCATCAATGAGCACTAAAAAAAATGTTGAGTTACTCGGGGAATTTATGATTAATCTAATCCATCAAAAATATAGTAGTGTTTGGTACACCAAACAACATCACTATATATTTGTAAAGGCAATACCTGCTTCTGAAAGATATCTTCATTATATCATACTCTCAAACTCTGATCTTATTATAACCTGACCAAATATTGATCTTCAAAAATATTAATTCCCCATTTAACTAATTAAAAAAATCACCCATATGGATAAAATGATAATTTTTATTAACTATTACACATTTAAACATTAGAAAATCCACACCCAATCAAAGTTAACCATTTACCTTCTAGGAAAAGAGAACCTGGGATACCCTAGGAGAAATAATAGGGTGAACCAAATCATTCACCATTAGATCATCAATCTGAATCTTGATATTTTTCATATATGATGGTTCTATATTATAAGAGGGTATTGAAACTGGATGTGTACCTAATACCAGATTGATAATTAAATATACCTCCCTCTATGGAGGAATTCTAAAGAAATCATCTGGGAAAATGTCAGGAATATTAAAAACAACAACATAAAGGTCAACAAAAAAATTATTGGGATCAACTAAAAAATAGAAAAAACTAATAATATCTAGTTAGGAAGGTCCTTAATGACCAGAATATGAATTGTAATCTCCATAAAAAACCTAATATCTCCCAACAACCATAAGAAATGAAACACAACAATGATAACAATATGCAACAACATGATGAGAAATATACTAATCCAACTCGATGAAAATATCAAAATGATCTAGATCAAGAATAAGAATATATCAAATTAACTCTTAATCATATATAGATACTAAACAAGAAGGAAACTAAAACCCTTACCCTTTAATATTCCAATGAGATATCACTAAATCGATAATAAATGAAATTATATCTATTGTAAGTTTAATCATATCAACAAAACAAATAAATATAAATGAGTGGCACACCACTAGATGTCATTGAAGGTGCATAATAGTCCTACAACTTAGGACCACCTCCACAACTCCGGTGATGATATTTCCAAATTCTCTTTCCCCATTTTATGACACTGAAGCTGCTACTCATTGGAGGATAAGGGATAAAATAACTAACCATTCCTATCATATTAATCTCTACAATCATTTTAATATCTGCCATCTCTACTTAGGTCGAAATATTCAGCATAAATACCTATGATTTGATATTCGATCAATAAATATAATGGTACATCATATCATTTATATCGTATTTCTTTACTACCTCTAGAGAAAAATGAATCAGTTCAACAAATCGATTGGTGTACGAAAACAAATAGTGATTTCCCTAATGTATAGAGTGTAAATTCTATAGACTTTTCCATTATTATTGACCATATAAAAAACTGGTGGACGAAGAGTTTCTTGAAACCCTTCCAGTCCAATCTCACATTCCTATTTTCTTGTACCATGGATTCCCACCATCATTTGTTGGAATCCTCAAGTCTACACACCTCACACTTTACCTTTATACTCTCATTTGTATCCATGATTTCAAAGATCTAATCGATGTTTTCCATCAAATCCTCCCACTCTTGAGGTTTTTTGTACCATTAAAGGAAAATGGATTCTAAAATAATAACTCATTTGATTGGTCTTGTTCTCCTCTATTTCCTAGTTGTACCTCAAAAACAATGTTATAGAATTTTGGTACATTTTTATTGATAGAAAGGACCCTCCATATAATAACCTCTATAATATTATGATCTATAGGAGGACTCCCTTAGGGAGGATCTACTACAACCTGCTAAAGAACCCATGGAACATGTCTCAGATGAATACTACTTCACATTGATACAAAATAAATGTTCATAAAATAAGATAATCTCAGTTTAAACTAGAAAACCATAAGAAAAAAAATTATATTAAGATCAAGAACTAAATATAGGAGACACATCCCAACATCCCACAGTAACATGAATCTTTTCATGGTAAGAGCTAGTTAGGAACCCACTAAAACCTACCTATCAAGTCCCAAAAACCCTATATATATTCTACTAGACATTCAAAAACACCGAATCTTGAGGATATACCAATTAATATACCAAACTATGATGAAACCAACCTAGATACCCTCTCAAACTGCTACCCAAACAAAATTGCAACATACCCAAAGTCATTCCTGATCCTCAAGGGAAGGAGACTGGCACCCAAGAATCGATAACAATAAGAGTGAATAATTTTTCCCAACCTAATGTTACAACATGACATATATATAATAGTGAAAAACAGCTGAAGAGATAAACATTTGTCTGGAATAAAATAATAAAGCAAAAAAGAAACAACTCAAATGTATTTAGAACATCCCAAGTTATAAGTACAATATCAAAAGAAAACTAAAATATAAACTGACTAATCCATATAACAGCATGGGATAATCCAACCATCTCACCACTATCTACCCAAACATAGCTGATAGAAACCTTACCACCCCATAATACCACATTTCCATTCTTTGCATTGAAATACATACAAAGTTCACCACTGATACGACACATAGGGTGTGAGATAATAGGTTTAGTAGGATCTGACCCCGATGTTCTATAAAATATCTCAACAAAATAATTTTAATATTCACATATATAAAGAAAAAAATCCATGATAAATATTTTAACAGTTTTTATATAACAAATTTGGAAAAAGTTTAATTTTCCTTTTTCCACATTTCCAAAATTATACAGGTAAAATAGTTAGAAATAATTTCATATAAATCAAATAAGTAAAGTAAAATAAAATCATACATCACATATCATTTCATATACAATGAAAATCAGAACCACAATTAACATCACCCCAAGGATCACTATATTTTAGTCTAGCAGAATACTCATAACACATTCAATGACTAGTGCACAGTCATGTCCTTAAATAAAAAGCATATTTAAATAAGAAAAACCCATGAGAAAACGCCCAAAATGTTAATTTTGTACCTAGAATAACGGGACTGGGGGGAATAGGAACACCCCATGAGGGAACAAAAAATGTCAATTGAGTCCCTATAATAATGCGCCTAGGGAGTACACGAACAACCCATGAGTGAACCACCCATCCAAACATAAATGATGACCACAATATACATGTTCCACCTTAGTATGAAAGTCCTCCCATGTGCTATATTTTCCAAACAATTTCATCAAAAACATGTTTTGAAAACCATTTCATAAATCAATTTCACAATAATTTGAAAAAATCACTTCTTTTACCAAGAAAACGAAATTCATATCTTTTTAAAAACATGTTAAACATAAAAAAAATCCATAAATCAATATCATATTTCATTTATAAAATAATTTTTAAAAACAAGATCAATAAATATCATCCTAAATAGTCTAGAGATGGAACCACCTACCGAAAAGTCTGGTTTCACTGGCCCACACCATAATCCACCAACAAGGAAGAAGACAAAGAAAATAAAGGAGGTCCTAGGATTGCATGAATGGCCCGAAGGCCTTATTTTTATTTTATTATGGATAATCCCCCTTTTAATAGATGAAGGGGATTCTGTACATGACTTGTAGGCCCAAGTCCCAAGGACATACATAACACGCAATACATGACCCAAAGGCCCAGAGGCAAACCATTCCCAATACATGACCCGTACACCCAACCCACTAGATTTGTCCCTCCCCAGCTTCTACATCATTGACAGCCTACGTTCCCACCTCACATATCAGAATAAATTGAAAATAAAAGGTATTCGAGAAGATAATAGATTAAAATACACATCAAATAAAATCTCACACCACACCATAACCAACACAATGGTTAGCCGTCAAAGGAAGATCACATAACATATCTAGAAAAGATCAAGAATATAATCATCATAGGTCAACAAATCTAAAAACAAACAAAAAACTATTCATCCATGATCAAATAAAATGAATAAGAAGAATGACTAATCACTAAAACAAATTCACCACATATGAAACAATGATCAGTCAATGAATGAAATGATTCGATGGGATTAGAGGTCTCAAAATTCACTTGAGAAAGCTTCCAGGTTGAGAGTGAAGAAACCTGTGGCCAAATGAAATAAAACTCAATAATGAAGTTCCCTAAAAACACTAAACATGAGTATTACACATATTGCAACGCCTTTTCATTAAATGTAATCCATGAAGCCCAAATACACTGAAAAACCATTCACCTTGGGTTAAAATTCCAATTTCTTCCATTACATGGCATGAAATATATTCATGGTGTGTAATATTTACACCTTGTATAAGTTCACAACATCATAAAACCATCTAAAACATTTCATGTAAGCTATTTACAAAACATGTAAAGTTATCATGACATGTAAGAGGATCATGCTCTGAACAGAACTCACAACATCTTTTCAGTGACCAATAAACGGCGTGTAGACACTTTACACAACATGTATTTCTCTTTCAAACAGCAAAAAATGATGCTTCTCCTAAAAAATACAAACCAAATATGGTGTTCTCAGAACATGGGGATAAATTCAAAAATCTTTTAACATGTTTATACTTGGCTTCCATTAATTCAAACAAACATACACCCTTGAACTTTAGGTATTTTTCCCTATCAAATACTCTCCATCCTCAGGAGTCCCAATATACACCTATATAAAGGGGGAAATGACAAGAGAGAAGAGAAATACCAAAAATTGGGTAATGGGATGTTACATATTATAATATAAATCTCATCTAATTCATGGAATATAAAATTCAAATTGATTTTGCTTCATCATTCATCTTTTGATTCAAGTGTTACTCAATCCATACAGGGTTTTGTTAAATCAATTTTCCTTCATTAAGTTTTTGCTGTTCTTTTTGAACTTTATTATTATAATTTGGTTATGTTTTACCTTATAGTTGTATTATAATGTATTTCCTCATTATTTTTTTTGGATTTAAATTTCATTATTATAAAATATTTTTTCAATGATTGTTATTCCAAATATGATTTTTGTAAGGGTGTTTTGTAACTCATTTTCCTTTATTAGAGTTATAATGATTATTATTGAACAAAATTTTTATAAATTGAATTATTTTACCATATGAGTTAATAAAATATTATTTCAATTTAGATTTATATAGACTTAAATTTCAACCCCATAAACTCTTCTTTGGATAGATCATTTCCTACTGATATCCTTATGTTAAAAAATTACTTCTCAATTCTACCTTGTTATCTATAATTTGATAAGGATATATTCTATTTTGTTATAGATAGTATTATCATTATATATTCATCTATTTATACACATTATTATATTTAAGGGTGAAATATTGATAATACATTTATCTATTATTTCTATATAGAAAACTTTAGACTAGTTAGCCATGATTATGTATCATGTTCGTTAGGGAAAATTAAGATATGTGTTGTTTAACTATCAACATTATATCTATGGATGAATTATGATCATATAATTCTATTTATTTATTTGAGATATAATTTACTTAACCATAATCTCATTACTCGATAGGGTGTTAGTTTGAGGGATGTTTACATGGAGAGTTATTCTATTTATAAATTGAGAAAATATCAACAATATGTATACCTATCATTTCAATAAATATTTTTATTGATTACTAAAACATGATGGTTTTTTATTATATATTTTTTTATTTACTTCAAATTATTAATACATTGGAATGGATTAGTGATATGAGGGGCCCTAAATAGCTTCTCGTTGCATCAGTAGGTCTCATATGAAAAACTATCGATGGTATTTTGTGCATGCCTACCCATTTATTTTGATATCTTTACTATGGTCTTGAAAATAAGTATATTTATTGGAATAATGCATTTATGAAAAGTAATGTCTTGGAATAATTCCATTTATATTTTGAAATTATGTCTTATATCATTATGGAACTATTTATTTATATTTATGTGATTATTTATAATTTTATACCATTCATGGATTTGTTTCAATATCATATAATAATTTATGTGACATTATTTGACCTTAATTTGTATCCTTCAATAATATTCATGAATTATTTATTCTATTATAGATTTTGGTATATTAATTCCCTTACTGAGTGATTGAGAACACCCTTGTTATGTTTGTATTTCCATAGGTTATGTAGAAAAATATTACACATGATATGTCTAGAAAAATATTACACATGATATGTCTATAAAAATACTACACATGATATGTCTAGAACAATAGAATGTGTGGTGAATTTTTGGGAGATATTGAATACTTTTTATGGATTGTGCTATTTCTTATTTAGTGGTAAAATGTCCATTAATTGAGAAATTCATGAAATATATGTTCATTTTTTTCTAACTCACTAATGTTATAAACCTAAATTATAATAGGAATATATGTAATTCAATATTTTTATAAATCATGTTGTTATGGGATGGTTACAACCAGACTGCTACTAGGTCAATCTACATCGAGGAATCCATACAGTTGATGTTTTTCATCTCTATAGTTAACAATACCATATTCAAGTGCATCTATGATATAAATAATTTCTATTGGTTTTTATAAGTTGAAACTCTTAGATTGGATTAAATTATCAGGAACTGTAATATGAAAATAACAGTGTATATTCCAAAGTTTGTAAAGTATAATAAACCCCAAATCAAAATTATATAATAATTTTGGTGCAAAACATTTATATCATCACTACCTTTAAATTTTTTTCTAATTAATATGGAATTAGATACCTCCCAATAATTTTATATACCAAATCATTTTAGAAACTCTTGGGAACACATCTCTTGTAAATGAAAAATAAAACTAGAAACTTGTGTCACTTGAAACCAGAAGTAGAATTCCATTTAGTCAAACAGAGACATCAAAAATATTTTCTTCAATTTATAAAATCCCTATAAAAAATGAGGTCCAGATCAAGAAAATATTATTTCATCAACATACATGTTTAAAATAAGTGATGTTTTGTTATAAAATTTTACATAAAGGTTACTTTATATCATTACTTTATTGAAGTGGATATTTTTTAATCATGTATATATCTTAGAGAACAAATATAATGGGTATACTTTTTCAATTTAGCATGTTTATTTTTTAGCGTTAAAATATTATTTCATCACCATTGAATATAACCCTTTATATTTCTTGATATATACCTCTTCCTCAAAATCTCTAATGAATAATACTAACATGAAATCTATTTAAAATATTTTATACTTTTGTTGGGATTCCAAGAAAATAAATATTTAAATTTATTCAATTCCATAAATATGATTAAATGTTTCTTCAAAGTCAATACCTTCCATATAAGAGTATCCATTGTATGTGAGTCATAACATATTTCATTCAACTTAGCCTTTCTTATTGTTATTTTTTAGAAAACCCACTTTTTATTGATCACATTATTCCCTTATAACAATGAAAAAGTATTCTATAGATCATTATTCACAATTTGATAAATCTCCCTATCCATAGACACAACCCATTCCTTGTACTAAAGTTGTTCATTCACAAATCTTGGTTCCACCTTGGATAATAATCTAGTATGACTTTATATTCTCAATGATCATTTTGTTTTTACTTAATTATCCATACCAGGAAGGTGCAGGACTAGGCCGAGTGCCCAGTCCTCCAAAATCTATTAATAAAAAGAAAGTGCAAGATACAAAGCAGGAAGATAAAGTAGCCAGAATGTTATATATCAAAAGAAATCAAAATACCTCATAGCCAACGTCCCCACCACCTTCTGAGAACTCATCTGGATCCGCCGATTCCCATTCAGATTGTGGCGCATATTGATTAAGCATTTGGATGTACTGTTCCTTCAGTCGCAACTGCGTTGGAGACATAGGTTCAGTGAGTCTACTTTCTCCCCACTTTGACCCCGGGTCTTTTTATTTTCCATTTTTTGTAGAGGACCTAGTGGAAACGGTCCTCGGCAGATTGGAATAGTCCTTTCTGGGCTTCCGCTTCGATGGAGCAGTGGAAGCTCCAGTGAATGCATTCTGTTTCCTCCCATTCCTAAGAATTTCACTGTAGGACTCTTTCATGTGATCCTTTGGTCGATCTTCCTGATTTTCTTTCCCCTCATACACCATTTGAGGACCCTCATCCACCACTGCCGGTTCCATATTACCATCCATAGGTTGCAAGCATGGATAGTGCTCCCTATTACTCTGATTCATGCTGCTTAACTCAGCGTTACCCTGCCCTTCCAAGGATGTCCCCTTGTCATTATCCTTCCCCAAGGTATCACAGTCACATGCCATTTTCTCAGAATTTTTCCAACCCACTGCTTCAGGAACCTCTTTTGCCAGACTTGGAGTATAATTCAATTGTGTTCCACCACACCCCTCCTTTGTTTCTTGCTCAACATTCCTTTCAGCCTCATTCAACTCTGCACTTTCCAGAACTGCAAAGTGATTTGTTGTGCAGTTTAACCCCTCATCAGACCTACTCTGCACCAAAATGGGAGATGTGTTCTGCTTTGTCACCACTACATCAGTAGAACACTGCCCCTGCTCAAAGCCCCTTCCCATAAATTGGAATTCATCGTTTGTAGTATCCACACCCAAGCCATCAGCATGCAATTGCAGAATTCCAGCTTGTACAGTTTCAGAGTCATGCACATTGAAATCTCCTAATTGATTGTTAGCAGCAACAACACAACTGGATTCCTTATTGCTGGATTCATCCAGACTGGCTCCTCCATGCTGTAACTCTTCTGTAGTATCAGCCTTACCCATCTTTCCTGCAGAAACATCTGCGTTCGGGATAGGGCCCAGCCGTGAAGATTTCTTACGACAGTACTCAGAATCGTGGCCTTGTTTACAACATCCAGAGCAATATGGAATCCATGAATCATAAACAATTTTTTGAGCATACCTGTATTCTCCTTCAATTACAATCCATACTGTCGCCGGTGAAGTTCGTGAAAGATCCATTTCAACACAAATTTTCACAGTCGAGGGATTCGACATGGAAGCCGTCCGCTGGTCTCAACAGATGAACCGACCAATGGAGTTTCCAATCGACCTCAGCAGCCCAGGGTTTTGGAACGGAAGAGGGAGTCCTGGGAGCTGAATCCAGATCGCCGATTTGGGAGAATCGCGTTTCATGTGATGCTCGAAGGACCATCTAAGGAGATGAAAAGAAAGCTCAGCAGAGACTCTTCGAACACTGGACCATGCCCTACCCAGGTCGTCTTCATCGGCAAAGAAGATAACGAGTTGTCGCGGACCCAAAATCCCTACCTTCGCATGATGCTTCAAACCCCAATCAACATTAACAATCCTGTCGAAATCTTCCACCAGAGGTCGTCGTCGCGCAAATCGTGCAATTAAAGTATTAGAGAGTAGCGAAGAGGCTTCCGAAAATTCACTTACCGTTACCGGAACGATGGGTTGGCCAGAGGTCCATCCCGGGACCTTCGGGGTGACCTGTATTGCAGGGATGAAAAACCCCGCATCAGGCAAAGGCTGAGGAGAACACACCCTTGACTTAATAGAATCGTCATTCAAAGAGGAGGAAGAGGACCCCTCTCCCCCCGCTGTGGGAGGAGAGGCCATGACGGCCGGCATCAGCGCAGCCTAGGTCGCCGGGAATCGCCATCGAGAGCCTTCGGTCGTCGCCATTCAATCACCCGTCTTAATTATCCATATATTAAATTATTTTTTAATGTTATAAATGTTTTTCAATTCTATAATGTTTATTTTTTTTATTGTCCCATATCAGTACCATTGCATAAAATTAAATAATCTACATCAAAATTATTCATATTATCTCCATTTTTAGTAAGCGTATATTTCTATCTTATGATCTCAACATTTTTATCTTCAATTTAATCCCTGTAAAAAAGTTGATTTTTTATACATAAGTTCCCTAAAATACTTTTTCATAAAATATTTTTACTATTTATTTAAAAATATTATTGAAATAATTATTGATTCTTTTGTTTGGTATGTATCCACAAAATATTCAATTATTAGCATAATGAGTAAAATTTTCCTAATACGTGAATTTCACCATGATCATGTGAGGGATACCAATGACAAAAACATATTGAAAGTATGCATTATTATGATATAAATATTATACTATATCATTATATAGTTAGGTCACAGAAGAAAAATATTTTTAATATAACTAGTCATTGAATCACATTTTCAAAAACAATTACCACAATGTGTCATGCTATGTTAGCATTGTACCTAAAATATATATCGAGATTAGATTTTTTCAATTTAGTGTCTACTTTTTTTCTTTATATTACGGAGATCAAAACACATTCCAACTTCCATGATTTTCAATATAGGTTTCAAATTCTTTAATTTTGTATTTAGTTCCATTATCATATTGAAATCTCATGATGAATTATCCAATTTGATTTCCATCCATCCAGTTATAAATCACAAACATTTATAAATTATGTGAATCTATTTATATATAAACTACATAGTTAATTCATGTAAATAAATGATGACTGTTAGGAGTAATTATATCTACTTTTTATTTCTTTTTTATTATTCAACACACATCATAATGAACAAGAACATGTGGTATCTATATGAAAATATCAAAATACATGTGGTTTATGTTTACCTTTCTCTCCATTATGACATGTATCATATAAATATATTTAAACATTTTTAAGATTAGTTATTTAAAAAATGAAATAATTATGAATAAAACTTCTCCTGTTCTTTTGGAAAATATGGTAAAGTCTCCAATGCAATAAAAAATCTACATTCTTTATACTAATGTAACTTACGTTTTCTTCATATTTGACTTGGAAAATATTACGATTCGTAACCTAAAATTTATAAAATAAATGTAAATATCTTAAAATCTTCACCATGTATCCATTATTTTTAAATATGAATTTATTTCTATTGTTATGTAGTTAACACACACATAAATTACAATTCAAACCATCAATAAATGAATATTTATTTATTTTACCTATTTCATTAAAATATATGTCGGTTTACAACCTTTAATATTTAGGGAGACACCATTTATGAATTTAAAAAACCATATGACAAAATATTTCATGTATCTATGTTGTGTTTTATTACCATCCATATGTGACCAGCAACCAGTATCCAAAATCAATGGTCTCTCATTCTTCAAATCCCAATTTTTCACTTAAACTACCATGTATAACCCCATAAAATTTATTAATTTATAAATCTAAATGAAGAAAATACATTTATTATTTTTTTATTAAATAATATTATGGAAGATATTCCCCATGTGGCTTTATTGGCCACACCTCCCACATGTCTCATCAAGTGACTCAATTTCAATAACTTCAAATTATTACTTTACTAAATTTGGTAGAATGTACTTTTATCATTGGGGATGAATCTACATAAATCCATACCAATTATTTTGTATTATATTAAATTTTATACAAAAATATAAACACTTTGTGTCCATACACCCCACAACAGAAAAATTGTTCTGGAAAGAAATTCCCTTGAAACATAAATGTTTTTTCAATCCTCTTACCATTCTATTTTTTTAACTTTTCTAAATACTGATGATATTATTTTTATAAAAAAAATTATTGAAAAATGATCATACCTTACATTATGATATTAGTGTCTTCTCTTTCCTTTTTTCTCCCCATATAATAACATATTTATTTGTTTTATTTTTATTTTTTAGATAACAGGAAAAAAATTATTTAGTTTGAGTGATAGAATACACCCTCATATTTTTTGATGAAAACAAATCCTCTTTGTAAACATAACCTCGAAATTGAGTCTCTAAAGAGTGTTGTTTTTTCTATTATAATTTTTTTAATAATCCTAATAACTATGGACTTGTTTTACCATTATTTTAGAATATCAATAATCACTTCCAAAGACATTAATCTCTATAATTATTCTTTTATTTTATTTTATGATAAACCCTCTTTCATGGGATGAGAGGGAAAACTTACATGACCAAAATTCCATATGTCTTATATGACCATTACAATTTATGTTGGCCCAAAGGCCCCATGGCATGAAATCCCATATATGGACCAAAGACCCAATTATGTATAGTACCGCTATAGTACTCGTTGTTGCTACAAAATATTCTATAGTACCCACCAGTGATACAATGACTACTATGATATAATCATTTATATAGTTCATAATATTGTAATACTATAGTTATTATTAAACCCCCCATAAATTTTTGGGATATTGGGGGTTTAACCCCCTAAACTCATATTATCAATGATCTTAATTGATTTTGTAAGTACCAAATTTAAGCTCTCAATTCTCCTCAAGAACCCCTATTCCTTTTTAGTGAACTATTGATACACATTATTTAAATACATGGAATTATTAAAGGAGGTATTTTTCTATTAATCTATATTAATATTCTTGATTCAAATCCTAAGAAACACTCATACCATGTACTTTTTCTCATTTTAGTAATCAACACCATTGGAATTTTACCTACTACCAGTAGAATTTCTCCCAAATTCAATAAGACCTATAAAGAACTATTGATGATAAAATTCAAAACCTTCATCAATGTTATAAATATCATCACTAAATTAATCATTATAATCCTTTTATAAGATGTTTTTACTTTTAGGCATTGATATTATCTTGGAATTCCATTTGGAAAAGTTTATTCCTCTATGTTTGAAACCACCCTTGTCATTTGATTTTAAGAAGAATATTTTCAAGGGTTCACCATAATCATCATCAAAATCATGGTTTTTCCTTAAGGAAATTTTTTAAAAATTTTATAACCTTCCAATAGTTAAAATATTGGAAATATATATCACTTTTATACTTCCCCTTACAATTCATGAAATTCATTGATGTGATATATAACAATCATCAAAGAACCATTCTATTTGAATTATCATATGTATCAAATTGATGTGTCTTCTTAATCTCATATATTTTAAGACCTTTAAAAGTCTTGAATGAAATCTAATCTTCAACTTTTCATTTCTTCTACAATGCTAGTCCCTTTTTCAATTTAAGAAAACATTATACAATGACGCACATTGAGAGAAGAATTATCAGTGTTATGATCTACCAAACCAATTCTTTCTATTGAATTTTTTATGAAGAATTCACAAAAAATTATTAAAATATTTTGAATCCTCCAAACATTCAATTTCTCCAAAAATAGTGCTAAAAATCAAGTTCAATCACGTAATTGACTCATTTTTATATATCCATAAATCATAAAACCAATCAAAAAAAGCTATATTGAATATTTATTGACCTTATTATCACCTTCATAAACAATAAGAACTATTCTTAAAATATTTTTATCTAATTTATATTCAATAAAATTTCAGAACTATATATATTATAATGATAACAAAAATGTAATTCAACCATGACCACAAACATTAATTTTCCTCTAACTTGCATGAGTGTATGCCACATTTTCTTTTGGAACAGTGAATCTAAAATGTGAAATCCTGATTATATTGAGTCCTAATGAAATAAAATTGGGATGCAAGCATTATTAATAAATATTTAATCTCATTTGATAAAAAATATATATTCTTTTTATATTGATATAATTGATATGTTCCCAAAAACAAAATTTGAATCTCTTTCAAAGTAATGAGGATTACTCCTCATGGGTGAACCTGTAACAAACTATCTCAGGTTCTCTTGACATGTCATCTGATTCACTCTTCCATTAGGCCCAAAGGTAATTTATAATCCCCATGGTCATGAAATTTGTTTATGGTTATCAAGAATGTACACTTGAAAATTGTTTCACCCTCCTAAAAAAGTCATGTGAAAAAAACCTTAACAAGAATCTCATATGATGCATCCATGTGTCAGATGTCCATGAACATAATAAGAATGTTCACTAATAAACAAGAAATCCAAATGTTGTGATATGTAGTAGTAATAAAACTAACAAATGAATTTCAATATAATTAAAAACAAAATGATCAAAAAATTAGGTTTCATTGAAGAAAAAATAATGGAAAGCATTTTTCTAAACTGTATTATTGACCAACAATCTCTATCTAAATGATATAACATTCATTATCGAACCAACCTAAATATAAACACTAGAGGAGCCCAAATTATGGGTAGTATAAAGAAAATATATGATCTTCATAAAACAAATTGTGTATGAAAAGTTTGAGATAATAATGACATGTAGGGTATTAAAAATTATTTGTTCCATTTCTTCTCAAAATCTATTTCATTAATCATATTTAAATTATAAATATACACTTGGTTTTTCTAATTCTAGTAAATAAAACCTAATAAAATTACGTAATAAATTAAATAAAAACACCCCTCTGATTGAGAATGAAATTATAGAGCCAAAACCATTTTATTAAAATAATTTTTAAACCAGGGAATGATGATCCATTAATAAATTTATGGAATCAATATCAAACCACTTTACTCCTTCCAAAAACATTTATCAACCCGTTTTTTATGAAATACATATGAATTTAATTTTTTAACCACTATTATTTTGAGTTTATGACTTAAAACCAACTTCTATATATATTATGACTATCTATATTCATTGATTTTAATATTTATCAATATATTATTGCATCATGATTGTTCTTATGTATGACATAGTATGTTTAATGTCTTAAGAGTAACTCTCACACTGAAATTTCATAATAGTTCTCTCCTATGATGAGAACCAATAAGTTCCATGATAGTATTAATAAATATATTTAATATTAATTTATGATATAATTTGATAGGATACAAAGGATATACACTATTAGGAGTGGACACTAAAAAGGCATTGAGGAGCTTTCTCATAGTGTACACCCTTAATAATTTCGTGTGTAGAGGTTTATGAGAACCTAACCCTCTATTAGGAAATTTATATTTACATGTTTCATTCGATGTTCCTATTCATGGATGTATGTATTGATCTGAAGAATTTAATAATATTATTAATGAATACTATTAGTATCATACTTTGATGTATTGATGAAAACTGCAATGAAATATGGTTGATGAGAAGTAGGATACGTTGGGTGTGTCATGAGTAATATTTCATTAACGAATGATGTGATATATGATTTTTCACTTATATTATTTAATATATTTTTATATATCAGTCCATTTTATGGGAATTAAAACTATCAAATAAATCCATGACAAATGTTTTTTTGGAATGGATATTTTCTAGAAAGTAAAAGAAAAAGACATCGAGCACAAATGTTGATGAAACAAGAATGAAACCTTCTTTATTATAGATATCATTATAAAGATATTATATTACATAATAAGAATCCATATTAGATTACATATCATTAATACATTAACTTTTTTCTCTATGTGTTCATTGGTGAATTGTTAGATGCTAACCTTAGACTTTGGGCGGCTTTACATAATGACATTGAGAAATAGGACTGTAGGGTCACACACTAATTGTATCCAAAACCTAAGTTAAATAATAAAATTATATATTATTTTAAATTATGAATAAATATTATTCATGTATGTGGTTTAATAATTATTAATGTTTTATTGGTCATATAAATTTAGTCACTATTTATTTGAAGGAATATTTTGTGAGTGGAATATTTAATAAATATTTATATATTATTTTTTGAATATATTATATATTTATTTATTGGAGAATAATTGATTGATATTTATTAATTAAATAAATAGTAATTAATTTGGGCCCAATAAATATTTTGGAGGAATGAAAGACTGAGTTTAAAGGTCTAGAGGAATATAATATATATTAAATATTATTTGAAAATATTATAAACAATTTATTCAAGAATTATTTTAAATTAATTCACTACATTTCTGAATGTTAAGAAATAATAATAATACTATTATTATTATAGACATGGAATTCCATGTGAATTAAGGAAATAATAAGGGAACATAAATAATTATTATTTTATATCACTCACTGTTTAGACCGAATTATATTGTTTCTCACCCTTTGTGTTTCCATTTGTTTTGGTTGTACACAACATTGATTAATCATTTCAAGCCCTACTATGATCCTATCCCATAATTCCCTCATGAATGGGGAGAAATCAACCTCAACTAACTTTCTTGATTCTAGAGATATCAAGGAGAATGCTTCTTCAAAGTGATTCTTATTGCGATCAAATACAAAAAATGCAAGAATTAAGATCTTTCACGCTTCCACTAAGAGATTACTATAGTTAGGTTCATAGGTTTGTGCATAAAATGTAGATCACTACTAGAGGGAATATAAAATTAATTTATTTTAAAAATAGTAGTAAAACATATAGAAATTGTTAGATTCATCATCAAACAATGAATTTGTCATAACGAAATTATTTAATTGCATAAATTAATTATATATCATGATACACCGATCATTTATTTTAGAATCCATGTTATTATTTCAATTAATATTGAATTTAATTTTGTTAGTAAAAATATTCTTTTTTATTTTACATCTCATATTAATAATCAATAATGATAAAATCTGAGCTGAGCAACACCCACTGGCGCTTCCGCTTATCTTGAAACCAATAATTGGTATCAGAGCGGTCACATATTTATTTATAACTATTTAAATATATATATCTATATCTATATATATATATCTATATCTATTATAAACTTGGCATTTTTCTACATACGTGTCACCACCAGAGACATCCATGCCTCCAATGCACAAAAACTACCTAATTTGCTCCTCCGCATTCCGCGACTCCAGCCCTCGACCCTCATCCGTATCCACTGCCCGACGATTACCTCCCGTGTATCCACTTCCTGATGATTAGGGTTTCAGATCCTCCTCCAAAATCCCACTCTTCTATATCTACATATACCTCTGCCTCAACGGTTGGATCTAAACTATATCCCATCGGTTCTGATCCTCCTCTTATCCGACTAATCCATGTCCCTCCCAACGACGGTCATCGGCTACTCCGACTAAGGTACATCGTGCTTCAGAATCTCTATCCAGATCCCCAAAACCTTCTTATTTCCCACCTGATGAGGTAGAAACCTATGAAAATACTTTGTTTTTCGATCTACATTTAGGGTTTGCTGAGACTAAGTTATATCACGCATCGTCCTTCTATACCACGCACAAGCGACCTATTCTGTATTCTATTGTTGGTTAACACATCAAAAAGTTAAGTTTTGAATTTAATTTCTGTATATCCATATTCAATACTTACCAAATCATTTTCCTCGCCACTGCTATTAATTTCTGTTGATAATTTTTGTGTATACCTCAGTATACACAATGGAACGTTTGATTTCTCCTACAACATTCTTTATTTTTAAAACCCTATTTTATTGTTTCTCAATTGTTTCAAATTAGTCTTTCCTAACCTTTGTGAAATATTATCTGTTTATGAAGTCCTATTTCTCTACATTAATGATTGTTACAGTTTTTTTGTAATTAGTTATTTATTACACCTTACATTTCTTCGTTCCATCACAGCAACACAACTACGCACATGAGACCTATTCTGTATTCTGCTGTTGGTTAAACCGTAAAAAATCTTTGGTATGAATTTAATTTCTATATATCTGTCTCCACTACTTACCAAATCATCATCCTTGCAACTGCTGTTACTTTCTGCTGATAACTTCTGTGTATACCTCAGTATACACAATGGAACAATGTCATTCACCTATAGCATTCTTTATTTTTTAGACTCTATTTAATTGTTTCGCAACTGTTTCTAATTACTCTTGCCCAAACATTGTGCAATATTCTCTATTTATGCAGTCCTATTTCTCTTCATTAATTATTGTTACAATTTCTATATAATTAGTTATTTATTGCACCTTTCATTTCATCATACCTTCACAGCAACACAACTAGGACATTAACTTTCTTCGTATGAAAATGAGTATGCCATTGCATTAATGATATGTGTACGTTCATCCATTGTCCAGCAGAAATTTATTCGGCTACAAAAGTAACGGTAAGCCTGAAAAAGTACACTGCACCTTTATGCTGGTTAATCCATTGGAATGTGTACTAATATGAATGGACAATTTACTCAGGCTTCCCTTGGTTTAACAACTACAGTACCTACTGCAAGGTATGTTATCTAAGTCCATTAGGATATTTATCCATTCAATACTACAATATATTGTTAACAGGTTTACATTACTGTACAAAACTATCATAGTAATTAATCCTATTTCAATAGGATTATGTCTCATTTTTTTGATGGCATCTATGTTCTTATATTCTAAGTATGTGAGTACAACTATACAACCAACCGTAGCACTTACTACAAGCATAATCTAAGTACTACTTGACTGCAGCATTTACATGATCTATTCTATATGCACAGTACAACAATTAAGTATACAATAATTTTAGTAACGATTATTTTTTCATTGAAAAATCGTTACTATAATGGATTACATTATATTCCACATATTATACTTATTTTGTTAGAGATCAAAACACTGTTTAGCATGGTTATGCGGTCCTGTTCGGTTTCATAACAAGCAAATAAATAGATAAACCGAACAAATACGCACTCCCCTTCAAGATATAACAACCCACGATTTCAAATAAGATTACTAGGGAAAAACGTTAATCAGGGTGTCTTCTAAATACTGTCCAATACTTAAATAGTTTCATTATTTAAGAATAAACAACTTACATGACTACTATATTACCAAATCGATAGGTAGAATGACCACTAAAAACATTACTGCACCTGAACCTGTGACGCCATATGAGAGGAGACAAACACAAAGGGGTATGTCTTCATTACCCATTACTTTTTCAACTATGATAAATATAGCCAAACGTTAAACTCTAACTGTTTAAAAAAATACAATGATGTCTAAAAAGGTATTATATAACAATAATGAAAGTTTTGCATTAATAATGCCTTTAGTAATTTATTTTACACCAGAACTGGTCACACCAACTCTTGACACTTTATTACGCCGCTGCATTCCATTATCATCTATATCCATCAATGGTCAGTTCTGATTACTATCTCCCATTTCTTTATTTTTGATTACTATATGAAAATATACTAACCATGTATTCGTACAACTATTTAATTCCCTGTTCCACAGTACCTCTAGAGTATTCAGAGCTTTCAATGATATATGGTGGATCAAATAATAAAAAAATGACCAAACACCACGATATGAAATGGTCTTTCTTTCTGTAAACATTTATGCATTTAAACTTCTGTTACATTTATTGTGAATACTATACATTAAAATTTCACTACTTACAGTCCTAATATCAATCATAAAAGGTACAAATTCAAATGGTTTTACTATTATGGATTCCAATGATGCATCCTCATCACAGTAAGCACCAATAAACCCACAACGTGTAGTCTTCTATATGGTAAAATATTCACTCTTACGAATACTTCTTCTTTTTTGAACAGTGCTAATTATAGTACAACTGAAAACTGCATACTTCTGTCATCCACAGGTATGTTTCACATTACAACTATCATCTCACATTTATTATGTATAAATCCCTTCATATATACGCCCTTTTTTATATCTTCTAACATCTTGACATATCGTTTCCTCCAATTAAGATATTACCAACCATGAAGGATTCACAGAAACAACTGATGAAAAAGTTTCAATGAGAGGTACATACATGGATACTACTTCAATGACCTCTGAGATATATCCTGCAATCAAAAACAAATTTTATTGAACTTTAACATACTATTACCAACATTCCACATTTTAAATATCTATATTATAATAATAAATATTCACCAACAACAACTAACATGATGATTAATGATGCATCTATGTCGATACATCATCAAACTGTTGAACAAACAGGTGGTTTACAATAACTAAACACATTTATTACTACACATATTCTGTGTGTAATTTATAGTTAAACATACTCTATATTTTTCATTTCATATTATCTATTCCAATCCTTTTCTCTTCAAAATATTTTGACTGTGGAGACCCTTCGAACATATGTGAAAACTATGGTTCTACATTCTGGTTTGAAGAGAGGAATAAAAAATATAGCCACAGACATGAGCTTGTTACTCAATATGTTTCTCACTGGGAAAAATAGTTTTACAGCCATTGCATGCATGTCTAGAATACCATAGAACATTGCTATTCCGTAAAAGTTGTCTAACATCTATATCATTCTAAGATCACATGCACATATACAACTCTATGTTTGCATTCATGTCATTGGGGGGAAAAGTAGACAAATCTCTGAACTGTGGTGGGTGTCCAAATATTTTTAGATTAAACGGACAAAACTACCATCGCATTGGTATTTTGTGTCCTTCTGATGGACAACCATCCATGTTTTCTCAACTCTATGTATATGATACTACAAATGAAGCTCAGAATAGAGTATGGTCAATTAGGTATGTAATGCAGTATATGGTAATTCATAAACATTGTCTCTTGCAATTCTCACCACTACTTGACACTTTCTTATGAAGTTTTGATGACAGAAACAAAGAGTCTACTATTGATGTTAGTATTGTTCAAAATCTACATTATATTCTTCATGAACATAACTATTTATCACATCATTTCAGAATAGCAAGGGATGTTATAGAGACGCAGGGAATTACAAATTAAAAAATACGACTGCTTAGAAGACGAGGAAGGGATGCACAGACATACAAATTACCAACTACTTCTGAGATTGAAATGCTCATTGTTGGCGACATTGAAGATCTAATTAATGAGAGAGATATCATCATTCAAGGCAAAGATGGTGGCTATCAACTCATTGATGAGCTTCACCTGCTAAACTTCATCTTCAATATCCATTGGTTTTCATGGGTGGAGAGGATGGATATGTTGACAAAATATCACATCGCACTACACCGTTTAATGAAAATGAAAAAGTCATAAATGTTACAATGCGTGAATATATCTCCTTTCTCCTTCAATCCTATTCCAATGATTCTTCCAGCCTTCTATTCTCTAGGAGGCTTCTTCAATGGTTTATTGTAGATGCATACACAATGATTGATTCTTAGAGATTATCTTTTATCCGCGACAACTCGAAGCGCTTAATCGAAGAACTATACTATGGGTTTCAAGATGCTTTCCTTTGGGGTGACCGGGATTGTTTCTTTATGTGGGAAGCGTATCATTTTACCATTGACATTTACAGGCGGCCCAAGATATATGATTCATAATTACCAAGATGCAATGTCAATCGGTAATTGGGCAGGGTATCCCGATATTTTTTTAACATTTACATGCAATCCAATGTGGCATGATGTTTCTTGATATGTTAAAGTAAACAAACTACGCCCATCAGACAGTCCTCAAATACTATCACAAATTTTCAACATAAAGTTCCAACAACTCACGAAATATTTACGAGAAGGATCCTTCTTTGGAAATTCTTGAGCAGGTGTTTAACAATGTCTCTAAGCTGTTCGTTTTTTTTATTGACTACCTCACCCAGAATTTGATAAATGTTTTTGAAATTTTCTTCTTCTATTTAATTTTCAATGTAGTTGTTCGTACAGTGGAGTTTCAAAAAAGAGGACTACCGCATGTGCACATTCTATTATTTCTTAGTCAAGAAAGCAAGGTGGTCACTGCCTCAGACATTAATAGAGTTGCTTTTGTAGAAATACCAAACAAATGTGACTTCCCTAAACTACATACAGCGGTCGGAAATTTTATGATCCATGGACCTTGTGGTGAAGCCAACCATAGCTCACCTTGAATGAGGAGTGGAAAATGCTCAACGTATTATCCCATGAAATTTGATCCCCATACAACATTGGATGATGATGGTTATATCGTCTATCAGAGAAGAAATACAGGTTGTACTGTTCTCAAAAATGGTTTAGCATTGGACAATCGGTTTGTTCTGCCGTACAATCCAACTATGAATTTAAAATATAAAGCTCATCCCAATATAGAAGTTTGCAATCAGTAATCCCTTATCAAATACCTTTTTAAATATATTATCAAGGGGAACGACCATGTTACCACAACACTCTTTGACAGCTGCAATAAAGATATTCATGACAAGGGTGTTGATGAGATTAAAATGTATTATGAATTCCAGTACATCTCACCTTGTGTGGATTCATGGAGGATTTTCTCTTATGATATCCACTATAGATATCCTCTAGTTGATAGACTGGAATTTCATTTACTAGGAGAAAATAATGTCACATGTGCAAACTGTGATAAAATTGAAGATATCTTGAATAAGGCCAACATTTCTGATACCATGTTCACAGCATGGGTTAATGCAAATCAATTTTATCCAAGGGAAGAAATCTTACATATATAGAATTTACAACACGGTTTTTCTAACATTTTTGTTAAAAGAAATGGTACCCGCACAAATAGGGTTTTAGTATTGGGAGACTATACTATGTGGAACCCTCTTATGGGGAACTAAATTACTTGCGTATTCTATTAACAAAGGTCAAAGGATAAACTTCGTATGAATCTATAAAAACAGTGAACCTCATTACTCATCTTACATTCAAAGAAACATGTTCAGCAATGGGACTTCTATCTGAAGACAATGAATTCATACAAGCACTACAAGATGTATCTTCTTGGGGAATAGGATATTCTTTGAGAAGACTATTCGCTGAAATTTTATTCTCAAATTCTGTTTCTCGACCTGACATTGTTTTGTTTTCAACCTAGAAAATCCTAACAGATAACATTTTATATGCCCAAAAACATCTACTTCAATTAGAAGGTTCAAACATCTTACATTCTTGACTAGAATATATTGAAATTTTTTCATTTATTTCTAACATTAATAAACTATCTTTTAGACTTGACAATGACAGATCATCAAAAACAAATGTATCCACTATCTGAAATAGACAACATTCTTCACATCAATGGAAAATATCAGCAGTGTTATCCTCCAATGCCCCTTCCAGAGTATACAGTGTCTCCTCAACCGAATCGACTTATTACAGACGAGCTTAATTACATTAGGGAAAAACTGCATCTTGAATACAAAACATTACACAATATGCTTACTGATGAACAGAGAAATGTAATCCAGGAAATAATGTCCGCGTTATCTTCTCCTGATGGTGGATTATTTTTCATGCATGGATTTGGACGTACAGGTAAGTCTTTCATCTGGAGAGTTTTAAAATGTCTACTAAGGTCCGAAGGAAAAATTGTTCTAGCAGTTGCTTCGAGTGGAATAACATCATTACTCTTACCTGGAGGTATAATAGCTCATTCAAAATTTTGAATACCAATTTCTTTAAATGACCAGTTGGTCTGTAACATTCAACAGGGGAGTGATCTTGCACAACTACTAAAACAAACCAAATTGATTATCTAGGATGAGGCTCCAATGATTCATAAACACTAATTTGAAACTCTTGATCTTACATTAAGAGATATCATGTCACTAAAAAATGAAAAATCTTGTAATCTAACATTTGGTGGTCTAATAGTGCTCATGGGTGGAGATTTTAGACAAATACTTCTAGTGATCCCTGGAGGAGAGAGAAGTGAAATTGTCTTTGTATGTATAAGATCATCATATCTATGGCAGCACTGTCAGGTTTTACCATTGAATCAGAACACGAGGTTGAAATCACCTGATACTGTTGATGATCCAACTGAAGTTTGAGATTTTGCAAAGTGTATTTTGGACATTGGCGAGGGTGGCATTAGAGAGCTTACGGATGGGGGCGCGTGCATTGAAATACCATCCACCTATCTTCTTGCGACAAATAAATCCCCTCTAACAGCATCTGTTGAATTTGAATACCCATATTTCATTGAAAAATATTCAGATGATTCGTATTTGAATGGTCGTTCTATATTAGCACCAACACATGATGTTGTGCAGGAAGTCAATGACTACATGTTACCTCTTAATACTTTTGAAGGAAAAGATTATTTCCACTCTGATTCTATTGGGAATTCCAATTTTGATACAGATCTCCCAGAGAACATATATACAACTGATGTCTTGAATGTTATCACTACCTCTGGGTTACCTACAAATAAAATAACTTTGAAAATCGGAGTACCCATTATGTTGCTTTGAAATGGTGACCAATCAGTGGGTCTAAGCAATGGTACACGTCTTATCGTTAGACAATTGGGTAATCATGTCATTGGAGCAGAGATTTTAACTAGTTGTATTTTAGGATATCTTGCATTCATCCCAAGAATTAATATGACACACAATTACATTAGATGGACTTTCAAATTACAAAGAAGGCAATATCCTTGGACTGTTTCTTATGAAATGACTATTAATAAAACTCAAGCCCAGTCTCTATCTTCTATATGTTTGTATCATTGCAAGATTGTGTTTTTTCATAGAAAACATTATGTTGGAGTATCTAGTTTGACGTCACCATGTGTTTTAAAAATTGTAGTTAATGATAGAGAAAAACACACCACTAACTATACAAGAAAATGTTGTCTACAGGGAAATTATGGATAACCTATGATATGTATCTTTAAATTTTATATTTATACAATTAGATGATTTTATTATTTGCTTATATTTTGACACAACACATTATAATGGATCCTTCATCTGTCATATCTGTACAATTTTTGTAAACATGCAGAACTGTAAGCATGTCACACAGAATCTGTCCTCTGTATGAGATTACTGTTGATGCTGACAAAACATTGAAAATAGAAGTGTGTGTATTGAATTTGTGGTTGAACTCCTCACCCAAATAATGTGTTGCAGCAATCAATCTAATTATCTGCGATTCCCAAGTGAGTTTATCCATTTCAAAAATTATAGTTCATGTACTATTTCCATAACACCAACAATATGTATTTACTCTGTAGTAAGATTTTTCCACTATCTTAAATGTGACAGCTAGTTTTTAAATATTAACCTTGAAATTTTATTACATCATGAAGGAGAAGAAATTACAGTGTAAAATTAACATCCGCCATTCAGTAAACAAGTACAAACCAGTCCTGTGTGAAGGGATTTTCTACATTATACAAGACTTCCAGATTGCTTTTAATCAAGGATGTTACTTGGGGGCAAGACAGGCTTGAAGATTGTTTTTCACAACAAGAAAATTTGTTCGACCAACGGATGCTCAGTTATGAGTCTTCTGTTTCATCTTTATTACTTCTGATCACAACATCAACAAAATAGTTTCAGAACATCATCTAATGGGTACATTAAATAGCTCCAATTTTGTGTTAAAGTCTATGATTCAGAAAATATTAGTTACTGCATGTTGAAATTATTTAGTTACTACAAAAACTGTTATTTCCAATTCTATTCAATTTCCTTATATTCTATAGTCTTGATACAATACTTAACAATAATGCTCCCTTCGTGAAAAACTACTCCTTCCACATCAGTCATACCTAATTTAGAAATTATTGGACATCTACGAAAATTGTACCCTAGACAGTCTGCAGGTACTACAAAACAAAATCTTCAAGTCATTTTAGAGGATGACAGGTTAGCATCCTACTCTTCCCACTACAATTTACATGTATTTTTGTTATTACCAAAACATCTACTATGATTTCTTCCAGAGGATTGCAAATAAACTGTAGCTTCTGGGGGGAGTTTGCGAACATCATGTCAGAGTACTTGGAGAACAACTTGGAATCCTCTACAGTAGTGATCTTGATGTTAGTCAAGGAAAATTGTTTGACATGTAAGAAATCTATCTACGTGTTAAAAAATAATTGTTACATGTTTAACTTCAATCAGTGTATTTTTTCCAATTTGCAAACTTGAATTTCGTTACATTTTGTTCTACATGTACCAGCATATGTTATTATCACCACTTCAATTAATTATTCGAAAATACTACTCAACCATTACAACCCAGCAGTCCTTGAGTTTAGGAGCAGGTAAACTATCAACTAACATTATTTGAAAACTTATTCTGCCTTCAAATACCAGTGATATGTCTAAAATTAACATTATTTCTATTCTTGAATAATGGTTTTACTTCAATAATTAGAACTAGATTCATAATTCATTCATAGTTTCAAAGTCCTCCATCAACACGACCAAACTGATGCATTACAATAATTCCTTATTCGAATAACAAAAAATGTATTTCTGATGTTAAATAGTTACTGTAGTTAAGTATAGTATCCAGTTTCCATTATTTCAATATGTGAACTATAATGCCTGACATGTAATACCTGCTTTGATAACTGTATTAATATTACTAATTATATCATAGCCGAAAAGGTGTCTGATTGATGCAAGAATAGTAAAACATCAAATCACTCATCACTGGTATTTTGAATCATGCAACTCATGCACAAAGAAAATACAAGTTTCTGATGGGAAATTTTGGTTCCAAAATTGTAAGAAAAAACCAGCCTTCACTACTCCCAGGTATTGATCAACTTTCTACCATCTTTTCTAACTATTTATTCATTACTATTGTTCTTATATGACATAAGTTGTAAAGACAATACACAAATATAAATATATCAGGTATAGAGTACAACTACTCGTTAAAGACGACATAGACTCACTATCTGTTGTTCTCTTTGATAAGAAAGTCATGCAGTTTATAAGCAAATCATATTTGCAGTTGAGAGATGATATGATACAAGTATACTTATTCACCTTTGTGTTTTTTTCATGTAAACTATTTTTTTAACTCACTTTCCAATTTTATTATAGCATAGGACCATGATGAGTTTGGTTTCCCCCTGAGATAAATGTTTTCAAATAAAAGAAAGTTCGGCTGTCACTTGACGTGACAGAGTACAACGTTCAAAATCGAAAACGCAGTTCAGAACAGAACACATACACGGTGCTCTTCATCAGTGATAATGAAGATTATATCAGTAACTATAATCAGAGTTCTGTAGATAGTCAGATATGCAGTCTCAAACTTCTACGGGAATTTCAAGGTAGCATGCTGATGATTACATAACAACAATATTTTTATAGTTACTTCTCTACAATTAAACTTATTAACTAAACGTAGACCACATACTTGAACTGTTATAACCTCTTTTAACCATCTTTATTAGGAACATCAAAGCGCTTATTCTTCAAGACTCATCTTGAACAATTGTGCTGTTGTTGATATATGTACTACTGCTATCTCTTCAACCCAGGTATAAATTTTCGAAATTCTTACTTTTAACACAAATGTTGTATATGTTTTATACAGTAAATTATATTTCTTCATATTTTTTTCTTATTACCTATAATCTTAATAACACTCTATTTATGGTGATTTTCCATTTGTTAAAAAATAATTTCATGTTAAATTGGTATTACTAATAAGTATTGGCTGCTTCTCATTCGTTATAATTGATCCTTCATGTAGAAAAAATTGATGAATGACTTTGATCCTGAAGCTACTCTGGAAGGATCCCTGTCTCCAAACCCAAAGCCAGCATCATATTTTCCCAATGAACATCATCTCCAAATAGTTGAAATGAGAAACAAAAAAATATCCAAAGTAGAATAAATGTATCTATTCCTGACCCAAGGTAGTTTTAAAACTAACTCTATCTAATTGTTTCAAATTACCATTACAAATTTAACTCCATATATAATTCATGTGAAGTCTCTTAACTGGATTAAGGTTGTGTTTGTGAACATTCTTTCAATAAGTGTTCCTTTTCGGTTTGTTTATATTTCATATCTCAAAACTACAATAACTATTGTATTCTATACTATATACTTGGTTTACTTATGTTTAGTTTGTCTCATTAATTATCATTGTTGTGTGATTTATCATGTTTTTTGCTATATTTATTAGGTTTTCTTCATTCTTAAGAAATGAAGAATGTCGATCAATATATTACTTTTGTTTCATTTCCAGCTATCTTTATTTAATTATATTGGAAGGCTTGCTATTTTTCTTTGGTGATTAATTGGGTATGTGCATTGCAGTGTGGATTTTCCTCTTCATATGGAAGTCTACCAATGCCATTCGACAACTTCTCCCTGAAGCCTCTTCAATGATTTTTTTGTTCAACATATTATGTTGAAAAATTATGATCTAGTCGTTTTCTTTTTTTATACATGACTATTATGTAATCAAGATACGTTATCATATCAGTTTATAACTATCTTTATGGATATGTTTCCCTATTTAAGCTTTTAATTACTGTTTGGTTGATAGTATAAATTTATTATGGTTATTTTAGTTTTCATGGTGCATTCCATAATATTCTTCTAAGTTCAAAACATGTTTTATCAATACTAAGTCATTTCGATACCATGTCCTTTGCCATTTTTTTCACAGGGATTCTTCATTGAGGTACAAAAAACAACCGTATTTGGAGACAGCTGTAATTTTTCCGGGTTAATAGTATGATGAATCTTAAAATTTAGGATACATATGGCTGTTTCACTTTGATAAATCAGTAGTATATTTTTCCCTTTGGTTATATTCACATTTTATATTTAAACCTTCTGACCTTCTGGTTTTGAACACAATCATTCTGGAGAAAAAAACATTCAAGGTTGGGGGTTTTCCATACTGAAATGACACAGTACTCTTTACATTTCCTTAGTTTAAATTGCACTGTATTACTAAAGAGATTTTTTTGGATCTTCATTTTACTATGAGTAACATTTTTAGCCACCTAATTAGGGGTAGCTTTGTGGTTCTCATTTACAGTTATCATTTAAACATCAATAGTTAAAAGAATTTTTCATAAATGGTTTCTGATAGTATCAATGTTTATAGTTTATGAGGTTGCTGAGTACCAAAACCTTTTTGCATAAAGGCTCAAGAAACAACGAGAACGCCGGACTGACAGCCTCACCAATATAAGATCCAAGCTTCATCTGGATTTAAAGCCACCTACTGCTGCATCTGCTAAAGTCGATGGTGAGCCATTTCTTCTGTGCTTTAATTCTATGTTGGTCATGTTCAGTTGTCTTTTCAGGACATTCATGGTGTAATGATACTAAATCATTGAATTTCATGGTGGAATGTTAGGACTGTTTGAATTTCAGACCACTACTGGATGGATTTTCTAACATATGGATGTATTCTGGTAATCTCTCTCCCAAGAACACATGTGGGATTTTCTAACTAATGTGTCTATTTTCATGAGTTCGGATTTGGTCATGTGCAATTTAATTATAGGAAATATTTGTGTTTTTAACTAATATTTTTCATATTTTCATTATTTTAGTGCATGTGAAGGTGGTGCATACCAGGATGTGGTGGTTCCTACTCTGAAGACCACACCCACTAATGGACTAGGGTTGACCTGCAGAAACTATCCAGCTGCTGACAGGTTCAGTACAACACCTGTTTGGGGTTATAAACCCTAAAATTCTTCTCCCTTTCATTTAATTATATTTCCTTCAGTTAATTTTCTACATAATAGAAGTTTTTTCCTCTTGTATGGGTTGGACAAAAACTGGACAGCACCTCACCCAGATCTTGAAGACTGATTCATTGAAGATCGATTCACACTATTAGAAGTTGAAACAAACATCCAGGTTCTTATTTTTTACTTTGATTTCATGGTAGTTTATGGTTAACACATTCCTCTTTAGAGTATATGTGCGCCATTGCCCATTATTTGTGAAGGTTTCTGTACAAGACATTTAATGTGCATGTATATGGGAGGGGAGAGGGGGGTGAGGGCAGTGGAGAGAGGGGGGCTGGGCAGGTTGGAGGGGATGGGAGGGGAGGGGAGTATTGGGGCAATGGGAGGGGGTTATTGGGGGAAGAGCTTGGGCACGGGGGGGGGGGGGGGGTAGTGGTGGGGGAAGGGGCTGGGCATGGGGGTGGTTGAGGTAGGAGGTGGAGCTGCTAGGATTGGGTGGGAGACAAGCATAAGAGGGGGAAGGGGAGGGGTTGAGTTGGGTTGGGTTGTTTTGATGCTGAGGTGGTAGGGGGAGCTGCTGGGATTGGGTGGGAAATAAGCTTAGGAGGGGGAAGGGCCGTGTAGGGGGATTCAATGCAGTACAAAATAGAGTAAAACCATGTAGAACCTAACTATATGGGTTGTAGCTAGGCCATGATGACATCCATGTAGTAGTAGCCTGGTTTTCATTGTAGGCTTCAAAAGGTAAAATTGGACTTCTTTTATTTTTCTTTCTAATTAATATTTTTATGTTATCATTTTTGGTTTTTAAATAAGGTATGAATTTACTCCCATGATTTATAGTTTCCACACATTATCATTCTTAACTGTATCTCTTTTTCTATAAGATCATACTGTCAGTTAATTTTCATTGGTTTACATTTAAATGGGAAATAAGGGAGAAAAATAGTTGTTCTCTCCCGGTGGATTTTCGCTTTCGATGCAGTTTTATATGTTTTCAAGGCTCTAATTTGATGATGCGACATCGGGTGCATTTTCTGGCAATGTATCTCGGAATTTATCTTCTCCCCTTTAGGTGATAAAGATCAGATACGAGGTCTGAATTTACTAAAATGTTTTTCAATTCCCGCACAACTTCATTCTAAAAAATTTCTCATATTCTATGAAAAAAATATTTTCAATGTCATTATATTAGTTTAATTTTTAAGGGAAAAAATACCGAAAAAAGATAAATTGTAAGAGCACCAGCCCATAGTATGTTTATAAAATTGATCAGTTTTTCATTAGGACAGAATTTTCATGATTTCATGTAACCTTCATGAAAAATTTCTGGATGATTCTAAGAGCATCAGGCCATAGTAATTCAATAGTCAGGCTTATTGAATAAATAGAATTAGGTTTTATACTCCCAAAAATCATTGATGCATAACTTATTCCTGTTCAAAAGCTGTAAAACCTCTTACTGTTCTCTGATATTTAACCATTTTTTATGCATTCAGTATGAGCTGTTGGATTGTCAATGATATGATGCACCCTCTGGCTGTTTCAGATATGCTATGTATTGAGTAACAGGTTGAGATAGCACGTTCAATGTCAGTTTCTTGGTCCCTACAAATTATAATACTGTAATGATTCTCCTTTTCTTTGTCTGTTGCTATGATGTTTATTCATATCCAGTGCTTTGTTTATAAATTTTGAAATTTTGAGTTATTCATATCTAGGGACTTCAAATAGTGGAATACGATTTGATACATCAACATTGAATATGTCAGATACTCAGGTATTACAATTTCCTTATAAACTAGCTGGAATTTTTTTACCACTCTTAGGTTTGGTTTTACATTCTTTAAACAATGTAACAATTTGAATTTTATTCTCTATATATAGCATTCTATGTCTCAATATAACTTAATGACCATTTGGTTTTCAATATTCTCAATGTTTCTAACTTATATTTTTTAAAATAAATTACTATTATTACTGTTAATTCTATAATTTTAGTCACTGAATACCTTTCAATGTGATTTATCTTACAATTATATTTTTGTTCATGTACATAGTTTGTAAAACAATTTCTATATATTTTTTCATACCACCTGTATCTTTTATAACCATTTTGCTTATTATCACCTGCATCTAATTTAATGGTTTCTCTGAATTTTATCACCTGCATCTATTCTCACATGAACCTATTATAACACTTTCTACAGATTGTGTCACCTTCTTTTGTTATCTTATCACCTGCATTGTTCATTTGTAAACAATTTATCATCCCTGTAGTTTGAATTTCTTATATGTTAACAAGTCATCATCCCTGCAGTATAAAGATCTAAATTTATTTTCATCATTATGATCTTCATTGAACACATCATTAACTCTATTTGAGACCAAATTATCACTATTTCAATTTTGAAATTTCAGCATTCCTTTAACAATGTGGTTGGAAATAATGCTAATGAAGACATAACATGAAATGAAGGCAATTGTGAGTTATAGATCCATGGGTTTGATTGGAATCTTGGACCAAATTGAGGTTTCCAGCACGATGACACTGCCTTTGTGCGATCACTTAGTGCTTTGTATCACATTTTTATTGATTATTTGTATGATTTTTGAAAGTAAAAAAATTGTTCAGTAAATGGAATAAATCTTCATTGTAGTGGGTTTGACAATAAAAAAACCGTACAGTGAGGCATTGGGTGAAATCTTCTACTTAATATTTGATAATCGAAAAAGGATTTGTAGTGGTTTTATCATAATAGAAGTTATAATTTGAATATTTTCTGTGAATTGGAATGCCTCTACTAATAATTTCATGTGTTGTCGTAGTCCATATAATTTTGAATCATAATAAGTGGTTTAAGAGTAAATTTTCATAGATATGGAGAGTCTAAATTATTTTTATCATTTTATTTCAGATGATTTTGTTTTGTTGATGAAATATTCATTCTATTTGAAATGTATTCCATAGATAATTAAATCTTATCATTTTTGGACAATAAACCCTTCATGAATTAAATGTAATATTCATAATCCCACATCCCTTTTCTATATGCATCATACACGTCACTGGCCAGTGCCTCCTCTTACACATATTTTTCCTACTCTTTAATAAAGTTCATAATCCACTATCATTTATTCCATTTACATCTTTCACAACTACACATGCTCTATATATTTTATCCTATTGTAGTTCAATATTAAGTAACATTTTTTTTAAATATATACAATATTGATGTTCTTTATTATTATTGATGTATTGTTTTGTCTTCTTGAAAGTAATCATTGAATGTATTGATGTGAGAATGCAAGGGTACATACTAGTTATTGATTAATTTATACATTTATCATTAGTTTTGAATTCTAGTTTAATAATTCATTAATCAAAATCATGAGATATTATTTTCTTCCACTTCTTTCAAAAAAATATAATAAATATATAGATTAATTTTGAAAAAAAACGTTCTAAATAATCATCTATAGGTGTTGTAATGCCCTGACCCCAGTTAACCAGAGTCGGTGCATTATTACATAAGATTTGGCATGACCACAAGAAAGATATAATATCGAAAGACCGATTAGTTTAGTAGCCTTGGAAACACTAGATATATTCATAAGTCTTACATTAGATCATAAAAATTAAAACTACAACAACATAGTCTTCATATTCCACACTCACATCCCCACATAATTTCACTGCAGGTCATTCATAAATTACTTCTTCACATCCTGGGAAAAATAAAACATTGAAAGGGGTAAGCTCAGATACTCAGTAAGGATAACAATATAGCGGAAACATTCATAAATAAACACAAACATTTAAGGCAATGTATAACTAAAACAAAATCCTTTCAAACTTGAACTTTAGTATAATATAGCAAAGATAAAATGAAATAATGACATTTACTTATTCACATTGATATTCTACTAGTCAAATAATCACATGCAATATCCATAACCACTTTCATAATGATGGAATGAATAATGCCATACTATCATAACCATGTAGCCAAGGCCTCATGGAAACACTACAAATAAGATTTTGTCAAGGCCTCATGCCAAGACACTAGTTTGTCTCATGATATCTACCGATGCATCGAAGACCTATTGCGGGCTCCATCCATCACTTATTAAGTCCAATGCATTCCTCATATGAATAGGTTTTAACATTACATAAACATTCGTATTAAAACTAGCATACGAAATGTCAATAATTTCACCATAAACCATCAATGGTATAAAAATAACACATCCACATTCAAACATATCAAAAAACCTTCGATACAATATGGAAGTTTTGTTTCATAATAAATCAACTTCAAATAAGCTTAAAATCCATCAATGTATGTTGACATTGATGAAATCAAAATTATTTGAGAGAAATATCTCTTTTTTTGAAATCATTTAAAATTCACATAATTATAAAAGAAAACACTTACTTTGAAAATATTCTTATAAGCTTTTAAGGGAATATTCAATGATTTGATGATGGCGGAAAATAGCCGCACCCGCTGTATAAGTTAAAAACGGCATTCTTACCTTAATTTTGTCGAAAAGGTTAAAAAGGACCTTGTTTGGAAAACGACAGAAAGATTCCTTTATAAAATTCTTATAAAAAGTCAACAAGGGTATAAATGACTTTAACCCATAATCTTTAAAATATTAATAATGATTTTAAATACATTTTTAATAATCATGGATGTGGATGATAATGATGTCCCAGTAGATAATCACGTATAAACAACCTCGGATAATGAAGAGATTGTGAAATAATCCCTTACCATGTACGTTTCCTTGGTCAAGGGTTTGTTAACCTCCTGTATAATGGTGAAATAATTTTTATTAAATTATACAAGAATCATATACATTAACATGATATCATATATGATCTTTTAACATTGATTTGTTAATAACATCTTAGTATTATCGTCGTTTCGTGTGTTAATGGATTCGTTTTCTTTGTCTGTTTTGTTATGTAAGCCATGTTTGTTATGGATAGGTTGTATCTTATTCATATCCAGAATGATATCAAGTCCTTAAATATTATTTTTAATCATCCAATAAAATTTAGTCTTGAATGGATACGATGGGGAATGACTGTCAATGCGTTCGTGGAGACGTTAATCTGTACGTACGCACGAGCGACAATATCATTATTTTGATATTAAAATAATATATAATTGGATGGTATATCATATAGACAGAATCATTATCATGTTATATTTATTATTTACATGAAGTATACATCATTATTACACCCCTCTAAATAATAATATATTGAATAACAATTACACCACAACGTGGAGACGATAGGCCGTACGTACGCACGTATGGTGACATGTCATTCAAGGGATGGATAGAATAATGAATTTGTTTTCTCCATAATTATAATAACATCACAGTATATATAAGATACTAGATTTAATATTTTAGAATGGAAATAACAAGGAAAGAAGAAGTTGAAGAAGAAAGGAACATTAAAGAGGGTGGTGAAGACATTGCCTCTTATTCGGGTTCTTCCTTTTGATTTGATCAAAAGGTCTCATTAGGTTGGATTTTTTATCAAACTAATGCCTCTAGGATGATCTGAGGGAAGTTGTGAGGGAATCTAGGCAGAGGTTGGCCGAGCCAAATGGATTTGAAGGTGTGAATTAATGGGAAGGGTGAGTTCCCTTTTATAAGAGGGGTGAGGGGCTCTTTAGGAAAAACTTAAAGGATCTATATATATATATTCTAAACATGGAATTTTTATCATACGTGTCACCACCAGAGACAGCCACGCCTCTAACATGCAAAAACTACATAATTTTCTCCTCTGCATTCTGCGACTCCAACCCACGACCCTCCCGTGTATCCACTGCCTGACGATTACCTCCCACGTATCTACTGCCCGACGATTTGGGTTTCAGCTCTTCCACCAAAATCCCGCTCTTCCATATCTACGGCTACCTCTGCCTCGACGGTTGTATCTAAACTATATCCCATTGGTTCAGATCCTCCTCTTCTCCGACTAATCCATGTCCCTCCCAATGACGGACATCGGCTACTCCGACTAAGGTACATCGCGCTTCAGCATCTCTATCCAGATCCCAAAAACCTGCTTATTTCCTACATGCTAAGATAGAAAACTATGAAAATAATTTGGTTTTAAAACTACATTTAGGGTTTTCTGAGACTAAGGTACATCGCGCATCGTCCTTCTGTACCACGCACATGCGACCTATTCCATATTCTGTTGTTGGTTAACCCATCAAAAAGCTACGGTTTGAATTTCACTTCTACATATCCATCTTCACTACATACCAAATCATCATCCTCGCAACTGCTGTTAATTTCTACTGATAATTTTTGTGTATACCTCGATATACACAATGGAACATTTAATTTCTCCTATAACATTATTTATTTTTTAAACCCTATTTTATTGTTTCGCAACTGTTGCGAATTAATCTTCCCTAACCTTTGTGAAATATTCTCTGTTTATGCAGTCCTATTTCTCTACTTTAATGATTTTTATAGTTTCTGTGTAATTACTTATTTATTGAACCTTACATTTCTTCATTCCTTCACATCAACACAACTATGCCCAGGTGACCTATTCCGTATTCTGTTGTTGTTTAACCCATCAAAAATCTACGGTTTGAATTTAATTTCTGTATATCTATCTCCAATACTTAACAAAGCATCATCCTTGCAACTCATGTTACTTTATGCTACTAATTTCTGTGTATACCTCAGTATACACAACAGAAGAATGTCATTCACCTACAACATTATTTATTTTTTAAACCCTATTTAATTGTTTCAAAACTGTTGCCAATTACTCTTTCCTAACCTTTGTGCAATATTCTCTATTTATGCAGTCTTATTTATCTACTTTAATTAATGTTAAAATTTAAGTGTAATTAGTTATTCATTGCACCTTACATTTCTTCATACCTTCACTGCAACACAAATATGATATTAACGTTATTTGTATGCAAATGAGGATGCCAGTGCATTAATGAAATGTGTACGTTCATCCTTTGACCAGAAAAAATTCATTCAGCTACAAAAGTAACGGTAAGCCTGAAAAAGTACTTTCCTCCTTTATGCTGGTTAATCCATTGGAATGTGTACTAAAATGAATGGACAATTTACTCAGGTTTTCCTTGCATCAACAACTGTAGTACCTACTATAAGGTATGTTATCTAAGTCCATTAGGATATCTATCCGTTCAATACTACAATATTTTGTTAACAAGTTTACATTACTGTACCACACTATCATAGTACATAATCCTATTTCAATAGGATTAAGTCTCATTTTTTTGATGGCATCTATGTTCTTATATTCTATGTATGTGAGTACAACTATACAACAAACCGTAGCACTTACTACAACCACAATCTAAGTACTACTTGACTACATCATTTACATGATCTATGCTATATGCACATTACAACAATTATGTATACAGAAATATTAGTACCGACGCTTTTTCCTTTGACAAATAATTACTATAATGGTTTACATTATATTCCTCATATTATACTTATTCTTTTCAAGATCGAAACACTGTTTATCATGGTAATGCGGTCCTGATCGGTTTCTTAACAAGAAAATAAATAGACCAACTGAACAAATATGCACTCACTATCAAGATATAAAGGCGCATGATTTAAAAGAATATTACTAAGGAAACAACGTCAATTAGTTTTTCTTCTAAATATTTTCCACTACTTAACTAGTTTCATTATTTAAGAATCAACAACATACATGTAACTATATTACCAAATCGATAGGTAGAATGACCACTGAAAACATTACATCACCTAAACCTATGATGCCATATGAGAGGAGACAAACACAAAGGGGTATGTCTTCTTTCCCCATTACTTTTTCAACTATGATCAATATAGCCAAACATTAAATTCAATCTGGTTAAAAAAATACAATGCTCTCTAACAAGGTATAATATTATATTAATGACATTTTTACGTTAATAAAGCCTATAAGAAATTGTTTTACCCTGGAAGTGGTCCCACCAGCTACTGACACTGTATTACGTCGCTGCATTCCATTATCAACTATATCCATCAACGGTTAGTTCTGCTCACTGTCTCCCATTTAATTATTTTTGATTACTACCTGAAAATATACTAACCATGTATTCGTACAACTATGACATTCCCTGTTCCACAGTCCCTTGAGAGTATTCCGAGCTATCAATGATATACTGTAGATCAAAGAACAAAAAAATGACCAAACACCATGATACTACATGGGATTTCTTTCTGTAAAAATTTATGAATTTAAACTTCTATTACATTTATTGTGAATACTATACATTATAGTTTCACAACATACAGTCCTAATATCAATCTTACAAGGTACAGATTCAAATGGTTGTACTATTAGGGAGTCCAATGATACATCCTCATCACAGTAAGCCCCAAACAACCCACTACGTGTGGTCTTCTATATGGTAAAATATTCACTCTTACAAATACTACTTCTTTTTCAAACAGTGCTAATTATTCTAAAACTGAAAACTGCATACTTCTTTCATCCACAGGTATGTTTCACATTACAACTATCGTCTCACATTTATTATGTATAAATCCCTTCATATATACTCCCTTTTTTATATCTTCTAACATCATGACATATCGTTTCTTCCAAAAGATATATTACCAAAAATGCAGGATTCACAGAAACAACTGATGAACAAGTTTCAATGAGAGGTACATACAGGGATACTACTTCAACGACCCTTGAGATATATCCAGCAATCAACAACAAAGGTATGTCAACTTGGACATACTATTACCAACATTCGACTTTTTAACTCTCTATATTATAATACTAAATATTCACCAACAGCAACTAACTTGATGATCAATGATGCAGCTATGTCAATGCATCATCAAACTGCTGAACAAAAAGGTGGTTTACAATAACTAAAAACATTTATTACTACACAGATTTTGTGTGTAATTAAATGATAAAAATACTCTATATTTTTGATTTCATATTATCTATTACAATCCTTTTCTCTTCAGAATATTTCGACTGCGGAGACCCTTCGAACATATGTGAAAACTACAGTTCTACCTTCTGGTTTGAAGAGAGAAATAAAAAATATAACCACAGACATGTCCCCCATTACTCAATATGTTGCTCACTGGGAAAAATAGATTTACAACCTTTGCCTACATGTATTGAATACCTTAGAACTTTTCTATTCAGTAAAAGCTGTCCAACATATAAATCATTCCAAGATCACATGCACATATAGAACTCTATGTTTTCATTCACGTTATTGGGAGGAAAAGTAGACAAATCTCCAAACTATGGTGGGTCTCTAAATATTATTATATTAAACGGACAAAACTACCATCGCATTGGTAGTTTATGTCCTTCTGATGGACAACCAACCATGTTAGCTCAACTCTATGTATATGATACTGCAAATGAAGCTCATAATAGAGTACGAGCAATCAGGTATGTAATGAAGTATATGGAAATAAATAAACATTGTCTCTTGCAATTATCACCACTACTTGACACTTTCTTATGCAATTTTGATGACAGAAACAGAGAGTCTATTATTAATGTCTGTATTGTTCAAAAGCTACAGAATATACTTCAAGAACATAACAGATTATCACATCATTTCAGAACAACAAGGGATGTTATTGAGATGCAGGGCATTACATATTTAAAAATGCGACTGCTTAGAAGATGAAGAAGGGATGCACAAACATACAACTTACCAACTACTTTTGAGATTGAAATGCTCATTGTCGGCGATATTGATGATCTAAATAATGAGAGAGATATAATCATTCAAGGAAATGATGGTGGCTATCAACTCATCGATGAGCTTCACCCGCTATACCTTCCTCTTCAATATCCATTGGTTTTCATGGGTGGAGTGGACGGATATGTTGACAACATTTCCCATCACACTACACTGTTTAATGACAATGCAAAAGTCAGGAATGTTACAATGCGAGAATATTTATCCTTTCACCTTCAATCAAGTTCCAATGTTTCATCCAGCCTTCTATTCTATAGGAGGCTTCTTCAACAGTTTATTGTAGATGCACACACAATGATTGAGTCTCAGAGATTATCTTTTATTCTCTACAACCATAAGAACTTAAGGGCAGAACTATACAATGGGTTTTAAGATGCTTTCCTTATGGGTAATCAGGACGGTTCCTTATGTGTGAAGTGTATCATTTTACCTTCGAAATTTACAGGAGGCCCAAGATATATGATTCAGAATTACCAAGATGCAATGTCAATCTGTAATTGGGCAGGGTATCCCGATCTTTTGTTAACAATAACATGAAATACAATGTGTCCTGAAGTTATTTGATATGTTAAAGTAAACAACCTGTTCCCATTAGACTTTCCTCAAATAATATCACGAATTTTAAACATAAAGGTCCAACAACTCATGATATATTTACAAGAAGGATCTTTCTTCGGAAATTCTTGAGTAGGTGTGTAACTACGTCGCTAAGATATTTGTGTTTTTTAAATACTAACTCAACTAGAATTTGTTAAATGTTTTTGAAATGTTATTCTTCTGTTTAATTTTCAATGTAGTTTTTCGTACGATGGAGTTTCAAAAATGAGGACTGCCACATGTTCACATTCTATTATTTCTTAGTAAAGAAAGCAAGGTTGTCACTCCATCGGACATTAAGAGAATTGTTTCTGTAGAAATACCAAACAAATGTGACTTCCCTAAACTACATGCAGCGGTCAGCGATTTTATGATCCATGGACCTTGTGGTGAAGCAAACCGTCGCTCGCCTAGTATGCGGAGTGGAAAATTATCATAGTATTATCCAAAGAAATTTGTTCCCCAGACAACATCGGATGATGATAGTTATGTCGTCTATCAGAGAAGAAATATAGGTTGTACTATTCTAAAAAATGATTTATCATTGGACAATCGGTTTGTTGTGTCGTACAATCCTACATTGCTGTTAAAATATAAATCTCATCTCAATATAGAAGTTTTCAATCAGTCATCCTCTTTCAAATACCTTTTTAAATATATTAGCAAGGGGCACGATCGTGTTACCGCAACACTCTTTGACAGTATCAATAAATAAATTCATGACAAGGGTGTCGATGAGATTAAAATGTATTATGACTACAGGTACATCTCACCTAGTGATGATTCTTGGAGGCTTTTGTCTTATGATATCCACTATAGATACTCTCCAGTTGATAGACTGCGATTTCATTTACCAGTAGAAAACAATGTCACATATGAAGACTTTGATAAAATTAAAGATATCTTGAATAAGGCCAAAATTTCTGATACCATGTTCACAGCATGGTTTAATGCATATCAATTGTATCTAGAGGGCAGAAATCTTACTTATGAAAAATTTCCAACATGGTTTGTCTACCACTATCGTGAAAAGAAATAGTACTCGCGCAAACAGGGTTTCAGTATCGGGAGACTATACTATGTGGCACCCTCTTTTGGGGAACTACATTACTTGCATATTCTATTAACAAAGGTTAGAGGATCAACTTTGTATGAATCTATCAGAACAGTCAACAACATTACTCATATTACATTTAGAGAAAAATATTCAGCAATGGGACTTCTATCTGAAGACAATGAATTCATAAAAGCACTAGAAGATGTATCTGCTGGGGGAATGGGATATTATTTGCGAAGATTGTTTTCCGAAATGTTATTCTCAAATTATGTTTCTCGACCTGACATTGTTTGGTTTGCAACCAGGAAAATCCTAACAGATGACATTTTATATGACCAACAACAGCGACTTCAATTACAAGATTCAAACATCTTACTTTCTTGACTGGAAGATATTGAAAATTTTTCATTTATTTCTAACATCAATACACTATCTTTTAGACTTGACAATGAAAGATCATCAAAATCAAATGCATGCACTGTCTGAAATAGACAACATTCGTCACATCAATGGAAAATCTCTGCGGTGTTATCCTCCAATACCCCTTCCAGAGTATTCAGTGTCTCCTCAACCAGATAGAATTATTGCAGAAGAGCTTAATTACGATAGGGAAAAACTACATCTTGAATACACAACATTACAAAGTATGCTTACTGATTAATAGAGAAAGGTAATCCCAGAAATTATGTCTGTGTTATCTTCTTCTGATGGTGGATTCTTTTTCTTGCTTGGATTTGGAGGTACGGGTAAGACTTTCATCTGTAGAGTTTTAACATGTTGACTAAGGTCCGAAGGAAAAATTGTTCTAGTAGTTTCTTCGAGTATAATAGCATCATTACTCTTACCTAGAGGTAGAACAACTCATTCAAAATTTTGAATACCAATTTCAATAAACGACCAGTCGGTCTGTAATATTCAAAAAGGGAGTGATGTTGCACAACTACTATAGCAAACCAAATTTATTATCTGGGATGAGGCTCCAATGATTCATAAACACTATTTTGAAGCTCTTGATCGTACATTAAGAGAAATTATGTCATTAAATAATGAAAAATCATCTAATCTAACTTTTGGTGGTCTAACAGTGGTCCTGGGTGGAGATTTCAGACAAATACTACCACTGATCCCTGGAGGAGAGAGAAGTGACATTGTCTTTGCAAGTATAAGATCATCATATCTATGGTAACACTGTCGGGTTTTAACATTGACTCAGAACATGAGGTTGAAATCACCCTGATACTGTTTATGATCCAACCAAAGTTCGAGATTTTTCAATCTGCATTTTGGATATTGGCGAGGGTCGTGTTGGAGAGCTTTCTGATGGGGGCGCGTGTATTGAAATACCATCCACCTATCTTCTTGCAACAAATAAATCCCCTCTAACAGCATCTATTGAATTTTCTTACCCATAATTCATTGAAAACATTACAGATTTTTTGTATTTGAAATGTCGTGCTATATTAGCACCAACACGTGATGTTGTGCAGGAAGTCAATGACTACATGTTAACGCTTACTACTTCTGAAGGAAAAGATTATTTCTGCTCTGATTCTATTTGAATACCAATTTTGATACAGATCAGCCAGAGAACATATATAAAACTGATGTCTTGAATGGTATCACTGCCTTTGGGTTACTTGCACATAAAATTACTTTGAAAATTGGAGTACCCATTATGTTTCTTCGAAATGTTGACCAATCAGTGGGGCTATGCAATGGTAGATGTCTTATCGTTAGATAATTGGGTAACCATGTCCTCGGAACAGAGATTTTAACTGGTTGTCATTCTGGATATCTTTTATTCATCCCAAGAATAAATATGACACACAATGACATAAGATGGCCTTTTAAATTAAAATGAAGACAATATCCTTTGACTATTTCTTATACAATTACTATGAATAAAAGTCAAGACCAGTCTCTATCTTCTGTATATTTGTATCTTCACAAGCCTTTGTTTTGTCATGGTAATCTTTATGTTGTCGTATCTAGAGTGACGTCACCAGGTGGTTTAAAAATTTTAGTTGATGATAGAGAAAAACACACCACTAACTATACAGAAAATGATGTCTACATGGAAATTTTTTATAACCTATGTTAAGTATCTTTACATTTTAAATTTATACAATTAGATGATTTTATTATTTTCTTATATATCGGCACAACACATTATAATGGATGCTTCGTCTGTCATATCTGTACAATATTAGTAAACATGCAGAACTGTAAGCATGTCTCGCAGAATCTGTCCTATGAATGAGATTATTGTTTGATGTTGATGAAACATTGAAAATAGAAGCGCGTGTATTGAATTTGTGGTCGAACTCCTCACCCAAATACGATGTTGTTGCTATCGATCTGATTATCGGTGATGCCCATGTGAGTTTATCCATTTCAAAAATTACAGTTCATGAACTATTTCCATAACACCAACAATATGTATTTATTCTTTAGTAATATGTTACATCTCTCTTAAATGTGACAGCTGGATTTTAAATATTCACCTTGATATTTTATTATTTCATGCAGGAGACAAAAATACAGTGTACAATTATCTACCTCCATGCAATCAACAAGTAAAAACTAGTCTTGTGCAAAGGCCTATGCTACATTATACAAAACTTCTAGATTGCTCATAATCAAGGAAGTTTGATGGGGTCAAGACATGCTTGCATATTGTTTTTCACAACTACATCATTTCTTCGACCAATGGATGCTCAGTTACCAGTCTTCTATTTTGACTTCATTAATTTTGATGACATCATCAACAAAACCGTTCCATAACATCATCTAATAGTTACATAAAATAGCACCAATTTTGTATTAAATTCTAGGATTCAGAAGAAATTAGTTACTTCATGTTGAAATTATTTTGTTACTACAAATACTGTTATTTCCAATTATATTAAATTTCTTTAAATTATATAGTCTTGATACAATACTTAATAGTAATGCACTCTTCTTGAAAAACTACTCCTTCCACATCATTCATACTAGTTTTAGAAATTATTGGATATCTATGACATCATACCCCACACAGTCTGCTGGTACTACAAATAAAAAGTTTCATGTAATTTTAGAGGACGACAGGTTAGCATCCTGCTCTTCCCACTACAATTTACATGTATTATTATTATTACCAAAACATCTACTATGATTTATTCCAGAAGATTTCAAATAAACTGTAACTTGTGGGGGGAGTTTGCGAACATCATTTCAAAGTACATGGAGAACAACATATAATCCTCTAAAGTAGTGATCTTGCAGTTAGTCAGGGAAAAGTGGTTGACATGTAAGAAATCTATCTATGTGTTAAAAAATAATCGTTACATGTTTAATTTGAATTAGTGTATTTTTTATCAATTTTCAAACTTGAATTTCATCACATTTTGTTCTACATGTCCTAGCATCTGTTATTATCACAACATCATTTAATGCTTCGAAAATACTACAAAACCTTGAAAACCCAGTAGTCCATGAGTTTAAGAGCAGGTAAACTATAAACTACCATTATTTGAAAACTTATTCTGCCTTAAAGTAATAGAGATACATATAAAATTAACATTATTTATATTCCGGAATAATGGGTTTACTTCAATATTTAGAAATGGCTTCATAAGTCATTCCCAGTTTCAAAGTCCTCTATCAACACGATAAAATAGATGCATTACAATGATTCCTTTTTGTAATAACAAAAAATGCATTTCTGATGTTAAACAGTTGCCACAGGTAAGTATAGTATCCAGTTTCCATTATTTCAGGATGTGAACTATAATGCACTACATGTAATACCTGCTTTGATAACTGTATTAATATTACTAATTATTTCATAGCCGACAAGGTTTCTGATTGATGCAACAATTGTAAAACTTTAAAGCACTCATCACTGGTATTTTGAATCATGCAACTCATGCACAAAAAAACACAAGTTTCAGATGGAAAATTGTGGTGCCAAAATTGTAAGAAAATACCAGCCTTTACTACTCCCAGGTATTCATCTACATTCTAACATATTTTCTTACTATTTATACATTAGTATGGTCTTATACGACATTAGTTGTAAAGATAGTAAACAAATATAAATATATATGGTATAGAGTACAACTGCTCGTTAAAGATGACATAGACTTGCTATCTGTTGTTCTATTTGATAAGCAAGTCATGCAGTTTATAAGAAAATCAGCTTCACAGTTGAGATATGATATGATACAAGTAGGCTTCTTCACCTTTGTGTTTTTTTTCATTTAAATTATGTTTTTTAACTCACTTTCCCATTTTATATTAACATAGAACCATGATGAGTTTGGTTTCCCCCTGAGCTAAATGTTTTCAAATCAAAGAAAGTTTTGCTGTCACTTGACGTGACAGAGTACAACGTTCAAAATCGAAAGTGCAGTTCAGAATAGAAAACATACACTATGCTCTTCATCAGTGATAATGAAGATTATATCAGTAACTATAATCAGAGTTCTGTAGATAGCCAGGTATGCTATCTCAAACTTCCACGAGAATTTCAAGATAGTATGCCAAAGATTACATAACAAGAATATTTTTATAGTTACTTATTTACAATTCAATTTATTAAAAAAACATAGAACACATACTTGAACTGTTCTATCCTCTTTTAATGAACTTTATTAGGATGATCAAATCACTTCTTCTTCAGGACTCAGCTTAAACAATTGTACTACTTTTGATATAAGTACTACTGATGTCTCTTCAACCCAGGTATAAATTTTCCAAATTCATACTCTATAACACTAATACTGTACATGTTTTATATTGTAAAGTATCTTTCTTCATATTTGTTTCCCATTACCTATAATCTTTATAATACTCTATTTATGGTTATTTTCCATCTGTTAAAAAATAATTTCATGTTAAATTGTTATTACTCATAAGTATTGTCTGCTTCTCATTGGTTATAATTGAACCTTCATGTAGAAAAAATTGATGACTGACTTCGATGCTGAAGCTACTGTGGAAGGAACGCTGTCTCCAGACCCGAATCCAATATCATCTTTTTCCAATGAACATCATCTCCAAATAGTGGAAATGAGAAAAAACAGCCAAAGTAGACTAAATGTATCTATTCCTGCCCCAATGTATTTTTTACAACTAAATCTATCTAATTGATTCAAATTACCATTACAAATTTAACTCCATATATAATTCATGTGAAGTCTCATAAGTGTATTAAGGATGTGTTTGTGAACCTTCTTTCAATAAGTGTTCCTTATTGGTTTGATTACTTTTCATTTCTCAAAACTACAATAACTACTGTATTCTGTACTATATAATTGGTTTACTTATGTTTAGTTTGTCTCATTCATTAGCATTGTTGTGTGATGTAGCATGTTTTTTGCTTTATTTATTAGGTTTTCTTCATTCTTAAGAAATGATTAGTGTCAATCAATATATTACCTTTGTTTCATTTCCAGCTATCATTTTTTAATTATATTGTAATGCTTACTGATTGTCTTTGGTGATTAATTGGGTCTGTGCATTCCAGTGTGGATTTGCCTCTTCATATTGATGTCTACCAATTCTATTCAACAACTTCTCCCTGAAGCCTCTTAAAAGAATTTTCTGTTCAACATATTAAGATGAAAAATTACGATCTGGTCGTTTTCTTTTTGGATACATGACTGATATGTAATCTAGATACGTTATCGTATCAGTTTTTTAGGATCTTTATGGATATGTTTCCCTATTTATGTTTTTAATTGATTTTCGGTTGATAGTTAAAAATTATTATGGTTATTTTAGTTTTCATGGTGCATTCCATCGTATTCTTCTAAGGTCAAAACCTGTTTTATGAATACTAAATCATTTGGATACCATGTCGTTTGCGATTTTTTTCATAGGGATTCTGCATTGAGGTACCAAAAACAACCGTATTTGGAGACAACTGTAATTTTTTTGGGTGAATAGTATGATGACTCTTAAAATTTAGGATACATATGGCTGTTTCACTTTGATAAATCAGTAGTATTTATTTCCCTTTGGTTATATTCACAATGTATATTTAAACCTTCTAACCTTACGGTTTTGAAATCAAACATTCTGGAGAAAACAAAATTAATGGTTGGGGGGTTTTCATTACTGAAATTAGACGGTACTATTAACATTTCCTTAGATTAAATTACAATAAATTACTAAATAGATTAATTTTTTTCGGATCCTCATTTTACTATGAGTTACACTGTTTATCCACCTAATTGAGGGTACCTTTGTGGATCCAATTTACAGTTATCATTTAAACATCAATAGTTTAAAGACTTTTTCCAAAATGGATTGTTATAATATCAATGTTTATAGTTTCTGAGGCTGCTGAGTACCAAAACCATCTTGTATAAAGGCTCAAGAAACAACGAGAACGTCAGAATAACAAAATCGCCAATATAAGATCCAAGATTCCTGTGGCTTAAAATCCACCTACTGCTGCATCTGCTAACGTCGATGGTGAGCCATTTCACCTTTGCTTTAATTCTATACTGGTTAAGTTCAATTTTCTTTTCACAATTTTCATGGTGTAAGGTTACTGAATCATTGAATTTCATGGTGTAATGTTAGGACTGTTTGAATTTCAGACCACTACTGGAGGGATTTACTAACATATGGATGTATGCTGGTAATCTCTCTCCCAAGAACATATGAGGGATTTACTAACTAATTTGTTTATTTTATTGAGTTTTGATTTGATCATGTGAAATTTTATTATAGGAAATATTTGTGTTTTGAACTAATATTTTTCAAATTCTCATTATTTCAGTGCATGTGAAGGGGGTGCATACCAGGATGTGGTGGTTTTTACTCTGAAGACCACACCCACTAATGGACTGGGGTTGACCTGTAGGAACTATCCAGCTGCTGACAAGTTAAGTACTACACCTTTTGGGGTTATAAACCAAAAAATTCTTCTCCCTTTCATTTAATTATATTTCCTTCAGTTAATTTTCAACATAATAGTAGTTTTTTCCACTTGTATGGGCTGGACAAAAACTGGATGGCACCTCACCCAGCTCTTGAATATTGATTCATTGAAGATCGATTCACACTGTTAGAAGATGAAAAAAATATCCAGGTTCCTATTTTTACTTTTATTTCAATGTTGTTTATGGTTTACACATTCCTCTTTAAAGTATATGTGAGTCATTGCCTATTAATTGTGTAGGTTCTTGTACAAGACATTTAATGTGTAGGTATAGGGAAGGGGAGAGGGGGATGAGGGCTGTGGAGAGGGGAGCTGGGCAGGTTGGAGGGGAGGAGAGGAGAGGGCAGGATGAGGGAAATGAGAGGGGGATGCTGGGGAAAGAGCTTGGGCACAGGGGGGAGTGGTGGGGAAGGGGTTGGGCAAGGGGGAGGCTGAGGTAGGAGGTAGAGCTACTGGGATTGGGTGGGAGACAAGCATAGAAGGGGGAATGGGAGGGGTTGATCTTGGTTGTTTTAAGGCTGAGGTGGGAGGGGGAGCTGCTGGGATTGGGTGGGAAACAGGCTTATGCGGGGGAAGGGCTGGGCCTGGGGATTTAATGCCGCAAAAAATAGAGGACAACCATATAGCACCTAACTATATGGGGTGTAGCTGGGCCATGACGACATCCATGTAGCAGCATCCTAGTTTTCATTGCAGGATTCAAAAGGTAAGATTGAACTTCTTTTATTTTTCTTTCAAATTAATATTTTTATGTCATCGTTTTTGGCATTGAAACAAGGTATGAATTTACTCCCATGATTTCCTATTTCCACACATTATCATTCTGAACTGTATCTTATTTTCTATAAGGTAATATTGTCAATTAATTTGTATTGGTTTACATTTAAATGGGAAAAAATTGAGAAAATCAGTTGTTTTCTCCCGGTGGATTGCAGAGTTCGATGCACTTTTATATTTTTTAAAGGCTCGACATTGATGATGCGACATCAGGGGCATTTTCTGGCGATGTTTCTCAGACTTTAACATCACCCCTTTAGGTTATCAAGATCAGATACTAGGTCTGACTTTACTAAAATGTTTTTCAATTCCCGCACAACTGCATTCTAAAAAATTTATCATATTATATGGAAACAGTATTTTCAATGTCATTGTCTTAGTTTATTTTTAAGGGAAAAAAATACAGAAAAAAGATATATTCTAAGAGCACCATCCCATAGTATGTTTATTAAATTGATCATTTTTTCTTTAGGACAGTATTTTCATGATTTCACATAACATTCATAGAAAATTTCTGGATGATTCTAAGAGCACCAAGGAATTTTTTTTCAATATTCAGGCTTATTGAATATACAGACATAGGTTTTCTACTCCCAACATTCTTTGAAGCGTAGCTTGTTCCTGTTTAAAAGCTACAAAACCTCTTATTGTTCTCTGATATTTAACCATTTTTTATGCATTCAGTATGAGCTGTTGGATTGTCTCAGATATCATGCTTCCTCTGTCTATTTCAGATATGTTCTGTATTGAGGAACAGGTTCAGAGAGCACATTCAATGTCAGTTTCTTGGACCCTAAAAATTATAATACTGTAATGATTCTCCTTTTCATTCTCTGTTGCTATGATGTTTATTCATATCCAGTGCATTGTTTTTAAATTTTGAAAATTTGATTTATTCATATCCAGGGACATGAAATAGTGGCATACAATTTGATACTTCAACCATGAATATGTCAGATACTCAGGTATTTCAATTGCCTTATATACTAGCTGGATTTTTTTTACCACTCTTAGGTTTGGTTTTACATTCTCTAAAAAATGTAACAATTTGAATTATATGATGTACGTATAGCATTCTATGTCTGAATATAACTTAATGACCATTTGGTTTTCAGTATTCTCAATGTTTCTAACTTATATTTTATTAAATAAATTACTATTATTACTGTTAAATCTATAATTGTAGTCTCTGAATACCTTTCAATGTGATTTATCTTGCAATTCTATTTTTGTTCATGTGCATAGTTTGTCTAACAATTTCTATAAATGTTTTCATACCACCTGTATCTTTTATAACTGTTTTTCTTATTATCACCTACATCTTATTTAACGGTTTCTCCAAATTTTATCACCTGCATCTATTCTAACATGCACCTATTATAACACTTTCTATAGACTGTGTCACCATCGTCTATTATCTTATCACCTGCATTGTTCATCTGTAAACAATTCATCATCCCTGTAGTCCAAATTTCTTATCTATTAACAATTCATCATCCCTATAGTATAAAGATTTAAATTTTTATTCATCCTTATGATCTTTATTGAACACATCATCAACTCTATTTGAGACCTAATTATCACTATTTCAATTTTCAACTTTCAGTATTCCTTCAACAACGTGGTTGGAAATAATGCTGATGAGGAAATAACAGGAAATGAAGGCAATTGCCGAGTTATAGATCCATGGGTTTGATTGGAATCTTGGACCATATTGAGGTTTCCAGCACGATGACACTACCTTTGTGTGATCATTTAGTTCTTTGTATCACATTTTTATTGATTATTTGTATGACTTTTGAAAGTAACAAAAATGGTATAGTAGAGGTAATAAATCTTCATTGTAGTTGGTTTGACAATTAAAAAAACCTTACAGTGAGGCGTTGTGTGAAATGTTCTACTGCATATTTGATATTCGAAAATGGTGTTGTAGTGGTTTTATCTTAATATAAGTTATAAGTTGAATATTTTCTGTGAAATGGAATGCCTCTATTAATAATTTCATGTGTTGTAGTACTCCATATAATTTTGAATCATAATAAGTTGTTAAAAAGTAACTTTTCTTAGAAATGTAGAGACTAAATTATTTTAATCATTTTCTTTCAGATGATTTTGTTTTGTTGAGGAAATCTTCATTGTATTTGAAATGTATTCCATAGAAAATTAAATCATAACATTTTTGGACAGTAATCCCTTCATGAATTAAATGTAATATTCATAATCCCTCATCTCTTTCGTATATGAATCCTCCACGTCACCAGCCAGTGCCTCCTCTTACACATATTTTTCCTAATCTCTAATAAAGTTCATATTCCACTATCATTTATTCCATTTACATCTTTCACAGCTACACATGCCCTATATATTTTATCATATTGTAGTTCAATATTACGTAACAATTGATTTTCAATATATACAATATTGATGTTCATTATTAATATTGATGTATAGTTTTGTCTTCTTGAAAGTAATCATTGAACGTATTGTCATTCGAATGCACGGGTAAGTACTAGTTATTGATTAATTAATACATTTATCATTAGTTTTAAATTCTAGTTTAATCATTCATTAATCAAAATCATGAGAAATTATATTCTTCCTCTTTTTTCACAAAAATACAATAAATATATAGATTAATTTTGAAAAAAAAAGCATTCTAAATAATCATCCAGAGGTGTTGTAATGCCACGACCCCAGTTACCGAGAGTCTGTGAATTATTAAATAAAATTGGCATGATCACAAGAAAGATAAAATCTTCAATGACCGATTAGTTTAGTATCCTTGAAACACTAGACATATTCATAAGTCTTACATTACATCATAAAAATTAAAACTACAACAACATAGTCTCCGTATTCCACACTCATATCCCCACATACTACCCCTAAAGGTCATTTATAAATTACTTCTTCACATCCTGGGAAAAATAAAACATTCAAAGGGTTGATCTCATATGCTCGGTAAGGATAACAATATAGTAGAAACTTTCACAAATAAACATAAACATTTAAGGCAATGTATAACTAAAACAGAAGCCTTTTAAACTTGAACTTCAGCATAATATGGAAAAGATAAAATGAAATAATTCCATTTACTTATTTACATGGATATTCTACTGGTCGAACAATCACATGCAATATCAATAACCACTTTCATAATGATGGAATGCATAAATCCAGACTATCATAACCACGTAGCCAAGGCCTCGTGCCAAAACTACAAATACGATTTTGTCAAGGCCTTGTGCCAAGACACTAGTATGTCTCATGAGACCTACCGATGCATCGAGGAGCTATAGTGGTCTCCACCCATCACTTATTATGTCCAATGCATTCTTTATATTAACAGGTTTAAACATAACATAAACATTAGTATTAAAACTAGCATACGAAATGTCAATACTTTCACCATAAATCATAAATGGTATAAAAATAACACATACACAGTCAAACATATCACAAAAACTTAAATACAATATGGAAGTTTTGTTTCATAATAAATCAACTTCAAATAAGCTTAAAATCCATCAAATGATGTTGACATAGATGAAATCAAAACTATTTGAGAGAAATATCTCTTTTTCTTGAAATAATTTAAAAGTCACATAATTATAAAAGAAAACATTTACATTGAAAATAATCTTATAAACTTGTAAGGGAAGATTCAATGATTTTATAATGGTGGAAAATAGCCGCACTCTCCGTATAATTTGAAAAAAGACATTCTTACCTTAATTCTGTCGAAAAGGATAAAAAGGACCTTGTTTGGAAAATGACAGAAAGATTCCACTATAAACTTATTATAAAAGGTCAACAAGGGTATAAATAACATTATCCCAAAGTCTTTAAAATATTAATAATTATTTGAAATACATTTTTATGAAATATGGATGTGGATGATAAAAAGGTCCCAGTAGATAATAACGTATAAACAACCTCAGATAATGAAGAGATTATGAAATAAACCCTTACCTTGTACTTTCCCTTGGTCGAGGGTTGTTTAACCTCCTGTATAATGGTTATATAATTGTTATTAAATTATACAATAATCATATACATTAATATGATATCATATATGATCTTTTAACGTTGATGTTTTCAATAACATCTTAGTATTAATGTCGTCTCGGGTGTTAATGGATTCATTTTCCTTTGTCTATTTTGTTACATAAGGCATGTTTATTATGGATAGGTTATATCTTATTCATATACATAATGATATAAAGTCCTTAAATATTATTTTTAATCATCCAATAAAATTTAGTCTTGAATGGATACAATGGAGAATGAATCTCATCACGTTTGTGGAGACGGTAATCCGTATGTACGCACGAGCGACAATATCATTCTTTTGATATTGAAATAATATATAATTAGATGGTATATCATATAGACAGAATCATTATCATGTTATATTTATTATTTATATGAAATATAAATATTTATTACACCCATCTAAATAATAATATATTGAATAACAATTACACCACAACGTGGAGACGATAGGCAAATACTCGCCTTGTGCTGAACCCAACCGTCGATCGCCTTGTTTGTGGAGTGGAAAATGCTCAAAGTTTTATCCAATGAAATTTGTTCCCCAGACAACATTGGATGATGATGGTTATGTTGTCTATCAAAGAATAAATACATGTTGTACTGTTCTCGAAAACGGTTTAGCATTGGACAATCAGTTTGTTGTGCCATATAATCCTACTTTGTGGTTAAAATATAAACCTCATCTCAATATCGAAGTTTGAAATCAGTCATCCCCTATCAAATACATTTTTAAATATATTAGCAAAGGGTGTGATCGTGTTATCGCAACACTCTTTGACAACAACAATAAAGATCTTCATGACAAGGGTGTGGATGAGATTAAAATGTATTATGACTGCCGGTACATCTCACCTTATGAAGATTCATGGAGGATTTTCTCTTATGATATATACTATAGATATCCTCCAGTTGATAGACTGAAATTTCATTTACCATGAGAAAACAATGTCACATATGCAGACTCTGATAAAATTGAAGATATCTTGAATAAGGCCAAAATTTCTGATACCATGTTCACATCATGGTTTAATGCAAATCAATTGAATCCGGAGGGAAGAAATATTACTTATGCAGAATTTCCAACATGGTTTGTCTAGCACTGCCGTGAAAAGAAATGGTACCCATGCAAATAGGGTTTCAGTATTAGGATACTATACTATGTGGCACCCTCTTCTGGGGAACTACATTACATGTGTATTCTATTAACAAAGGTCAGAGGATCCGCTTCATATGAATCTCTCAGAACAGTGAACAACATTACTCATCTTACATTCAGAGAAACATGTTTAGTAATGGGACTTCTATCTGAATACAATGAATTACTACAAGCACTACAAGATGTATCTTCTTGGGGAATGGGATATTCATTGCAAAGACTATTCGCCGAAATGTTATTCTCAAATTCTGTTTCTCGACAAGACATTGTTTGGTTTGCAACCTGGAAGATCATAATAGATGACATTTTATATTCCCAACAACAGAGACTTCAATTACAAGGTTCAAACATCTTACTTTCTTGACTGGAATATATTGAAAATTTTAAATTTCTTTCAAACATTAATACACTATATTTTAGACTTGACATTGACAGATCATCAAAAACAAATGTATCCACTGTCTGAAATAGACAAAATTCATCTCATCAATGTAAAATCTCTGTAGTGTTATCCTCCAATGCCCCTTCCAGATTATATAGTGTCTCCTCAACCAAATCGACTTATTGCGGAAGAGATTAATTACGATAGGGAAAAACTACATCTCGAATACACAACATTACACAATATGATTACTAATGAATAGAGAAATGTAATCTAGGAAATTATGTCTGCGTTATCTTCTCCTGATGGTGGATTCTTTTTCATGCATAGATTTGGAGGTACGGGTAAGACTTTCATCTGTATTGTTTTAACATGTCCACTAAGGTCCAAAAGAAAAAATTTTCTAGCAGTTTCTTGGAGTGGAGTAGCATCATTACTCTTACCTGGAGGTAGAATAGCTCATTCAAAATTTTGAATACCAATTTCTATAAATGAAAAGTCGGTCTGTAACATTCAACAGGGGAGTGATGTTGCACAACTACTACAGCAAACCAAATTGATTATCTGGGATGAGGCTCCAATGATTCATAAACACTGTTTTAAATCTCTTGATCATACATTAAGAGATATTATGTCATTAAATAATGAAAAATCTTCTAATCTAACTTTTGGTGGTCTAACAGTGGTCCTGGGTGGAGATTTCAAACAAATACTACTAGTGATCCCCAGAGGAGAGAGAAGTGACATTGTCTTTGAAATTATAAGATCATCATATCTATGGCAGCACTATCCGGTTTTAACATTGACTCAGAACAAGAGGTTAAAATCACCCAATACTGTTGATGATCCAACCGAAGTTCGTGATTTTTCAATGTGGATTTTGTACATTGGTGAGGGTCACATTGGAGAGCTTACTGATGGGGGCGCAGGCATTGAAAAACCGTCCAACTATCTTCTTGCAACAAATAAATCCCCTCTAAAAGAATCTTTTTAATTTCCTTACCCATATTTCAGTGAAAACCTTTCAGATGTATTGTATTTGAAAGGTCGTGCTATATTAGCACCAACACGTGACATTGTGCAGGAATTCAATGACTACATGTTAACTCTTACTAATTCTGAAGGAAAAGATTATTTCAGCTCTGATTCTTTTTGCAATGCCAGTTTTGATAGAGATCATCCAGAGAACAAATATTCAACTGATGTATTGAATGGTATCACCACCTCTAGGTTACCTGCACATAAAATTACTTTGAAAATCGGAGTACCTATTATGTTTCTTCGAAATTTTGACCAATCAGTGGGGCAATGAAATGGCACACGTCTTATCATTAGACAATTGGGTAACCATGTCATTAGAGCAAAGATTTTAACTGGTTTTCATTCAGCTTATCTTGTATTCATCCCAAGAATAAATATGACACACAATGACATAAGATGGCCTTTCAAATTACAAAGAAGACAATATCCTTTGACTATTTCTTATGCAATGACTATTAACAAAAGTCAAGGCCAGTATCTATCTCTTGTATGTTTGTATCTTCGCATGATTGTGTTTTGTCATGGACAACGTTATGTTGCCATATCTAGAGTGACGTCACTAGGTGGTTTAAAAATTGTAGTTGATGAAAGAGAAAAACACACCACTAACTGTACAGAAAACGTTGTATATAGGGAAATTTTTGATAACCTATGATAGGTATCGTTACATTTTAAATTTATAAAATTAGATGCTTTTATTATTTGCTTATATATCAGCACAACACATTGTAATGGATACTTCATCTGTCATATCTATTCAACATTTGAAAACATGCAGAACTGTAAGCATTTCATGCAAAATCTGTCCTCTGAATGAGATTACTATTGATGCTTACGAAACATTGAAAATAGATGTGTGTGTATTGAATTTGTGGTTAAACTCCTCACCTAAATAATGTGTTGATGCTATCAATCTAATAATCTTGATGCCCAGGTGAGTTTATCCATTAAAAAAATTATATTTCATGTACTATTTCCACAACACCAACAATATGTATTTACTCTGTAGTAAGATTTTTCCTCTCTCTTAAATGTGATAGCAGGTTTTTAAATATTAACCCTGAAATTTTATTACTTCATGAAGGAGACAAAAATACAGTGTACAATTAACAACTGCCATTCAATCAACAAGTACAAACCAGTCCTATGTGTAGGGATTTTCTACATTATACAAAACATCCAGATTGCTCCTAATCAAGGTTGTTACTTGGGGGAAAGACATGATTGCAGATTGTTTTTCACAACAACAACATTTGTTTGACCAACAGATGCTCAGTAACCAGTCTTCTGTCTAAAGACCCGTAAAATTCAAGGATATTTTTTTTTCTTTATTTTCTTTGGAATTTTACAAGAACGCAGCTTCTGACGGCACGTGATTCCGAGGCCCGGTGTGCCCAGAATCATTTTCCAAAGTTTGGCTCGAGTACGTTCAGTGAACGAATGAGCGGGTTATTCTAACATTTTAACCGTTGCTCGGAATCGAATTCTGAGGGCACTGATGAAATCACAGCGCCGGTAATTGCTTAGAAACGCCTTTTCTGGAGTTGCGTTTGCTCAGGTGTGGTATTTAATTTTTGGGGTTAAGTTAATAAATAAAATAAAGTGGTGTGACAACTTTATTTTTATTTCACATAAAGCCATTTAAAAGCCACTTAAAGCCTCTTGAGCTAAGTTGAAGCAGATAGAGTGAAATCCAAAATATCTTACTCTCTTGGTAGGATATTTATGAGGTGGGGCCCGCACAAGCTCCACCGTTTCTTTTCCCCTAAGTAACACACCCGCGAAAACTCCTATTTTAATGAAGGTCAACTGGGGCGTTTTCTAAAACTCTTAACACTCCTATTAATTGGACGGTTAAGACGTTACCATTAATACACCGTATTAATGGTTCGTTACTTAATTTGTTTTTCAAATTTTTGGCATGTAATAAAATAAGACCAACACTCCTTTTGTTGACGGGTTGCTTGTAGAGAGGATTTGGAGAGACCGTATCTTCATCCTCATTCGCGAAGAACGTGAAGAACGCGAAGAATTCCTGCCTTCGATGAAAGGCGAAGAAGAATGCCGAACCCTCAAAGATCGACGACGCGACACCGTGTACCGCGACGCTGATGATCCTCCTCCCGCCACGTTCTTTTGCGATGATCCTTCCCCGCGACAATCTTCGATCAACACCGATTGAGATCGTCGACACGATGCCGTATACCGCGACGACGCGACGCCCTTCCGTGATGTGATGATCCTCTTCTTCCGTGACAGTCAATTCCGCGAAAAACTCTCATTAGATGACTACGACGAGGTAGGGGTTTTATTTGATATTAATATTTATTCCCATGGTTGTTTCCTTCTAAAACAAAGAACCTGGATCAACTCATCATCATGTTGATCCGTGTTTGTTTTTTTTATGCGGGATGAGAATTTTTATTTATCGGAGTTTTTTGGGGAACTAGGTCCAATTTTAATTTATTAAAATTGTGCCTTGTTATGTTTTCATGTGTTGATTGTTGTTCCCAATTGTTATCACCTAACGCGGAGGGTGCGGGCCAAACAAACACGGCCCGACAACCCTCTGCAGTTTTTCATTGATGCATGGATTTACGGCGTTTACGAAATGGGATCGGAATGGCAATTGGAGGCCTTCACAGCAAAGTTCGGATCTCGGGAGAGCCGTAGGCGCAAACCACCGGAAAAACTGAACACTGTAGCGCATCCGGTGGTCCGCGGAAGTTCCCGCCGGCGCGCCGCGCCCGCACGGCAGCACTGACAGCCGGAGGTGGCGGTCGGCCGCCGGGAAGCGGCGGCCCCCAGCGCGCCTTCGGGAAGACCCGCCGCGGCTTCAGCCGCGGCGGTGAGCGCCGGTCCCGCAGCTGCGTGGGACCGCGGGGAAGGGACGCGGCCTTGCGCCGTGTCCGGTGACTCGGAGCAGCCCCTGGGTGGGGGTGGGGGGCTCCCCTGGTGCGGCCGCTCGGCCAGCGCTGAGCCGCACAGGCCGGGCCGGGCCGCCCAGGCCGGGGCGGGCCACGCCGGCCGGGCCAGGTCGCGCCCAGCCGGGTCAGACCCGAACCTGGGTCGGGTCAGACCCGGACCTGGGTCGGGTCAGACCTAGTTCAGGCTGACCTAGGGGGTTGGGCCGGGTCGGTCTGTGCCCTGACCCCCCATTTTCGGACCTTCTCAGTCATTTTCTCATAACTTGAGCTACGGGCATCCGAATGAGACACCGTTAGCGGCGATGCAATCCTTGGATCGAGATGATTGTTTCAGTATATCACACTCATGGTTTAGGAATACTTTGGTTTCGGCTGGGTTCGTTCATACACGAAACCAACCGGGCCCTCGGAGCGGAAACGCTCATATCTTGAGTTTCGGACGTCCGATTGACGTACCGTCAGCTTAGATGGATTCCTCTAAGTGAGACAGATCTTTTGGAATATTCCACCCGAGGTTTGGACTCAGGTGGAGTAAGGTTGGGTTGGTTTTGACTTAAAACCAACCGGGCCCCTGGGACGAAAAAGCCAATAACTGTCAGACCGGGCGTCCGATTGATGCGCCGACTGCGACGTTGAGTTCCTGTTTATGATACAAAACTTTTTGATACATCAACTCTGGACAATGTGTCAATTGATGTATCAACCTCTCGGATCGTGGAGAGGACCCTCCCGAACGAGCTTGCTATGTGTGGGAACCCTAGAACTGGCTGCGACTGCTACTGTGACGACGATGACTGTACAGAGATCCTCAGTGGATTCGACGGCGACGACTACAACACTCAGCGATCCTTTTTGGGTCAGTGCGACCAATCCTGTGTGTGTCCGATCCTGTGTGGGTCAGCGCTCAGCGGTCCTGTGTGGGCCAGCGCCTACAGATCCTGTGTGCGTCAGATCCTGTGTGGGTCTTTGCGGGGGTTAGTTACCTATTGATCTTTTGTGTGTCAGATCCTTTCTGGGTCATTGCGGGGGTTAGTACATATCGATCCTTTGTGGTTCTGATGGCTTAGATGAATCAGTGGAAATATCTGGTCATCTTTATCATCATATGAAGAAGTATACCTGTGTGAGCTGAATCCTGTTTTTCTTTCCTATGTGGATTGTGTTGTGCTATCCTGTGTGGGTATACGTTTTTCTTTCCTCTATAGACTGGGTTGTACGTGGGTTCTGATGTTGGAGCCAAACGAGAATTGATGTCTTAGGTATATGTATGGGAATATACCTAAGCAGTGTCGGATGTTACTTCGTGATTGCATCTTTCCATTGTGGATTATCCTATGTGGATTCTGGGAGACCTTCGGGGGTCTTGGGGTCCCTACTGAGTAGCTTATACTCACCCCTGCACGAGCTATGCCCACACTACATTTTGTTGGTTGCAGACGACGGACAACGCTGATCGTGGTTGAAGCTTGTAGAGCAGGACGGTACCTGGTGGTGGACCCCTGGGCAGGACATACTCAGAGCGGTCGGCTGGACCCGAGGAGTAGTGGAGGCTATCTGTACCCACCATTCAGGTGGGATTCCTAGTGGACAGCTCAACATTGCGGCTTTACTTTTCTATGGTTTTTTCCCTTTTTAGTTGTACTTTTACTTTCAGTTTGGGTTTGTATACTGGCCCACCTACTTTTCCGCACTTACAACTGTACCCGTTTTTACATAGTGTTTACTTCTGCCTACTTGCTCTGTGGTGTTTTGGTTTACTTTACAAAGGCAATGCCTTCCCTTTTTCGGGATTTACGCCTTGGTGCTAGTCGCCAGCCCCTGGCCTATGGAAGTCGGGCTTGGGGTTGTCATGGCACGGGCCCCGAGAATGGGTCATGACAAATTGGTATCAGAGGAGTTCGATTCTACCACAGAACATGGAAATATGATCTTTTTCTATATGAAGCAATAGCTCTTAGCGTATTGGGTGTGGATATCAGTCCAGGGAGACCAGTGTTGGTGTGGCAGCAGACGTATCCGTACACCAGGACCCTGACTTCTAATTTCCGACTTAATGCACGAAAACATTGATTGCATGTGTGTTTCCAGTTTTCTTTGTGATTACTTTATGTCAGCTCACCAGGTATACTGTTTGACCGTGGATCACCTGTTTCCTTTCAAGATGGCCCCATGCCGGCAGCTAGCTAGGGTTCCGAGAGTTGAGCGTGACGACAGCCCACTGAGTGACGAGGCCTCAGTGCAGGTCCCTTTGACAGCAGAGGCTCTGGCAGCACCTTTCCCCACCGAGCCACCGATGCTTCCAGCTCCAACCGCTGACGATGCACGTCGCCTTTGTGCACTGCATGAGTTCCATCACCAGCGACCGCCATGGTTCCACGAGGAGATGGACCCCAAGGCAGCCGAGGACTGGCTGGAGGCAGTTGTACGAGTTTTTCAGTTAGTGAGGACACCATCAGACCAAATGGTGATCCTCGCAGCGAGCCTACTGCACACGGCATCGGGCCGATGGTGGAGCTTGATGCTCCAGGTGCACTATGAGGCATCTCTTCTCTAGAATGACATTGAGAGTCTCTTCTACTCAGAGTTCGTCCCGGCCACCCTCCGTGAGGTATGCATCCAGGAGCTTCTTCAGCTGAGGCAGGGAAGATTGACGGTCGCCCAGTACTCGGTGAGATTTTCCGATCTCTCGCGCTACTCGACAGACATGGTACGTGACCCACTCTTCCAGGCCCGGACCTTTGAACAGGGATTGAGACAAGAGATCAGGTCATCGCTGATCTCCCTCAGCATTCCGACTTAGGCAGGAGTACTGGAGCGAGCCCATTTGATCGAGAGCTTTCTTGCTGAGCCTACACCAGCAGCGAGACCTATCACGGGACGAAACATAGCAGAGTCTTCTGCGGTAGGCAGTCGACGGACGACTCATGGGTCCAGGCATACCAAACCCTCACGAAGACGAACTCATGACACTGGCTTAGCAGTGCGGGGCACAAATCACGAAGCCAGTCTTTCGAGAGGCAGGCAATGCTACACATGCGGCAGACAGGGACACATGGCTCATGACTGCCCGACCCACCGTGCCGAGGAGCAGCAGACGGTTGAGGGGCCACCCAGGAAGAGGCAGAGGGTCGACCGTGGAGGTCCGAAGGGTGCAGGCGGATGAGGCAGAGGAGCCGGCCGAGCAGCAGGTGGTGGGCGATGCTTTGAGGCTCTACCACCACCACCACCAGGAGGTCCACCCCGACCATAGGGAGCTGGCGAGCAGAGACAGGCACATCTCCAGGCAGCGGAGGCCTACGACCACAGCGCGCCCGAGATTATTTGAGGTACTATCTATGTCTATTCATCCCTTGCTGTAGTTCTTGTAGACACAGGAGTGAGTCACTCTTTCATAGCCACTGCCCTTGTTCGGAGCTCGGAGATTCTGAAAGATCCGTTGGCTCGATCCTTATAGCTAGAGATTTCTACGGGAGCAGACTCGACGATTTCGCATTGGTGCCGGCAGTGTGAGCTTACTCTAGGAGGCGAGAGCTTCAGCTGGGATCTTATTCTAGCATCGTCGAGGTCGTACGACGTCATCTTGGGCATGGATTGGTTATCTACAGTCCATGCACAGATTGACTGTTTTAGGCGCAAGGTGCAATGTGTACGCACCGATGGGAGCAGGTTCACCTTCACCGGTGAGAAGGGAGCCTTTGAAGCACAGGATGAACTTCCGTAGAGGAGAGGAAATCTCATCACTCACTAGTTGGCTAGCCTCATCCTAGGAGCAGTTGACGTGCGGAGTCCCAGTCTTCCAGCAGTGGTGGATCAGTATGCGGACATCTTTCCCGACGACGTTCTAGGACTACCTCCTTGCAGAGAGGTAGACATTCATATTGACCTGTACCCCGGGACAGCCCCGATATCGACTCCAGCGTATCGGATGGCCCCGCTGAGCTTCGAGAGCTATGAGTACAGTTGGAGGACTTGTAGGGAAAGGGATTCATCTGACCTAGTGTTTCACCCTGGTCTTCCCTGATATTATTCACCAAGAAGGCGGACGGGAGCTTGCGACATTGTGTCGACTATCTTCACCTGAACCAGGTGACAGTGAGGAACCAGTATCCACTAATGAGAATTGATGACCTCTTCGATCAGCTCAAGGGAGCACGGTGGTTCTCGAAGATAGACCTCAGGTCATGCTATCATCAACTCAGAGTTCCGGACGAGGACGTGCAGAAGACGACCTTCAGATGTCGGTATGGTCACTATGATTTCTTGGTTATGCCATTCCGCGTAACCAATGCTTCAACGGTGTTCATGGGCATCATGAAAAGGACCTTTTAGCCATGCCTCGATCGATTTGTCGTGGTCTTCATCGACGACATTTGGATTTACTCGACGACTGAGGAGGAGCACGCCTAACACTTGCAAGTTGTACTGGACACACACCGAGAGCACTAGCTTTATGGAAATCTCTTGAAGTGTTAGTTTTGGATACGTGAGGTCCACTTCTTGGGACACGTCATCTCTGAGGTGGGAGTTGCGGTGGATCCTATGAAGATCGAGGTAGTGCAAGCTTGGGAGCCACCCAAGAGCGTGACGGAGGTGCGGAGTTTCTTGGGACTAGCAGGATACTATCAGAGACTTGTGCCATACTTCTCTAGAGTTGCGGCACCACTCTTAGCTCTTAAAAAGAGGGGAAACCCTTTTTGTGGTCAGACAGATGCCAGCCGAGCTTCCGAGAGCTGAGATAGAGATTGACTAGCGCCCCTATCTTGAGGCTTCCAGAGGAGGGAGTTGGGTACGTAGTCTACTGTGATGCATCAGGGACCGGACTCGGATGTGTCCTGATGCAAGATCAGGCAGTGATCACCTATGGATCATGTCAGTTGAGGCCGCATGAGTAGAACTACGCTACCCATGACCTGGAGTTAGCAGCAATGGTCTTTGCTCTGAAGACATGGTGACACTATCTGATGGGCGAGCGCTTTACAGTCTTTTCTGACCATCAGAGTCTCAGGTACTTCTTCTCTCAGAAGGACCTGAACCTGAGACAGTGGCGATGGCTCGAGTTCCTCCAGGATTATGACTTTGAGATAGTCTATACTCTTGGGAATGAGAATGTAGTAGCCGATGCTCTGAGCAAGAGGACGGGCATTCAACTACTCGAGGAGGCGACAGAGCAGCTAGATGCTTTGCGGATATCCTTTGTGGATAGAGATGGAGCAGCTTTCCTTCAGTCTCTCATAGTCACCCCTCCACTACTACAGCGGGTCCGAGTGGCACAGCGTGGGGATGCTGACTGTGAGACGCGGCATGCACAGATATCCTCAGGACATTCAACTGATGGTTTCTCCTTTGGTGCAGATCACGACATCCTTTTTAGATGACGTACCTTGGTACCAGTTGCTTTACGGGAGGAGGTGCTGAGAGAGTTTCACACTTCTCTTTTGGAGGTACATCCTGGAGTGGAGAAAATATACCAGGACCTCAGACGATATCACTGGTGGCCAGGCATGAAGAAGGCTATGGCAGAGTTCATTTCACGATGCCTCACCTGCCAGTAGGTGAAGGCAGGGCATCAGGAACCAGCAGGCTTGGTAAATAACTTAGAGGTCCCGGAGTGGAAGTGGGACGGGATATCTATGGAATTCGTGACTGGGCTTCCATGAACTTCCAGAGGTCATGACTCCATTTGGGTGATTGTCTACCGACTCACCAAGTTGTCTCACTTCATACCCATCAAGGAGTAGGGCTCAGTGGAGAGCTTGGGACGTCTCTACATTCAGGAGATTGTACGGCTTCACGGTGTGCCATCATCTATCCTCTTCGATCGAGATGCTCGCTTTACTTCCTGGATTTGGAAGGGGTTGAAGGAGGCGTTCCGGACGCAGCTACTTCTGAGCACCGCCTTTCACCCTCAGATGGATGGTCAGACGGAGAGGACCATTCAGACTCTCGAGGAAATGCTCCACGCATGTGTCCTCGACTTTGGTCGCAACTGGGAGGACCACCTACCCTTGGTGGAGTTTTCGTACAACAACAGCTACTACTCCACCATAGGGATGGCACCATACGAGGCATTGTACAGCCGACCTTGCAGATCTCCTTTGTGCTGGACAGACCCTGGGGAGTCCGCACTTGTGGGACCAGAGATGGCCCGGGCCACGACAGAAAAGGTCCAGGTCATCTAGGAGTGGATGAGGACAGCTCAGTGTTGAGTCAATAAGGTTTTCCTTATGACTTTTCCATTCCTTCTTGTTTTGAAAATCACAAACACCTTATCTTTAAGGAAAATCGCTTTTGTAAGGAAAAATGCTTTCTTAAGGAAAATCGCTTTTATAAGAAAAATTTATCCTTATCATATTTTCATTAATATTTTTCTTAAGTATGAAATTCGGATTCACTTTCTCGGAATCATTAAAACTGATAAAAAGCATTCTTTTTTTAGGATTCGGTTCTGGACAAGAACTATAAGGAAGTTTCATTCCGAATTCCGGATATGAATTCTGACTTAGTTCTATTCCAGATTCAGGATACGAATTCTGAAGAAGAATTCTCATTACGAATTCTAATGAAGAAATCCCATTCCGAATTCTCATTACGAATTCTGAAGAAGAATTATCATTACGAATTCCAATGAAGAATTCTCATTACGAATTCCAATTAAGAATTCTCATTACGAATTCTAATGAAGAAATCTCATTCCGAAATCTCATTACAAATTCTGATAAAGAATTCTTATTACGAATTCTGATGACGAATTCTCATTACGAATTCTGATGATAAATTCTCATTACGAATTCTGATGATGAATTCTCATTACGATTTCTGATGACGAATTCTTATTCCGAATTCTCATTCCGAATTCACCTATTAAACAGAATCTGATTATCATTGTTTTATACACTCTGAATTCATTCACTCCGAACTTTCACTCCGAAATTTCTATTCCGAACCTTTATGTTAGAGTTTAAAACGATGTCGTACTTTCTGTTACACTTGTTTTGTTATAAAACGATGTCGTCCATTTTGTTATAAACTAACCGTTGTCTAAGTGACACGTGTACAGGTCCCTCCGAACTTTAAGGAAAATATGACCATTGGAGAGGAGCCGACCTTACCTATAAATAGGAGCTCATTTGAAAGAGCTCGGTGCTGATTGTTGAAAAAGAGCTTACATGCTGTTGAAGTGATTTCTAGAGATAGAGTCTCTTATTAACTCTCAAAGCTTCGTGCGACTCCGAATGTTGGTGATTACATTCGAGGGCTTCCGGGGATAGGAAGACAGAGGTGCCGACTACCTTAAAGATCGAGGGCTTTCTTGCTGAGAAAGACAGAGGTTGCCAACTACCTTGAAGTTGAGGGCTTGCGGGGATAGCAAGACAGAGACACCGATCTTCGTATCGAGGGCTTACCCTGGTGTGGGTAAGACAGACTTGCTTGAAAGTATAAATCAAGGGACCTTTATCCAAGGTTTTTGGATACCCTTCTCTTTGGGTTAAAAGACTATTATCTTGTTACTAGTAGTTTTACTACTTGTCTTTATTCCGCTGCAATTTGTATCTTAAGGAAAGTATAACTTTCTTATACTTCCTTACTTACTCTGATTAGTTTAGATTCTATACGCTTTAAGGTAGAATCTTATATTGTAACTTTTGTTAAGTTTCAATTTCCGGAACCATATTTCCGGAATCTACTTTTGGAATCTCTTTCCAAGTTTAGTTCGGTGTTAGAGGTGTTGTGAATCTACTTAGTTTAACTTTGTTAAACATAGTCCTTTCCTTTTCTTAAAGGAAACTTTAGTTGTTCATAACTAACTTTAAAGGTTCCAAAGGAATTTTTAAAGTATACAATTCACCCCCCCTCTTGTATATTGAGCATCTCATATTATATTTCGATCCTACAATTGGTATCAGAGGTTGGAAACCTCTTACTCTATACCATTCTTACATTTGGTATCAGAGCCAAGGTTACTGAAATACTTGTACTCACATACAAGTTTTTCTTGCTCACTTTTCTATTCCGAACTTTGTCATTCCGGATTATCCATTCCGAACTTTTCCCATTCCGAACTTTGTGATTTCGATTCTAAGCTACTAACAAGTTTGTATCCAAGTTATTATTTAGTATGGCAGGAATGAACGTTGGATCTATTGACAATCTGAATCCTACAAGACCACCTATCTTTGATGGTAATGACTATGAATACTGGAGAGATCGTATGAAGACTTTTGTTATCAATACTGGAGTAGACAACTTTGTGATGCTTACTGGTGATTATAAAATTCCTGACAAGGAAGTCAGAACCTTTACTAACCAGGAAAAGCAAGAATATCAACTCAACTATAAGGTACGCAATACTTTATTATGTTCAATGACTAGAAATATATATAGCCAAATTTCTTCTTGTGAAGCAGCTAACTGTATATGGAAGAAGTTAGAGGTTACACACTTTGGGACTTCTAAGGTGATTGAGACTAGGAGAGCTATGCTTAGAGCTGAATATCATGGCTTCAATTTTCCTTATGGAGAACCTATTTGTAAAGTTAAACAAAGATTTATGACTATCGTCAACAGTCTACAATCTATGGGAGAGAAAGGTTTAGATGATGAAGCTCTTGTGGACAAGATTATTGACATTATGCCCAATGAGTGGGAATCCAAGAGAACAGCTATAGATGAGAACAGGAAGGTCACTCAAATTACTCTTGATGAATTATTTGGAACTCTTCTACAACATGAGACCAGAATGAAGAGAGATGCTGACAACATTAAGAAGAAGAATGGAAATGGTACTGTTGCTTTTACTACAACTTCAAATCAGATGAAAGCTAAGACTCCTGAGAGAGTAACCAGATCCAAATCAAAGAAAGTCAACTTCCAATCCGAATCTAGTGAGAGTGAAGTTTCAGAAAATGAATTAGCTAATCTTTCTCGAAGGATGAACAAGATAGCTGGGCAAAGAAACTTTCAATCCAAGTATAAGAAGAAGGACAGGAAAGATAAGAAATATGGAGATGTTACTTGTTATGAATGTAAAAGAGCTGTACATATTAGACCAGATTGCCCTATGCTCAGAAAGAAAGAAAGGAAGGAAAGGCATTCAGACAAGAACAGGAAGAAGTATTACAAAGCTAAAGCTAAGAAAGTTTTGAAAGCTAATGACACCTGGAGTGCCAGTGGTGGTGACTCTTCAGATGAATCTTCTGAATATGAATCTTCAGGACAGAAGAATCTTGGTCTTATAGCCAGATTACCTATTGATAATCATTGTCTCATGGCTAAGGTACGAAATGCTGAATCATTGACCAATGTTTCTTTGAATCCTAATGATAGTAAGTATTATAACTCTTCTGATGAAGAATCATCTTCTGATGAGGAAAATACTTTACCTACTTATGAAGAAGTCTCTAGGTTTGCTGAACTTCTTGAGATTGAGAATTCCAAACTCAACAAGAAACTTGATAAGGCAAATTCTAGGAATTCTATTCTTACTAAAGAGATATCAGATCTTTCTAAAGATCTTGATAAGAAAAATGCTGATTTTGAAAGTATTTCAAAAAATCTTAAGGAAGTAAGTTCTGAGAAGAATAAACTTTCTAAAGAATTAGAAAAAGTAATTTCTAATAAAAATGTTTTCGAGCCTAACTCTAGTTCAAAAACTAATGATTTTGAGGATAAAAACTTGGTTTTAAAACTCAAGTCCGAAATTTTTTCCTTAAAGAAGTGTTTATCAAACTTTACCCATGGTAAGGAAAATTTTGATAAGATGTATTCTCAAATACGACCTTTAAGAAATAAATCCGGATTTGGTTATACCCAAGAAAAACCTGTTTTCAGCAACAATTATTTTGTTCCTCAAAGTGCCCCATTTTGTACTAAGTGTCAATGTGGTGGTCACTGGGCAAGAAATTGTTCCTTAAACAAAACCCAATCCTTAGGTTTTCATAAAGCTTACTTTTCTAAGAAAATGTGGATACCTAAAATTTTATTGTCTGGAAATCTCGGATCCAAACAAGTTTGGATTCCGAAAATCTAACTTTGTTCTTAATTTCAGGAAAATAAAGAAAGTTCCAGCAACAATATTTGGTACATGGATAGTGGATGTTCCCGGCATATGACTGGTAACAAAAGTTTTTTTGAAAAGATTATCAAAACGAAAGGAGGAAAGGTAACTTTCGGAGACAATGCTAAGGGAGAGATTGTTGGTATTGGTAATATTGTTCTTTTAGGTAAAACTTTGATTTCAAATGTTCTATTTGTTAAAGGTCTTAAGCACAACCTCATTAGCATAAGTCAGTTATGTGATGAAGGTTACCTTGTGAATTTTAGGAATGATAAATGCTTAGTTCACAATTCCAAGGAAGAATTTATTCTCTCAGCCAATAGGCAAGAGAATGTTTACACCTTAAACTTAGAAGACCTAAGAAGCCAAGATTTACCTTGCCTAAGTGCAATGGAAGATCATTCTTGGTTATGGCATAGAAGATTAGGACACTGTAATCTTAGGAACCTATGTAAACTCTCTAAGAAGAAACTTGTTAAGGATCTACCGGAGCTTAGATTTGATTCTTCTAAAGTTTGTGATTCTTTTCAATATGGCAAGCAACATAAATCTAGTTTTAAGTCAATCGGTGAAGTCTCAACAACCGATGCATTACAGTTGGTGCATATGGATCTTTTTGGTCCAACACAAACTGGAAGCATTGGAGGCAAATACTATGTGTTTGTTCTTGTTGATGATTACACTAGATTTACATGGATCTATTTTCTAGCAAGGAAATCTGAAGCTTTTTCTTATTTCAAAAGTTTTAGAGCCCAAGTTAAAAATGAGAAAAACCTTCCATTGAAAACTATTCATAGTGATCATGGAGGAGAATTTCAAAATTCTGATTTTGAAACTTTTTGTAGTAAGAAAGGTATTACTCACAACTTTTCAGCACCTAGAACTCCTCAACAGAATGGTGTAGTTGAAAGAAGAAATAGAATTATTCAAGAGATAACTAGAACCATGTTGAGTGAATATTCTATTACTAGACATTTCTGGGCTGAAGCTGTAAGTACTGCTTGTTATACTATAAATCGAGTTTTGATTAGACCTTTTCTTAATAAAACTCCTTATGAGTTATGGAATGGTAGAAAACCAAGACTTTCCTACTTCAAGGTTTTTGGTTGCAAAGTATTCATTTTGAATACTAAAGATAACTTACATAAATTCGCACCAAAGTCTGATGAAGGAATTTTCTTAGGTTATTCCACAACCTCTAAGGCTTATAGAGTTTTTAATAAAAATACTTGTACTGTTGAGGAAACAGTACATGTAAAATTTGATGAATCAGATCCTTTTGTTTTTAAAACCTCCCAACATACATCTTCGGATGTGTTTTCAAAGACTGATTATCAACCTTTGATAGAAGAACCTTCTGATAAGGAAATTGTTCTAGAAGATACTTTTGAAACATTTACCCCAGAAGACTTTCTACCCTATGTTGATAAACAGGTTTTACAAAACCCAAAACAGGTGTTTCTTAAGAATCATCCCAGTGATAGTATCATTGGTAATGTAAATCAACCTGTAAGGACTAGAAGTTCCTTAAGAAATGAAGTAGAACATCTAGCATTTCTTTCCCAATTAGAGCCTAAAATCACTGATGAAGCTTTAGGAGATGATGATTGGATCAAAGCAATGCAAGATGAACTAAATGAATTCGAAAGGAATAAAGTCTGGACCTTGGTTGAGAGACCTAAGGAAATTTCTGTTATTGGAGTAAAGTGGGTTTTCAGAAATAAATGCGATGAAAATGGAGTCATTGTTAGAAATAAAGCTAGACTTGTTGCTAAAGGCTATAATCAGCAAGAAGGAATAGACTATGAAGAAACCTATGCTCCAGTAGATAGACTTGAATCTATCCGTATTCTACTTGTCTTTGCAGCATTCTTTAATTTCAAACTATTTCAAATGGATGTGAAATGTGCATTTCTTAATGGTTATGTTCAAGAGGAAGTTTTTGTTGAACAACCTCCTGGCTTTGAAGATACAAAACATCCTGATCATGTTTTTAGACTTACCAAAGCTTTGTATGGCCTTAAACAAGCCCCACGAGCATGGTATGATAGACTCACTGGATTTTTGCTTCAAAATAACTATGTTAAGGGAAATGCAGATCCAACCCTTTTTATAAAGAAAGATAAGAAAAATGTTTTGATTGTTCAAATTTATGTTGATGACATTATATTTGGTTCAACTCAGCAATCTTTGACTGACTCTTTTGCTAGTCTAATGAAATCTGAATTTGAAATGAGTATGATGGGTGAGTTAACATTTTTCCTTGGTTTTCAAATTTCTCAAAAACCAGAAGGAACCTACATATCCCAACATAAGTATATTAAAGATCTTCTTAAAAAGTATGGTTATGACAACACTAAGAGTATAAGTACTCCCATTGGTACCTCAAACTCTTTAGATCTTGATGAAGCTGGGAAACCAGTAGATCAAACATCTTTTAGAGGTATGATTGGAAGTCTACTTTACTTAACAGCTAGTCGACCAGACTTAATGTTTTCTGTATGCTTATGTGCAAGATATCAATCCAATCCTAAGGAATCTCACTTAAAGGCAGTAAAAAGAATTTTTCGCTACCTTAAGGGAACCATGGATCTAGGATTATTTTATACTTCTGGAAATGATTTTATTCTAAAAAGCTTTTCTGATGCTGACTTTGGTGGATGTAGAATGGATAGAAAAAGTACATCCGGAACTTGTCATTTCTTAGGAGATTCATTAGTTTCTTGGTCATGCAAGAAGCAACATTCTGTAGCACTCTCCACTGCTGAAGCTGAATATGTAGCAGCTGGAAGTTGTTGTACACAAGTGTTGTGGATGCAACACACACTCACAGACTATGGCTTGAGTTTTACTAAAACTCAAATTTTGTGTGATAACACAAGTGCCATTTCCCTAAGTAAAAACCCTGCACATCACTCTCGTGCAAAACACATAGATATTAGGCATCACTTTCTTAGGGATCACACACTCAAAGAAGATATTATTCTTCAGTTTATCGAAACGCAAGATCAACTTGCTGACATTTTCACAAAATCCTTGCCTTCTGATAGATTTGAATATATTAAACAAAAGTTAGGAATGATAACCATAAGGTAATCTTCCTTAATTAACTTTCTGTTGAAAAAGTCTCTTTACAGTAATAAACTCCTTTTCATAGGGGGAGTACATTTGTTTGTTTATTTAACAAAGTTTTTCAAAATTTATTTTCGAACTTTTCGGAACGAAAATTTCCGGAATGGAACTTCCGGAACTTCCATTTTCCAGAATGGATATTTTCGTACATAATACTTCTGGAATGAAAGTATTCGTATTGAAAATTTCCGGAATGGACAACTTTCGTACTGGGACTTTCATAACCAGATTTTCGTACCAAGTTTTGTTTTTCGTATTTACCTTTTTCGTATTTACTTTTTCGTATTGACTTTTTCGTATTAAGGTTTTCGTATTTAGTTTTTCGTATTGAATTTTTCGTAGTCGTCTTTATATTACCCATTACGAATAACTTTCCTAAGCTAATCCGAAAGGTATGATTTCCTTACTGAAGTTTTCGTAATCATATTTTACTTGCTGGCAGTTTCTTATATTATGTTTTCGGATTATAGTTTTCATAAATCTTTGTTTTAATAAAACCTCAAAAAGATCGGATTCAAGCTTTCAACCGTTAGATCAGATCTCAGATCATTCTAAACCGTTAGATCAACCGAGGAAGTTGAACCGTCATCCCAATGCCTATATAAAGGGGACCCTATTTTCTCGTCCCACATCGATTTCAAGATTTTGCGTGCTGAAGCTCTGACTCTCTGATTTAAGGCCATTCCGAACTTCAGTCATCTCAGTTCCGAACTTCTCAGAGACTTCAGATCCGAATGTCTGCAGAGTTAGCTTCTCAAGAAATGTCTTCAACCAAGCCCATTTCACAGTGGTTAGTCTACAGAGAGCGGTTAGTTCATCCGAATTTCTTCAGCAAATACGATTCTATTATATCAAAGAATATCAAGCTGAATGGCTGGGAAGGTGTTGCGGTATCAAAAACCGGAAACCAAGATGAAGTCTACTCTGACTTGCTTGTCGAGTTTTATGAGTCAGTTGCTTTCTTCATGGAAGATAATAGAGAGAAGTTTTCCATCAAATCGTATGGCAAGACATATAAGATATCTTACACCAAGGCTTCAAGCTTGGTAGGGTTAAGTTATGAAGGTGAAGCTGAGTTTATCTCGCACGTTCTGCCAGACTCCTTGGGTAGTTTCAACAAGGAGAAAGCCTTATAAATTCTCGGATTGGATGATGACAAGGCTCCGAAAATAGCAAGTCTTTCTACAAACTTCCGGATTCTGGAGTTATGGGTGCAAGGGCTTATCGTACCGAGAAAAGGAGACAAGGAGAGCTTGAAGAAAAGTGAGATATATATCTTAGATTTCCTGATAAATCTAAGGAAGTTCAACCTGATGAATCATATTCTTCTTAATATTGAAAATTTGAAGAAGGGGAATCTGAGAGCTCAGATTGTGATGTACCCGACAATATTGTCAAAGCTCATAGTTCGGTGCCTAGAATCCTTCAAGGTGGCTTGCAGTTCTAAGCCGAAAGTTTGTAAGATCATGTTGCTCAGTGATGCAACTCTTAAAAGGATGAATATAGCTTTTAACAAGGAGTCAGGGATGTTTATTGATCTTCCTCCTCAAGTAGAAGTGACTCCGAAAGTGGCTGATCCGGAATCATCCAAGCCAGTAAGGAAGAGGAAGCTGAAAGAAGTGGTTGTCGAAGCTGAGGAACCTAAGTCTAAGGAAGTCCATTCCGCACCTCCTAAGTCTAAGAAGAAGAAGACATATACTGATGAGGTTGCAGCGAAGTGGAGAGATGACAAGGAGAAGAGGAAGGAAGGAGATCCGCAGTTCGGATTGGATCCTGCAGAGGCTAAAGCTCTGAAAGAAAAGGCTGCTGATGACCTTGAGAAGCAAGTTAAGGAAAAGAAGCTGAAGAAGAAGTTTTCAGAAGCTGAGGCTGTGCAAGCCTTGTTAAAGTTCAACGAAATGGTTTCAGCAACCATTCCCGTTCCGAGATCTTTTTCTCTGGAATCTCTACCTGAGACTCCAGGAAGAAATCTTGTAACTCCGGAAGAGGCTGTTGCTACTGAGGAAGTAGAGCTAGTGGAAGAGGTTGAAGAACCAGCTGAAGGAAGTGGTGAGACAGGAGATGTGCTCAAACAAGTAGATGAATATAAGGGAACTCCTTCGGATCACCTCTCGCTCCGAACATCTGAAGCTCAATCTTCAAAGCTTGCTACTCCTGCAATGGAAGAAGAAAAGGGAGAAGAAGAAGTTACTTGTCAAGAACATATTTTACTTGATGCTCCTCAGATGGGAAACGTGGAAGCCAATGTTCAAGAAGTTGCTGATGAGGAAGATAAAATTGTTCAAGTCTCTGATAGTGAGAACAGATCTCCGGAACAGGTTTCAATTCTGGAAAAAGATAAGGGAAAGCAAATTCTTGCTGATACCCCGAGTTCAGAAAAAAGTATGAGGAAGGAAGCTGGTACCTCTTCTAAGAGGAAGTTGGAGCTTATTGAGGAAGAAAATTCTCCTAGCAAGATTTCTGATTCGGAGTCATCATCGTTGGGGCACGATTTTGTTGTTCAGTCCTTGAAGAAGTTGGTGGGAACCATTCCGACCTTCTCCAGTATAGACTCTAGATGCCAGATGCTTCAACATACGATGAATCAGAAAACCGACTCCGTATCCATGGTTATGGATAAATGTGTTGAGATAGAAGCCCAGTTCAAAAATTTCTTTATTGGTTACGAAGCCCATAAAAGATCTTGCAAAAGGATGACTAGCTGGTCGAAGAAGAATGTGGAAGAGATGAGGTTGCTGGATTAGTTTCAAGAAAATGTTAAGGATGCATTTCAAACCGAGGACAAGAAGTTTCATGAGATGTCTGCATCATTCGATGAGAAATTGACAGAGGAAAAGAACATTCGGAGTCAGGAAGTAAGAGATCTGAATGGAAAGCTCAATTCTGTTTCTCAGAATTGGAAATCTGAAAGAGATCATCGGATCAATTTTCTATAAAGGATAAAGTCTCAGGAAGAGAAAATGGAAGCTCAGGAAGAAAATTTGAAGGCTCAGGAAGAAATCATTGAAGCCCAGTCAGCAAGAATAGTTGCCTTAGAAAAGCAAGCAGAGGAAGATCATAAGGACCTCAAGAAGATCAAGACAATTCTCAAGGGGCTCATGTCGAAGGAGAAAGATCCGAAATGACCAATCCGATCTTTTTGTTGTAATCTGTTTTTGTTGCTGACATTTCAAATATAATGAGAATTGTGCTTGTTGATTCTATTGTTGTCATTACTAATCTTTCAGGTACTTTGTTATTTTTTTTCCATTCCCTCCAATTCTTTTTGAAAATCACAAAGGGGGAGAAGGAAAAGATCCTTAAGAAAAAGAGGAAATCTAATAAGTGCTTATCAAAGGGGGAGAAAGAAAAATACCCAAGGAAATAGAACTCTAATAAGAGTTTGTTTAAGGGGGAAGTTTTTCTTAAAGAAACATCACTCCGGAAATATGAATAACATCCTTAGAGATTCAAAGCCTAAGGGGGAGTTAGTCGTATTCATCTATTTCTTAAACCAAGGGAGATAAGCATTAATGTGTTTCTTTCTTAGAATAGCTTTTTCGTAAGGATGTTTGTGCTTTCCAAAAAGGGGGAGATTGTTGAGTCAATAAGGTTTTCCTTATGACTTTTCCATTCCTTCTTGTTTTGAAAATCACAAACACCTTATCTTTAAGGAAAATCGCTTTTGTAAGGAAAAATGCTTTCTTAAGGAAAATCGCTTTTATAAGAAAAATTTATCCTTATCATATTTTCATTAATATTTTTCTTAAGTATGAAATTCGGATTCACTTTCTCTGAATCATTAAAACTGATAAAAAGCATTCTGTTTTTAGGATTCGGTTCTGGACAAGAACTATAAGGAAGTTTCATTCCGAATTCCGGATATGAATTCTGACTTAGTTCTATTCCAGATTCAGGATACGAATTCTGAAGAAGAATTCTCATTACGAATTCTAATGAAGAAATCCCATTCCGAATTCTCATTACGAATTCTGAAGAAGAATTCTCATTACGAATTCCAATGAAGAATTCTCATTACGAATTCCAATTAAGAATTATCATTACAAATTCTAATGAAGAAATCTCATTCCGAATTCTCATTACAAATTTTGATAAAGAATTCTTATTACGAATTCTGATGACGAATTCTCATTACGAATTCTGATGATAAATTCTCATTACGAATTCTGATGATGAATTCTCATTACGATTTCTGATGACGAATTCTTATTCCGAATTCTCATTCCGAATTCACCTATTAAACAGAATATGATTATCATTGTTTTATACACTCTGAATTCATTCACTCCGAACTTTCACTCCGAAATTTCTATTCCGAACCTTTATGTTAGAGTTTAAAACGATGTCGTACTTTCTGTTACACTTGTTTTTTTATAAAACGATGTCGTCCATTTTGTTATAAACTAACCGTTGTCTAAGTGACACGTGTACAGGTCCCTCCGAACATTAAGGAAAATATGACCATTGGATAGGAGCCGACCTTACCTATAAATAGGAGCTCATTTGAAAGAGCTCGGTGCTGATTGTTGAAAAAGAGCTTACATGCTGTTGAAGTGATTTCTAGAGAGAGAGTCTCTTATTAACTCTCAAAGCTTCGTGCGACTCCGAATGTTGGTGATTACATTCGAGGGCTTCCGGGGATAGGAAGACAGAGGTGCCGACTACCTTAAAGATCGAGGGTTTTCTTGCTGAGAAAGACAGAGGTGCCGACTGCCTTAATGATCGAGGGCTTTCTTGCTGAGAAAGACAGAGGTTGCCAACTACCTTGAAGTTGAGGGCTTGCGGGGATAGCAAGACAGAGACGCCGATCTTCGTATCGAGGGCTTACCCTGGTGTGGGTAAGACAGACTTGCTTGAAAGTATAAATCAAGGGACCTTTATCCAAGGTTGTTGGATACCCTTCTCTTTGGGTTAAAAGACTATTATCTTGTTACTAGTAGTTTTACTACTTGTCTTTATTCCACTGCAATTTGTATCTTAAGGAAAGTATAACTTTCTTATACTTCCTTACTTACTCTGATTAGTTTAGATTCTATACGCTTTAAGGTAGAATCTTATATTGTAACTTTTGTTAAGTTTCAATTTCCGGAACCATATTTCCGGAATCTACTTTTGGAATCTCTTTCCAAGTTTAGTTCGGTGTTAGAGGTGTTGTGAATCTACTTAGTTTAACTTTGTTAAACTTAGTCCTTTCCTTTTCTTAAAGGAAACTTTAGTTGTTCATAACTAACTTTAAAGGTTCCAAAGGAATTTTTAAAGTATACAATTCACCCCCCCTCTTGTATATTGAGCATCTCATATTATATTTCGATCCTACAATTGGTATCAGAGGTTGGAAACCTCTTACTCTATACCATTCCTACACTCAGAGCCGGCAGAAGTATTATGCTGACAGGAGGCGGAGGCCACTAGAGTTCGAGGATGGCGACCACGTCTTCTTGCGTGTATCACCTCGACGTGGATTACGGAGATTTGGCCGAGGCGGAAAGTTGTCTCCATGCTACATCGGTCCATTCCAGGTCCTCAGCAGGATTGGCGAGGTGGCTTATCGTCTGGCTCTACCACCTCAGTTTCACCGGGTGCACGATGTCTTCGACGTATCCCAGCTGAGGAGATACGTGCACGATCCGTCGCATATCATTGACCATGGGGAGATAGACTTTGATGATGGGGAGACTTTTACAGAGGTCCCGGTGGAGACCGGGGATCAACAGGAGCGGGTCCTACGTGGATGGTTGATTCCTCTAGTGCGCATCAGATGGAAGAACGAGAACCTCCAGGAGAGCACTTGGGAGCGGGAGGCTCAGATGCATGCTCAGTACCCACATTTTTTCCCTATTTTTTTTATGTATCTTTACGGGGACGTAAATCCCGGAGGTGGGAGTGATGTAAAGACCTGTAAAATCCAAGGAATTTTTTTTTCTTTATTTTCTTTGGAATTTTACAGGAACGCAGTTTCTGACTGCACATGATTCCGAGGCCCGGTGTGCCCAGAATCATTTTCCGAAGATTGGCTCGGGTACATTAAGTGAACGAACGAGCAAGTTATTCTAACTTTTGAACCAGTGATTGGAATCGAATTCCGAGGGCACCTATGGAATCACAGCGCCGACAATTTCTTAAAAACGCCTTTTCCGGAGTTGCGTTTTCTCGGGTGTGGTTTTTAATTTTTGGGGATTAAGAAATAAAATAAAGTGGTGCGGCAGATTTATTTTTATTTCACTTAATGCCAATTAAAACAACTTAAAGCCACTTGAGCTATGTTGAAGAGGATAGAGTGCAATCCAAAATATCCTACTCTCTTGGTAGGATAATTGTGAGGTGGGGCCTGCACGAGCCCCACCGTTTATTTTCCCCTAAGTAACACACCCTCGAAAACTCCTCTTTTAATGAAAGTCAACTGGGGCATTTTCTCAAACTCTTAACGCTCCTATTAATTGGACGGTTAAGACGTTACCATTAATTCACCGAATTAATGGTTCGTTACTTAATTTGTTTTTCAAATTGTTGGCATGTAATAAAATAAGACCAAAACCCTTTTTGTTGACGGGTTGCTTGTTGAGAGGATTTGGAGAGACCATATCTTCATCCTCCTTCGCGAAGAACGCGATGAATGCGATGAACGCGAAGAACACCGGCCTTTGACGAAAGGTGACGAAGAACTCCGAACCCTCGGAGATCGACGACGCGACGCTGTGTACCGTGACGCCGAAGATCCTCCTCCCGCGACGTTATTATATGACGATCCTTCCCCGTGACAATCTTCGATCAACACTGATTGAGATTGTCGACGCAACGTCGTATACCGCGATGACGCGATGCCCTTCCGCGACGCGACGATCCTCTTCTTCCGCGATGGTCAATTCCGCGACGAACTCTCGTTCGATGACTACAACGAGGTAGGGGTTTTATTTGAGATTAATATTTATTCCCAGGGTTGTTTCCTTCTAAAACAAAGAACCTGGATCAACTCATCATCAAGTTGATTCGCGTTTGTTTTTTTATGCAGGATGAGAATTTTTATTTACGGGAGTTTTTTATTGGGAACTAGGTTCAATTTTAATTTATTAAAATTGTTCCTTGTTATATTTTCATGTGTTGATTATTGTTCCCAATTGTTATCACCAAATGCGGAGGGTGTGGGCCAAACAAACACGGCCCGACAACCCTTCGCAGTTTTTCGTTGATGCATGGATTTACGGCGTTTACGAAATGGGATCTGAATGGCGATTGGAGGACTTCTCAGCAATGTTCGGATCCCGGGGGAGCCATAGGTGCAAACCGCAGGCAAAACGGACCACCGGAGCGCGTCCGGTGGTCCGCGGAAGTTCCCGCCGGCGCGCCACGCCGGCACGGCGGCGCCGGCGGCCCCTGGCGCGCCGTCGGGAAGACCCGCCATGGCTGAAGCTGCGACGGGGAGCGCCAGTCCCATGGCCACATGGGACCATGGGGAAGGGACGCGGCCTTGCGCCGCATCCGGTGACTCGGAGTAGCCCCCGCATGGGGGTGGCTGTGGCTCCCCCTGCGCGGCCGCTCGGCCAGCGCCGAGCCGCCCAGGCAGGGCCAGGTCGCCCAGGCCGGGCCGGGCCACGCCGGTCGGGCTAGGTCACGCCCAACCGGGTCGGACCTGGACCCGGGTCGGGTCGAACCGGACCCGGGGGTGTTGGGCCGGGTCGGTCCGGGCCCAGACCCCCCGTTTTCGGACCTTTTCGGTCTTTTGCTCATAACATGAACTACGGGCCTCCGAACGACACACCGTCAGCGGCGATGCGATCCTTTGATCGGGATGGTTGTTTTGGTATATCACACTCAAGGTTTCGGAATGCTCTGGGTTCATCTAGGTTCGTTCATACATGAAACCAACCGGGCCCTCGGAGCGGAAATGCTCATATCTTGAGCTTCGAACGTCCGATTGACATACCGTTGGATTTGATGAATTCCTCTATGTGCGACCGATCTTTTGGATTACTCTGACCAAGGTTTGGATGCAGGTGGAGTATGGTCGGGTTGGTTTTGGCTTAAAAACCAACCAGGACCCTGGGACGAAAATGCCAATAACTCTCAGACCGGGCGTCCGATTGACGCGACGAATGCGACGTTGAGTTCCTGTTGAAGATAAGGAACTTTTTGATACATCAACTCTGGACTATGTGTCAGTTGATGTGTCAGCCTCTCTGCTCGTGGAGCGGACCCTCCGAACGAGCTTGCTGTGTGTAGGAACCCTAGAGCTGGCTGCGACTGCTATTGTGACGACGACGACTGTACATAGATCCTCCGTGGATTCGACAGCGATGACTACAACACTCAGCGATACTTTGTGGGTCAGTGTGACCGATCGTGTGTGGGTCCGATCCTATGTGGGTCAGCGCTCAGCGGTCCTGTGTGGGCCAGCGCCTATAGATCATATGTGGGTCTGATCCTGTGTGGGTCTTTACGGGGGTTAGTTACCTATCGATCCGTTGTGGGTCAGATCCTTTGTGGGTCATTGCGGGGGTTAGTACCTATCGATCCTTTGTGGGTACTACGGCTTAGATGAATCAGTGGCAATATTTGGTCATCTTTATTGTCATATGAAGAAGTATACCTGTGCGAGCTGAATCCTGTTTTTCTTTCCTATGTGGATTGTGTTGTGCTATTCTGTGTGGGTATACGTTTTTCTCTCCGGTGTGGACTGGGCTGTACGTGGGTTCAGATGTTGGAGCCGAACAAGAATTGATGACTTAGGTATATATATGGGCATATACCTAACCAGTGTCAGATGTTACTTCGTGATTACATCTTTCCTTTTTGGATTATCCTTTTTGGATTCTGGGAGACCTTCAGGGAACTCGGGGTCCCTACTGAGTAGCTTATACTCACCCCTACACATGCTATGCCCGCACTACGTTGTGTTGGTTGCAGACGACATACAGCGCTGATCGGTGTTGAGGCTTGCAGAGCAGGACGGTACCTGGAGCTGGACCATTGGGCGGGACGTACTCGAAGCGGTCGGCTAGACCCGAGGAGTAGTGGAGGCTATCTGTACCCACCCTTCAGGTGGGATTCCCAGTGGATAGCTCAACGTTGCGGCTTTACTTTTCAGTTGCTATTTTCCCTTTTTAGTTGTACATTACTTTCAGTTTGGGTTTGTATACTGGCCCACTTACTTTTCCTCACTTACTGTTGTACCATTTTTTACTTAGTGTTTACTTCTGCCTGCTTGCTCTGTGGTGTTGTGGTTTACTTTACAAAGGCAATGCCTTCCATTTTTTTAGGGATTTACGCCTTGGTGCTAGTCTCCAGCCCCTGGGCTATGGTAGGCGGGTTTGGGGTAGTCACGGCATGGGCCCCGAGGACGGGTCGTGACATTCTGTTTCGACTTCATTACTTTTGATGACATCATCAACAAAATCATTCCAGAACATCGTCTAATAGGTACATTAAATAGCACGGATTTTGTATTAAAGTCTATGATTCAGAACATATTAGTTACTACATGTTGAAATTATTTAGTTAGTACAAAAACTGTTCCTTCCAATTCTATTCAATTTCATTAAATTCTATAGTCTTGATACAATACTTAACAGTAATGCTTTCTTCTTGAAAAACTACTCCTTTCACATCATTCATACCTGTTTTATAAATTATTGGACATCTACGACAATCATACCTCACACAGCCTGCTGGTACTACAAAACAAAAGCTTCAAGTAATTTTAGAGGATGACAGGTTAGCATCCTTCTCTTCCCACTACAATTTACATATATTATTGTTATCAACAAAACATCTACTATGATTTCTTCTAGAGGATTGGAAACATACTGTAGCTTGTGGGAGGAGTTTGCAATCATCATGTCAGAGTACATGGAGAACGACATGGAATCCTCTACAGTAGCGATCTTGTAGTTAGTCAGGGAAATGCGGTTGACATGTAAGAAATATATCTATGGGTTAAAAAATAATCGTTACATGTTTATCTTGAATCAGTGTATTTTATCAATTTGAAAACTTGAATTTCGTCACATTTTGTTCTACATGTCCCATCATCTGTTATTATCACCACTTCAATTAATGCTTCGAAAATACTTCTCAAACTTGACAACACAGTAGTACAATAGTTTAGGAGCAGCTAAAATATCAACTTCCATTATTTTCAAACTTATTATGCCTTCAAATACCATCTAAATGTCTAAAATTAACATTATTTCTGTTCCTGAATAATGGTTTTACTTCAATAATCAGAACTGGCTTCATAAGTCATTCCTAGTTTCAAAGTCCTCCATCTACATGATCAAACAGATGCATTACAACGATTCCTTATTGGAATAACAAAAAATGAATTTCTGATGTTAAACAGTTTCTGTAGGCAAGTATAGTTTCCAGTATCCATTATTTCAGTATGTGAACTATAATGCACTACATGTAATACCTGCTTTGATAACTCTATTAATATTACTAATTATTTCATACCCGACAAGCTGCCTGATTGATGCAACAATTGTAAAACTTCAAAGCACTCATCACTGGTATTTTGAATCGTGCAACTCATGCAGAAAAAAATACAAGTTTCTGATGGATAATTTTGGTGCCAAAATTTCAGGAAAACACTAGCCTTCACTACTCCCATGTATTCATCTACTATCTACCATATTTTCTAACTATTTATTCATTAGTATGGTTATTATATTATATAAGTTGTAAATACAGTACACAAATATAAATATATCAGGTATATAGTACAACTGCTGGTTAAAGATAACATAGACTCGCTATCTGTTGTTCTCTTTGATAAGCAAGTCATGCAGTTTTTAAGCAAATCAGCTGCACAGTTGAAAGATGATATGATACAGGAAATCTTCTTCACCTTTGTGTTTCTTTCAGATAAATTATATTTTTTAAGTCACTTTCCCATTTTATTATAACATAGGACCATGATGATTTTGGTTTCCCCCCTAAGCTAAATGTTATCAAATCAAAGAATATTCAACTGTCACTTGACGTGACAGAGTACAATGTTCAAAATCGAAAATGTAGTTCAGAACAAAACACATACATGGTGCTCTTCATCAGTGATAATGAAGATTATATTAGTAACTATAATTAGAGTTTTGTAGACAGCCAGGTTTGTAGTCTCAAACTTCCATGGTAATTTCAATGCAGCATGCTGATGATTACATAACAACAATATTTTTGTATTTAATTCTTTAAAATTCAATTTATGAACAAATCATAGGCCACATACTTGAAATTTTTAACCTCTTTTAACCATATTTATTAGGAACATCTAAGTGCTTCTTCTTCAGGACTCAACTTGAACAATTGTGCTGCTATTGATATAAGTACTACTGCTGTCTCTTCAACCCAGGTATAAATTTTCAAAATTCTTACTTTTTAACACTAATATTGAACATGTTTTATACATTAAAGTATCTTTCTTCATATTTTTTCCCATTACCGATAATCTTCACAACACTCTATTTATGGTGATTTTCCATCTGTTAAACAATAATTTCATGTTAAATTGGTATTACTAATAAGTATTGGCTTGTTATCATTCGTTATAATTGAACCTTCATGTAGAAAAAATTGATGACTGACTTCGATTCTGAAGCTACTGCGGAAGGCTCCCTGTCCCCAGACCCGATGCCAATATCATCTCTTTCCAATTAACATCATCTCCAAATAGAGGAAATGAGAATAAAAAAATAGCCAAAGTAGACTAAATGTATCTATGTCTGACCCAATGTATTTTTTACAACTAACTCTATCTAATTGTTTCAAATTTCCATTACAAATTTAACTCTATACATAATTCATGTAAAGTCTCTTAACTGGATTAATGTTGTGTTTGTGACCCTTCTTTTAGTAAGTGTTGCTTTTCAGTTTGTTTACTTTTCATATCTCAAAACTGTAATAACTACTATATTCTGTACTATATAATTGGTTTACTTATGTTTAGTTTGTCTCATTAATTAATATTATTGTGTGATGCAGAATGTTATTTGCTATATTTCTTAGGATTTCTTCATTCTTGAGAAATGAAGAATGTCGATCAATATATTACTTTTGTTTCATTTCTAGCTATCTTTATTTAATTATATTGCAATGCTTGTTGTTTTTATTTGGTGATTAATAGGTTTTGTGCATTGTCGTGTGGATTTTCCTCTTCATATGGATGTCTACCAATGCCATTCGACAACATATCCCTAAAGCCTCTTTAAGGAATTTTCTTGTTTAGTATATTACGTTGAAAAATTATGATCTTGTCATTTTCTTTTTGGAAACATGACTGTTATGTAATCTAGATATGTTATCATATCAGTTTTTAAGGATCTTTGTGGATATGTTTCCCTACTTATGTTTTTAATTGCTGTTTGGTTAATAGTCAAAATTTATTATGGTTATTTTAGTTTTTATGGTGCATTACATCGTATTCTTCTAAGTTCAAAACATGTTTTATGAATACTAAATCATTTGGATACCATGTCGTTTGCCATTTTTTTCACAAGGATTCTTCATTGAGGTACCAAAAACAACCGTTTCTGGAGACAGCTGTAATTTTTCTGGGTGAATAGTATGATGAATCATAAAATTTAGGATACATATGGCTATTTCACTTTGATAAATTAGTAGTATTTATTTCCCATTGGTTATATTCACATAGTATATTTAAACCTTCTGACATTCTGGTTTTGAACACAAACATTCTGGAGCAAACAACATTCAAGGTTGGGGGTTTTCAATACTGAAATGACACGGTACTATTTACATTTCCTTAGTTTAACTTACACTGAATTACTAAATAGATTAATTTTTTTCGGATCTTCATTTTTCTATGAGTAACTCTGTTTACCCACCTAATTACGGGTACCTTTGTGGTTCCCATTTACAGTTATCATTTAAACATCAATAGTTTAAAGACTTTTTCCTAAATGGTTTGTTATAATATAAATGTTTATAGTTTCTGAGGGCGCTGAGTACCAAAACCTTTTTGAATAAAGGCACAAGAAACAACGAGAATGCCGGACTGAATGCATCGCCAATATAAGATCCAAGCATCCTGTGTCTTAAAATCCACCTACTACTGCATCTGCTAAAGTTGATGGTGAGCCATTTCTTCTGTGATTTAATTCTATGTTGGTTAATTTCAATTGTCTTTTCATGATATCCATGTTGTAATGTTACTAAATCAATGAATTTCATGGTGGAATGTTAGGACTGTTTGAATTTTCGGCCACTACTGGAGGGATTTACTAACATATGGCTGTATGCTGGTAATCTCTCTCCCAAGAACACGTGAGGGATTTAATAACTAATTTATTTATTTTCTTGAGTTCTGATTTGATCATGTGCAATTTTATTATAGAAAATATTTGTGTTTTGAGATAATATTTTTCATATTCTCATTATTTCAATGCATCTGAAGGGGGTTCATACCAGGATGTGGTGGTTCCTACTCTGAAGAGCACACCCACTAATGGACTAGGGTTAACCTACAGGAACTGTCCAGCTGCTGACAGGTTAAGTACAACACCTGTTGGGGTTATAAACCCAAAAATTATTCTCACATTAATTTAATTATATTTCCTTCAGTTAATTTTCTACTTAATAGCAGTTTTTTCCTCTTGTATGGGCTGGACAAAAACTGGGCAGCACCTCACCCAGCTCTTGAAAATTGATTCATTGAAGATCGATTAACACTGTTAGAAGCTGAAACGAACATCCAGGTTCCTGTTTTTACTTTTATTTCAATGTAGTTTATTGTTTACACATTTATATTTAAATTATATGTGAGTCATAGCCCATTAATTATGCAGGTTTTTGTATAAGACATCTAATGTGCAGGTATAGGGGAGGGGAGAGGGGGATTAGGGCAGTGGAGAGGGGGGCTGGGCAGGTTGGAGGGGAGGGGAGGGGAGGGGAGGATGAGGGAAATGGGAGGGGCTGCTGGGGGAAGAGCTTGGGCACGGGGGGGAGGGGGGGAAGTGGTGGGGGAAGTGGCTGGGCAGGGGGGAGGATGAGGTAGGAGGTGGAGCTGCTGGGATTGGGTGGGAGACAATCATAGGAGGGGGAAGATGAGGGGTTGAGCTGGGTAGTTTTGAGGCTGAGGTGGGAGGGGGAGCTGCTGGTATTGGGTGGGAAATAGGCTTAGGTGGGGTGGGGGAAGGGCTGGGCAGGGGGATTCAATGTAGCACAAAATAGAGGAAAACCATGTAGCACCTAACAATATGGGGTGTAGCTGGGCCATAACGACATCCATGTAGCAGCAGCCTAGTTTTCATTACAGTCTTCAAAACGTAAAATTGGACTTCTTTTATTTTTCATTCTAATTATTATTTTTATGTTATTGTTTTTGGTTTTGAAACAAGGTATGAATTTACTCCGACGATTTCTAGTTTCCACACATTATCTTTCTGAACTGTATCTTATTTTCTTTAAGATAATACTCTCAATTAATTTGTATTAGTTTACATTTAAATGGGAAAAATGGAGAAAATAGTTGTTCTCTCCCAGTGGATTGTATATTTCAACGCACTTTTATTTGTTTTTAAGGATCTGCTTTGATGATGTGACATCAGGGTCATTTTCTGGTGATGTTTCTTGGACTTTAACTTCACCCCTTTAGCTGATCAAGATTAGATACAAGGTCTGACTTTACTACAATATTTTTCAATTCCCACACAACTGCATTCTAAACAATTTCTCATATTCAATGAAAACAATATTTTCAATGTCATTGTATTAGTTTAATTTTTAAGGGAAAAACATACAGAAAAAAACTAAATTCTACGAGCACCACCCTATAGTATGTTTATTAAATTGATTAGTTTTTCTTTAGGACAGAATTTTCATGATTTCATGTAACATTCATTGAAAATTTTAGGATGATTCTAAGAGCAGCAGGCCATAGTTTTTCAATATTGAGTCTTATTGAATATACATAATTTGGTTTTCTACTCCCAAAAATCTTTGAAGCATCGATTATTCCTGTTTAAAGGCTGCAAAACCTCTTATTGTTCTCTAATATTTAACTATTTTTTATGAATTCAGAATGAGCTGTTGGATTTCCACTGATATCATGCTCCCAATAGCTATTTCAGATATGCTTTGTATTGAGGAACAGGTTGAGAGAGCACGTTCAATGTCAGTTTCATGGACCCCACAAATTATAATACTGTAATGATTCTCCTTTTTTGTGTCTGTTTTTGTGATGTTTATTTATATCCATTTCTTTGTTGTTAAATTTTGAAAATTTGATTTATTCATATCCAGGGACATCAAATAGTGGAATAAGATTTGATACTTCAACCTTGAATATGTCCGATACTCAGGTATTACAATTGCCTTATATACTTGCTGGAATTTTTTTAACCAATCTAAGGTTTGGTTTTACATTCTTTAAACAGTGTAACAATTTGAATTTTATTCTCTACAAATAGCATTCTATGTCTCAATATAACTTAATGACCATTTGGTTTTCAGTATCCTCAATGTTTCTAATTTATAATTTATAAAATAAATTACTATTATTAAAGTTAATTCTATAATTGTAGTCACTGAATACCTTTCAATGTCATTTATCTTACAATTCTATTTTTTTCATGTACATTGTTTTTCTACCAATTTCTATAAATTATTTCGTAGCACCTGTATCTTTTATAACCATTTTCCTTATTATCACTGGCATCTAATTTAACGGTTTCTCAAAATTTTATCACCAACATCTATTCTCACGTGCACCTATTATAACACTTTCTATAGATTGTGTCACCTTCGTCTATTATCTTATCACCTGCATTGTTCATCTGTAAACAATTCATCATCCCTTTAGTCCAAATTTCTTATCTGTTTACAATTCATTATCCCTACAGTATAAAGATTTAAATTTATTTTCTTCATTATGTTCTTCATTGAACACATCATCAACCCTATTTGAGACCTAATTATCACTATTTCAATTTTCATATTTCAGTATTCCGTTAACAACGTGGTTGCAAATATTGTTGATGAAGATATAACAGGTAAAGAAGGCAATTTCCAAGTTATAGATCCATGGGTTTGATTGGAATCTTGGACCATATTGAGGTTTCTAGCATGATGACACTGCCTTTGTGTGATCATTTAGTGCTTTGTATCAAATTTTTATTGATTATTTGTTTGATTTTTTAAAGTAAAAAAATGGTACAATAAATGGAATAAATCTTCATTGTAGTGTGATTGAAAATTAAAAAAAATCCTTACAGTGAGGTGTTGGGTGAAATCTTTTACTGCATATTTGATAATCGAAAAGGAAGTTATAGTGGTTTTATCTTAATAAAAGTTATAAGTTGAAGATTTTCTATGAAATGTAATGCCTCTACTAATAATTTCATGTGTTTTAGTAGTCCATATAATTTTGAATCATAATAAGTGGTTCAAAAGTAACTTTTCTTAGAAATAGAGAGTCTAAATTATTTTAATCGTTTTATTTCAGGTGATTTTGTTTTGTTGATGAAATCTTCATTCTATTTGAAATATATTCCATATAAAATTAAATCTTAACATTTTTGGACAGAAAACCCTTCATGAATTAAATTTAATATTCATAATCCCTCATCCCTTTTGTATATGCATCCTCCACGTCACCGGCCAGTGCCTCCTCTTACACATATTTTTCTTACTGTTTCGCACGGAATCCGGGGATGACCTCCTGGACGGGAGATTCAAACGTTCCAATTGGTTTCTAATGGGTTTTTTTCGTAGAACCGGAAACATCCAATGATTCCACATCCGTTTGGACCTACTTTCCAAAGGCAGGCGCTCATTAGATTGTGGACTAATGAGGATTAGGAATTTGCATTGGTCGAGAGGATGGGAGGTCGGACTCATCACACCTTTTTGAGGGGAATTATTTTCTACTCCGGGACTCTCTTTATAGATTTAAGTTATGTTCGTGAATCCTTATTAAATTACCAAGTATAAAACGTGCTTTCCTTTAGTTTTAACAATCAATGATTAAATATGCAAGAAATTTAGAGAATCTTTTATATGTATTCGAGGTTCTTCATCAATAGAGAATCATCTATATCTGTTTAGAGATTCTTGGTCAATGGTATCCTTCAAAACATTTATATAAAAGTCTCTTGGTCATTATGATGACCAGGCTGGTTTTAAAGCCACTCAGTGGGGCACTTGATGTTTATCGTCATTCAGAAGGACATAGATTATTTCAAAGTTGGGATCGAACCCATAAAAGGGCTACCTACGTATCCTTTGTTTTGGAAAAGGAATCAGAACCCACGTAGTTCGAGAAATGGAGTATGATGTTTATGATTGATGGCTCAAAGATGAATGTCATAATTACTTTTACACTCTAAGCTCATGTGAGTCATGCTCGGTGTGAGAAACAAGAGGTATTGGTAAAATTTAGACAATTGTGCCATGAAAGATGCAATCATAAGAATTTGTTTGGGGCTTATGTATAGATGAATTCCTAGATAGATGAAGGTTTAGGATGTACTTTTAGGGAGAAAATCCATGAACAGGGTCCATAAAGTTATATGTGCTTCATGGAGATTTGAATACTCTAATCTTGGGGCCTATTCCTAAGGAGGATTCCCAAGTCTGGAGGGGACTTATGATTGGGTTTTACTCCTAAAAAGGAAACCCAAATAAAAGGTAAATTATGACTGGTTAAGAGAAATTTAAGGGGACTTGGGGCTTATTCCTGAAAAGGAGACCCAAGGTTATGAATGAGTCTTATTCTTGAAAAGGAAACCCAGGTTAGGAGATTTGGGGATTACTCCTGAAAAGGAAGCCCAAGATTATGACTGAATCTTATTCCTGAAAAGGAGACCCAAGATTATGACTGGGACTTACTCCTGAAAAGGAGACCCAGGATTAGGGGATTTTGGGGCTTACTCCTGAAAAGGAAGCCCAAGATTATGACTGAATCTTATTCCTGAAATGGAGACCCAGGATTATGACTGGGAATTACTCCTGAAAAGGAGGCCCAAGGTTATGACTGAGTCTTATTCCTGAAAAGGAAACCCAGGTTAGGAGATTTGGGGCTTACTCCTGAAAAGGAAGCCCAAGATTATGACTAAATCTTATTCCTGAAAAGGTGACCCAGGATTATGACTGGGACTTACTCCTGAAAAGGAGGCCCAGGATTAGGGGATTTTGGGGCTTACTCCTGAAAAGGAAGCCCAAGATTATGACTGAGTCTTATTCCTGAAAAGGAGACCGAGGATTAGGGATTAAGGTTTGGGGCTTAATCCTGAGGAGGATGCCCAAGTTAAGGAATTTATTAACTGGGGATTATTCCTAAAAGAGGAGACCCAGGATTAGGGATTAAGGTTTGGGGCTTACTCCTGAGAAGGATGCCCATATTTGATGTTGGGGCTTATTCCTAAAAAAGATTCCCAAGATTAGAGGACTTGATTGGGGCTTACTCCTGAGGAGGATGCCCAAGATTGGGAACTTTAAGAATTTGGGGCTTACTCCTGAGGAAGATGCCCAGATTAAAGGTTTTATAACTGGGGATTATTCCTGAAAAGGAGACCCAAATTAAGATTCTCTCTTCTTAAAGGATGAGGTTGAATGAATGAACTCTCCATATTTAGTGACATAAGGATATTTAAATCACTAGACTTTGAGAGAGATTCCACAGAATTCCTTTCAGATAAGAAAGTCAAATCAAGAAATCATGCCATAAATGGCTTTAAAGAGTGTCTTGAAGACTAAATTTTGAAAAGGAAATGTGAAATGGCTTAAGAGAGGTAAAATGGGAAAGATGGGCACCCAAAAAGACAGGGGCGCGCAAGTCTTGAAAGGCGCGCAAGTCTTCCGTGGGCGCACAAGTGTTGGTCGCGCAGGTATGCCTGCGCGACACATGGTGTACTTGCGCGATTTTTAAACAGCATTGAAATACTTGAGCGAATCTTTTTTAAACCCTTTAGAATCCTCTTGAGGTTCTTCCTGAAAATGGACGCGCAAGTTATATTGAAGGAAATAAGTCGGCGCGCAAGTGTTTGATAAGTTTCAACACTTAGGCCTTCCTTCTTCTCTTTAGATCATCCGTTCTAGGTAAGAAATTACCTTAGAAGTGTTTCGGAAGCTTTGAGAAGAGACTTGGGCATTGGGAGCTTCAATCCGAGTTTCTGGAAAAAATATCCCCTCGAATGGGGGGCCCACAGGGTCTATTTATAGGCAAAAGAAGACCCCGGGCGGTTACCGGGCGGTTACCAATTAGGTCACGCAAGTCACCCATGCAACCAAGGTAGTCGCGCAAGTACACTTGCGTGCCAGTTAGATAACTTGCGCGGTGAGGTTGTTGTTGATCCTTTCTTCAAGCCTTTGTTGATTTTTGATGTTTTCTTCAAAGGTTGAATCACTTTGAGCTCAGATATTCCCTTTTCCGAACTTTAGATTCTGTGACGAAAGAAGCGTCAACAAAAGTCCCCCCTCAGAGTTGGATCCGGAGAGAAATGAGGATTTGTCTCTGAGGAAATCGAATCCCTCCAAAGGAAAAGGGAGGCGTGCAAGTCTTTAGTGCGCAGAGGGCAGCGCGCAAGTTTGCGTCGCGCAAGCCTTAAGCGCTCTGGTTATGGCGCGCAGATAGGCCTGTTGGCCTATAAATACACCGCTTTTGGCCGTGGATCACATCTGATCCCGAATTTTTCGAGCTCTCTCCGCGCAAGTCTTCCTTGTCGCGCAAGTCTCTTTTTTCACTGTTTCCTCGCTGCCGCGCTACTCTCAAGGTAATAGGGCTTGTGCAGAAATACTTGCGCGACTAAAACTTGCGCGGCACATGTATCACTTGCGCGCCACCTCCATACTTGCGCGCCTTAATGCCTTAACCATTTTTTCATAATTCTTTTCACAAATTTTATGAAAAATAAACCCATTTAAGAGTTTAATTTATTCAACTCTGGTGCAGATTCAATGGCTCTTAGACCTGGATTAATTGATGAACTGGCTAGCAAGCGGATAGATGATATGATGGATATCATTGGCCCTGATTACTATACTGTCAAAGATAGTACTCTTCCAGATTTGGCTAAGTATCTGAAGAAATATCATCGAAACTTTCCTCACTGCACTTATCTACCTTTGTATGGTCATGGTCATCTGCAAGAAGTCATTATTCCAGAAGTAAAGAATTATCTTCCATTTTCGTGGTTTCAGAATTATACCAATTTTGCTTCAGCAAATATCTCAGGTGGAGGAGTGTTTCAAACTGCTGGAACAGTGGAGAAGGCTTATGTGATGCATCATAGCCCTTGCACACCAGATCTGAAAAAACATACACCTGAGCTTCAACCACATTGTCATCCTTCAATCTTCCGAAATGCTCAGATGGACCAATCCAAAGGTTGGAGGAAAAGTTGGGATTTCCGTCCTGGGGGAGGTGTGAAGCCAACTTGGATGTGGGAATACTGGGTGCGACAGACTTGCGCAGAGTTTATTGAGGATCTGAAGAGAGCTGCAATATATGAGGCTGTTTGGGTTGGGAAAACATATATTTACAGACATGATAACTTCGTGCCAGAGATACTCAGCCACTGGAGCCCAGCGACTAATTCTTTCCATTTGACTCATGGAGAAGTAGGTATCAGTTTGTGGGATGTCCACAAGATTTCAGGAGCTCCAATCTTGGGCGATATGTATGATGAATTCATTCCTCCCAAGGTGACTTGGAATGATCCAAAGAAGACTCCTGCTTTGGCTCGAGAATTATTTAAAATCTTTCACAGGCTCAAGAGTTCAGAGACCTCATTAACTCATTTTAGAAAAGATATTCATCCGGAAGAATGGATGAATGTGTTTCTTACTGAGAAGAAACGGATGGAACCAAAAGAAAAAGGATCCAAGAAAAAGAAATCCAAGGATACCCGGCCCAGACGTCCTACCACTTGTCCAAAACCTGAGAAGAGAGGAGCTCTTGGCACATTCTGGCCAACTCTAGAAGCAGGAGAGTTTGAAAAATGGGGATATGAAGTGAATCAAATAATTCCAAAGAAAACTCATCTGGCGGGTCTCTTGGCAATGTGGCTCAGCGTTTATCTCTTGCCGGTCAGGGATTCGAAGGGAGGCGTTAGGCCAGGGACCTTCGTCATTGCGGCCAAGTTGGCTGAGAGAAAAATGGTTGGGTTAGCTACCCACATTTTAGCAAAGATTCACAGGAGTTTACTTCACGTCTTCCAGGGTAAATCTCCTTTAAGAATAGTGGGACCATTCCAGGTTTTGTGGGGATGGATCGCCACTCACTTCAGGACTTATAATGTACAGAATGGATTACAAATTCCTGGAAGCTCTTTCAGACCGTCAGTGCAGGCATTCTCTGGAATTGCTCCATTAGATGTTAATGGTTATGACATGAAAGTAAGAATAAGCATGTATAAGGAATTCAACTTCTTTCCTTATGGAAGTCCGCCATCCGGGCGGTTTGTTGATGATGGGACAACCCATTTGGATTTGAGGGCATACATGCTAGCTTGCAGGGATGGCGTGTTAGTAGCCAGAATTGATGGAGAAATCATATGTGAGGCCTATACTCCATATAGATTTGCACGCCAATTCAAATGTTTGCAACAAATTGTTGTATCCCCTCCAGTACATGTCAGGTTAGAACAACATCCGATGGTTGCTCGACAACTATGGTTGCTGACATCAAGAGAGAAGACTGGGGCAGTATTTGATCTACCTGTTGAAAAAGCGGCACATAATCTGACTACATTTTATGCCGAACACTGGATAGCATCATACCCTAAAGGGATATTGAATCACCCAGTATATCAAGTGGGAAAGAGGAAGAGGACTGTAGAGAAAGAAACCCTTCCTCATGAAGGTGACGCTGCTCCACCTGAAATAGGTTCAACAGACTCCTCTTCTAGAACAGATTCATCGGATTATCACGATGGGGATGATGAGGCACAACCGGAGCAAAGCGGTTTCGTGCCCGATATAATCCTTCGACCAGAGTTAAAATACCCACTCCATCAACTCCTGGTGAGTTATTTCATTGTAGAAATTTCAATCACTGCTACTTTATAAAGTAATAAGTCTTACATTATTATTCTCTATTTGTAGTTGCAGGAGTTGGGAAGAGATTAAAATCAAAAATTGTAGGACCTTCCTCACAGCCTTTATATCTAAGACCAGAGGCTGTTCAGCTATGGCAGAGCTTATACTGTGATACTGAGACCTCCTGGCTGGATTTGTGTGAGGGCCTACAACTTCCTGGAATAGGAAATCATGTAGCTTCTAAAAACCTTCAATATGGAGATAACCCCAATGAAGTGCGAGCTTACATCAGAGAGCTGGAAATGCTCATATATGCCACTGATGATTCGGTTCCTATCACCAGGCGGGTGAAGGAAATGATTGATCGTGGCACCACTGAGGGGGCTGGTGATTCTGGAGATGAGGAATGGCAAGAGTACGTGGCTCCTGAAGATTTAAGTTTTCTTTACTTATTTTCATTGCAACATGATTTCAGTTGAAGCTTTGTTACTTAAGGAAATTATTTTCTTCATCTTGCAGCTTGCAAAGAAAGGAACCGGGGTTCCTTCGCCACAATATAGCCCTGGTGGTACTGCTATCGGGGCTGCTACTGATTCTCCTCGCGAACCAGGCGAGATATCTCCAGGCCAGCAGGCCATGAATGTGGCACTGGACATGGCCTTCCATTCGCCAATCCAAGTGCCAATAAGGGAGACTACTAATACTCCAAAAAAACAAAAGAAGCCAAGGCAACGAAGGAGGAAATCCATAGCTAAACGTTTCATTAGCAGTGGTATGTCCTTCGAACAATCATGAGTTTATACCCATAATCATATGGTTACTCATATTTCTGAGGATTGCAGGGGCTTCTTCAATTTCCCCCTTGAGGGAAGGGACTGACCCTCCTTCAAAGGTCGTGGAAGGTGCTGTAGAACAATCACAGACCGAGGCTGACTTGGTTGCTCCTGGAGAAGAGCTACCATCCATTCCCAGTATCCCTCCTACTACTGAAGATGTTGTCTAGGGTCAGGGGTTGCAGGACTTAAGTCAGCAAGAAGATGTAGCAAATGCTCCCACTGGTGAGACTAACCAGGATTCTGAAATATCATTGGATGAAATGGTGAATCAAGGAATGACTTTCGAAGAATTTTATGATCATGCTAAGTTTTCATGTGATATAGAAGACCTTGGGCGTGAGTGCTACCCTTCACCCAAATTTTTTTTATTAAAATTTACACTTCTAATCATGACTGAAAACAAAAATGCAGTTTCTTCCATAGAAGCTGCTGAACTGCTAATGCCCGAAGAGGGTGTGGACACTGATGTCAACCCTATCATTGCAGAAACATTATCTCAAGTAGAGATAAATCCAATAAACTCTCCTGAGACCCATCTTGAAAATCCTGTTGAAACCGGGAAAGATGGGGAGAAGTCTTCTCAAGTTGCTGAACCACCCTTGGGTAAGGGATAACAATATTTGTGATTGTGCGAGACAATCTATTCTTTTGTTATCCTTTGAAGCTGACTAACCTTTCACTTAATCATGCAGGACCATCAACTGCAATGACTAGATCTGTAGATGAGGCCTCAGCCTCTGCCCCAACGGGAATTGAAAGCGAAGAAGCATAAGTCAGGGGGGAAAGAGCAGGACAAGGCACTTCCTTAAGCGTGCTAATTCCAGATTACATACCCCCTTCTGACGATGATATTGAATCAGATCCAGATATGCATAAAGCATTCAGCTTTTCACGACGTAAGGCATGGAATAACATATGGAACATCATATCTGGGGTTCCTTTAGAAGAGCTACCATCAAGAATTTCTCGATTTTCATACCAATTTGTTATACTGGGACTTGGTGGTTTTGGGTATGAAAAGATCCATGCTGCGGTGAAACAGATCATTTTCAGGAGGGAGCAAGTGTAGACAAGTCGTGAAGATTTGACCAGAGTGAAATTGTCAGTCAACATAGGCGAATTTGAGGCTGCGATATCCCAGGCTGAAGCTGATTATGCTGTCAAGATGAAGGATCTTAAGCAAAAAATCAAAGAAAAGGTCGTCCAGCAGGTGCAACTCCAGCAACAGTTAGATGCTATTACTGGGGAACTTGATCAGCTTAATAAATCATTGGATGAAACTCATATGAATGGCATGAAAGCCATCATAGATGCTAAGAAGGCACTTCATCAAGCTGAAAAGAGTGAAGCTGGTCAAGTGCACGAGCTTCAAGTAGCTGCTGATAAGGCTCAGGATGCTATACATCAAATGAAGACTTATGTTGAAAATCTTCTGTAATTCTTGAAAAAGAGAAGAGACTCCAGTCTGTGGATGTCATTCTATCTCCTGTGTATCAATGAAAAACACTTTCGTCTTCAATCATTTGTACCTGCATTCTTTCATTACCTGCTTCAAATTTACTTAAGCCAATGGGCCTAGTAAGCATAGTTTGATTTTTACTAGGATTATTATAAATAATCCTACAATCTTTGAACCTTTTAACTGCTCAATATTACCTAAATCATACAAAAAATGTATATTTAGTGAGCTGGAACTTGACTTTTATTCAGAGTTCCTTTGTCTTTTGTGTGGGCAGTTTAAAGTCATGCACACCGGACATAAAGGGGCTAATGTTTAAGGTCGAAATAGCTTTGACCTAAATGGATTAAAAATGGATTCAATTCCTTGAAAATTTATCTGAAAACATATTACCATACTCAAGTATGAGAGAAAATATGTAAACTATGGCTTAAGAATATTTGAATCTGAGGAATGATATGAAAAAGAGCTAAAAGGCATTAGAAGAAGTAGTTTCCAAGAATGAAGTTACTATTTATTTAACAAAACCCGTTAGGGGGTTGAAATATGCAGGGCCACCTATGGGCATTGGCTGCATGGTAAAATAAATAGCATCTTTTGGCTGACAAGTCTGTTATGTGGACTGTTTATGCAAGGCCACCTATGGGCATGTGCTGCATAGTCAGGCGAAAGAACTCTTAGAAATTTACTTTCCTAGTGCTAAAAGCCAGTGAAAGTTTATGGAGATTCAAATTTTCTAAATTATAGAGTTTGTTGTATGGAAAGGGGTAATTGAATATGGAGAAGATATTTCCGAACAAGAATATCGAAGAACTGGATGAATATCACTCCTACGAAGGTCTGACCCAAACGTAGGGAAGAAGAATAAACCATAGACTTGAATACTTTCAGATCATGAAAAAGGATATGGGACAAATATGTTAAGGATGGCTATTTTTGTGGATCCCTACATACTGTCGTTTAAGACAAATAAGGAAAAAAGAGGCATTCTTCCAAAGAATGAAGTTACCATTATTTAACAAAACCCGTTAGGGGGTTGAAATATGCAGGGCCACCTATGGGCATTGGTTCCATGGTCAAATGAATAGAATCTTTTGGCTGACAAGTCTATTATGTGGACTGTTTATGCAAGGCCACCTATGGGCACGTGTTGCATAGTCAGGCAAAAGAATTCTCAGAAGTTTGACATTTTTGTGACTAGAAGTCATGAAAAGGGTTATGAAGATCTGAAAATATTTAAGTTTAGGATTATAATACATAAAGATGGGTATTGTCCAATGTATATAGAGATACATAGGTCAATGAAAACCATAATCATGTTGTGGCTGGGTCCTGAATTGAAATTTTGGACTTCACTACGTATCTCATAAGAATGAGAATCAAGCCATACGTAGTTCTTGAAATGCAGTTTAATGTCGTACAGGACGAAAGTATGAGTGATCTTAGTTTAGGGTCATAGAATTCGGACCATAATAATGAATACACAGTGTGTGTTTTCATGTGGACTTTTCAGCCAAGGGACTAAAAGTGAAATTTGGGGTTAGGCCCAAAATACTTGGGACTGGATTCGAGGGACACTCGAATGTTCCTACGTATCCCATAAGGATGGGAATCAAGTCCACGTAGTTCTAGAATTACCCTTTGTACAAATTTGGTTCGTACATGTGAAGGGTGAAAGGGGACTTTAGTGCAATGATGGTTTAACCTAAGATAAAAAGTTTAGGCATTACCATGTATGCACGTAGTCTTTTGAAAATGAAAACCATGATTAAAAAAATCAATGTCAACAATGGTTCCTTCTCAAATGAGGAAATCAAAGAATATTGTAGTTTATTGTCATATCGGACAAAAGTGTTGTATAGTTTAACGTCATATAACAAGGACGAAAGTGAATCAATGTAAAGATATTGATTCCAGGGGCAGTTTCACTAATCAACATCATATGAGATGGTGGTGAACCGATGTGAAGAGATTGTTTTTGGGCTTAAACCCTGGGAGGTTGCCTACATACCCAGCCTGGAGGGCAAGGATCAAAGTCCGTGTAGTTCAATTAAAGAATGAATTAATGATCAAGTTGTTCTTGGGGACAACGATCTAATTAAAATATTGTTGGGACTTACACATGGTTAGGGGCCCAAAGAGAGTGTTATGGTTGAGGTTTTCTCTAAGCTCACGTGAGTCATACTCGGTTTGAGAAACAAGAGGTAATAACAACCTTAACGATGCACAGTTTAATGTCATGTAGGACATAAAAAAGGGACTATGCAATTTAAAGTCTTGCAGTTAGGACTATTGGTGCTGCACAGTTTAGTGTCATGTAGCAGGGACAAAATAACAGTTTAATGTCATGTAGGACATATTAAGGACTTTCTATACAGTTTAGCGTCATTTAGTTAGGATGATGGGGACAATACAGTTTAACGTCATATTGGACGAAAGTGCGAATATTTTAAGGTCATATTCATGGACCGTGGATGGTGCGGTTTAATGTCATGCTGGACCTTTGATGATTATATAGTTTAATGTCTTTTCGGACGTGAGGGACTTTTATACAGTTTAACGTCATGTAGTTTAGGACGTCACAGTTTAACGTCTTGCTGGACATAAGGGATTTTCAAATAGTTTATGGTCATATACATGGACCAGGGATGATGTAGTTTAAGGTCATGCAGGACGGTTTAGGGAACTTTTTCACAGTTTAATGTCGTGTGGGACAAAGTTGCAGTTTAATGTCATACTGGACCATTGCTGTATAGTTTAATGTCATATAGCAAGGACGAACTGGTGCTGTACAGTTTAAAGTCATATAGCTAGGACTAAGGTGAACCAATATGAGGATATCAGTTCTAGGGACTTTTTACAGTTTATCGTCATGCTGGACGATGAAAGTGCCACACAGTTTAATGTCATGTTGCTAGGACACAATATAGTTTAATGTCATCTTGGACAAAATATAGTTTAATGTCATCTCAGACATTATAGTAACCAATGTGACAGTTTAACGTCATGTTGGACGATAAGGGAACTGACACAGTTTAACGTCATGCTGGACGATGAAAGTGCCACACAGTTTAATGTCATGTTGCTAGGACACAATATAGTTTAATGTCATCTCATACAAAATATAGTTTAATGTCATCTCGGACAAAATAAGGAACTTCTGTACAGTTTAATGTCATGTAGATAGGACATAATACAGTTTAGTGTCATGCAGGACATAATTTTTGTGCTGCACAGTTTAATGTCATGTTGCGGGGACAAGTTCTTTTCTACAGTTTAACGTCATGTTGGACGAAATTGCAGTTTAAGGTCATATTGGACCATTGCTGTATCGTTTTAACGTCATATAGCAAGGAAGAACTGGTGCCGCACAGTTTAGTGTCATGTTGCGGGGACATTGAAGGTGACACAGTTTAACGTCATGTTGGACGAAATTAAAAATAGTTTAAGGTCATATGCATAGAACGTGGATGATTATGCAGTTTAAATTCATACTGGACTATTGTTGTATGAACCTATTGTAAGAGTCTTGGTTCTGGGGACCATATTTTGTGTTTATACAAAATATTTCTTCAGAAATCTGGCATTAGTTGGAGTCGTGATGTGTTCTCCATCCATTGAGATTAGAGAATACGCTCCATTAGAGTAGACCTTATGTATTGAATAAGGTCCTTCCCATTTTGGTTCAAGCTTGGGAGGCTTCTTTCCTGGTATCATTGGTGCTCTGAGAACCAATACCAATTCTCCCTGAATGAATGAACGAAGACTAACTTTTTTGTTAAAAGCTCGTGCTATTCGATTCTGATAGATTTCCAAGTGGTGCAAAGTGCACAATCTTTTCTCATCTAACTGTTCCAATTCATTCAACCGCTTTTGGGATTGCTCATCTGTAGATAACTGATCACAAATGGCTACTCTGAGTGAGGGCAATTGAACATCAATTGGCAAGACTGCTTCTGTTCCATATACCAATGAATATGGAGTTGACCGCGTTGCATTGCGAGTGGTAGTCCTATAAGCCCATAAATCATGAAAGAGTTTATCAGGCCATGACCTCTTATCCTTATCCACAATATTTTGCAGTATATTTGAAAGAGTCTTGTTGAAGGGTTCTATCTGGCCATTAGCCGCCGCATGATATCGAGATGAATGGTTGGACTTAATGTTGTATTCTTGATACAATTTCTTTACCTCAGAAGAACAGATGTTGGTGACGTTATCCGTCAATATGGTATGAGGGACACCAAATCTAGTAATGATGTTAGACTTGATGAAGCTAACAATGCATTTAGAACTGACTTCTTTGAGAGGTACTGCCTCTGCCCATTTGGAAAAGAAATCAGTAGCAGTAAGAATGTACTTAAACTGCTTGGCCGTAGCTGAAGGGTAAGGTCCCACCACATCCATTCCCCATGTGGAAAATGTCCATGAGTATTTAGCTGTATGAAGCAACACTGGAGGTTGATGAATTAAGTTGGCATATACTTGGCATGAATGACACTTCTTTGTGAAATTAACACAATCTTGTATCATTGAAGGCCAAAAGTATCCAAGCCTTCGAATTTGATCAGACAGTCTATGTCCAGACTGGTGGGCACCACAGACTCCTGCATGCACTTCTTTTATGACAGCCATTGTCTCTTCACCATCAATACATCTGAAGAGAACTCCATCAAAACCACGTTTGTAGAGAATTTTATCTAGGTGGTTTGGGCTATCATAAAGAGTAAAATTGACCACACGCCGCCAGATTTGTTCTTTCTCGACACTATCAGGTGGAAGTGTTCCATTTTGAAGGTATTCCCTGATAGGTGACATCCACCCTGTAGTATGACCATATGGTTCAGGAATGGGACTAATTTCATTAATTTCCTCTGTTCTGACTTGAACATAAGGTGAAATTGCACGATGGTGGGCAATACAGATGGTTGTCTCGTCCCGATTTGGATCTGCTAAAGCTGTGGCTATATTAGCCAGTGCATCAGCTTGAGCATTTTGTGATCTTGGGACTTAAGAAAATGTCGGTTCTGAAGGGAATTCCGACATTAACTCTCTGACGTAATCATACAAAGGGATTAATTCTTCTTTTCTGATGGCATAATCCCCATTGACTTGTTTGATTACCAGGTCTGAATCACCTTTCACCTTTAAGTGATTCACTTGTGCTTGAAGCGCTAACTCCAAGCCTGTAATGAGAGCTTGGTATTCATCTTCATTATTGGTACCACCTTCAGACAACAAAAAGGAATACGGTAACACTGCCTTATCTGGAGAAATGAGCACAATTCCTAAACCAACTTTGTTAAATTTAGGATTTTCCATTTTCTTCCCTGTTGGACTTCTTGAAGCACCATCAAAATACATTTCTCATGTTTGAGGACTCTCTTGAATAGAGAAAACTTCCTCATCAGGGAATTCGATATCTGAATACGTGTCTTCCACTGAAGGATGTTCAGCTAGGAAATCAGCCAGAGCTTGGCCCTTAATTGCCTTTTGAGACACATACTGAATGTCGAACTGCTGTAGAATAACCTCCCACCTTTCCAGACGTCCTGTAAGCATTGGACGACTAAGGATGAATTTGAGCGGATTATTACGAGATACCGATTGGACCTCGTGATGTTGCAGGTAGTGTCTCAGTTTCTGAACTGCAAAGATTAATGCTAGGCAACACTTTTCAATACTTGAATACCGGGTTTCTGCTTCAAGCATAGTTCTACTGAGATAGTAGAGACTATTTTCATTCCCAACATCATTCTTTTGAGCGAGAAAGGCACCCAATGATCGCTCTAAAGCTGTCACATAGAGGATAAGAGGTCTACCCTCAACAGGTGGCATGAGTACTGGTGGACTCAAGAGGTATTTCTTGAGAACATCAAATGCTTCTTGACATTCTTCAGTCCACTGATAAGTGACTCCTTTCTTCAATAATTTTTTAAAGGGTAAACTTTTTCCTGCCAAATTAGTGATGAAACGCCGAATGTAGGCTAAGTGTCCTTGAAGTCCTCTTAATTCTTTTAAATTCTGAAGAGGTGACATACCAAGGATTGATTTGGTCTTCTCAGGATCGACTTCAATACCACGATGGCATACAACAAAGCCGAGGAATTTTCCTGAGGTTACCCCAAAAGCGCATTTTAAGGGGTTCATCTTCAAATTATGTTGTCGAAGCTTGTGGAATATGACTTCCAAATAAGCCAAGTGATCAAAAAGTTGTTTGGATTTAACCACCAAATCATCTACATAGCATTCAACAAAATTCCCTAAAAAAGGTTTGAAGATACAATGCGTGGCGCGTTGATATGTTGCACCTGCATTCTTTAAACCAATGGGCATCACCCGATAACAAAACACACCTTGAGGAGCTATGAAGGCTGTATATTCCTCATCTTCTGGGGCCATTCGGATCTGATTATATCCAGAATATCCATCCATGAAAGAAAGTACTTCATAGCCAGCCGTCGCATCAATTAAGAGTTCTGTAATCGGAACTGGGAAATCGTCTTTAGGACAATACCGATTAAGATCCCTGAAATCGATGCAAACCCTAATTTTCCCGTTCTTCTTCTTTAAAGGGACAATATTAGCCAACCACTTGGGATATTGAACTTCTCTGACGAAGTTGGCTTTGATACGATTATCCACTTCAGCTTCAATTTTGGAAGCATAGGTTGGATGTGTTCTTCACGCGGCTTGCTTAAAACCCCGATGTTCTTTTGGTAAACCCAAATGATTAGTAGCAACATCAGGATCAAGCCCATGCATTTCTGTATAATTCCAAGAAAAAATATCTTTATTTTGCTTTAGAAAAGAAATATACATCTCTTCATCTTCAAGGGTCATGGCCGCACTAATTAAAGTGGGGCGTGGATCTTTCTCTGTACCAGGATTTACTTCTCTGAGTTCATCCACAGTGGTAGAGATACCCTCTTCAAATGCTGGAGGAGCATCTCTAAGATCTTCCTATTCCTCTTCATCATGTGTTATTTATTCCGTTTCTATTTGCAAAGTAGATGGGAAAACGAAATTCTCATGATCACAAGAAATGTCAAAATTTTCACATTTTGAAGAGAAAGCTTCCATTTCTGACCCTATTGATGATAAAGGGTCTTCTTTGGGAAATAAAGAGGAGATGATGGATTGAGAATCGACATCATTATTCACCTCTGGTGTTGCTATAACTTCTTCTGGACTGATTAGCGAAGTATAGACTTGTTGGACTTTAGCAGACGAAATGAAAACGTCACCACTTATGCTTTCATCACTGCTTGGTAGGTTACCAATTTCTCCCATGTTGTCTGGCTCGATCGCCGTAATTGACATTATGGAGCTTTCCATAAGAGTATTTTGATTTGGGCCTATTTTGTCTATTTGACTGATAGGTAACACATAATCTGTACTCACATGTGTAAATGGATTTATTGGAATTTTCTCCAAACCATATGGAGCATTAACTTTGGTAATTTCCTTCATTGTAGATTTTTCTCTTCCCTTCATGTGATAAAATTCCGCCTCAATGTATTGAGACTCACATGTCTTGAATGAGGCCTTATCACCACACAATGTTCCAACTTGACCATCGAAACAGTATTTGAGACATTGATGGTATGATGAAGGAATAGCTTCATGCTGATGTAGCTAGGGTCTTCCAAGCAAGATATTGAAAGCTGAGTCTTGATCAACAATCATGAAATCCGAATTGGATACAAGATCTCCAAACTGAGTTCTGAGTGTAACTTCTCCCAGTGGTTCTTGTTCATTTTTATCATATCCTTGTAACATCATGGTAGAAGGAGATAAATCAGATTCCGTGAGGCCCAATCGACGAAGTGTACGAATGGGCATGAGGTTGACTCCTGAACCATTGTCAATGAAAGCTCTTCGAATATCTACCCCATTGACTTTTCCAGATAAGTACAAAGGTTTTATGTGCCCATGCACAATATCATCTTCATCTTTATCAATAAAAGATATCACTGCATGGAATTCTGCAGGATTATTCTCTATGTGATAGATTTCAGCTGCAGCAATTTCAGCTTCAAACTCCTGAGGACTTGACAAAGCTTCGATGAGTTCTTCCTGAAGATCTCTTGACAGATTCAAAGCATCCAAAATTGATAACTTGGCAGGTACATGGGCCAAGTGTTTCAATATATCATACTTTTGATCTAGAGGTCTGCGTTTCCCAATAGGAATATGCGGTTTAGCAGGTACCTTGGAAGCAGATGTTTTGGAAGCTGCTGCATCTTGTATTGAGGTTGGCAACATCCTTGGTTTTGGAAGATTAGACTGATTAGATCCATTTACTTTCTGAGATAAAGAAGATGGAACTTTTAATCGGTCTACCAAAATAACTGTGCCAAAACTGAGTTGGCCATTGGCAGAAGAACTTGCTTGTTCTTTTTGAGCTCGCTGAAGGGCTCTACCACGAGTTTCTGCTGCATATACAGTGCTAGCAGGGGTAGAATTAGAGTAGTGGCTTCGGAAAGATCCACGTCTTCCCCTGTATCCTGAACCTCTAGAACTTCCTCGGATTCCCTTATTTGATATAGGGAATTCAGGCTCAGCAAGACTGGAATATGGATCTGTTAATTGAATCATATTAACAGAACCAAAGATTAACTCTTCGTCTGATAAAGACTCTGTCTGGTTAGCCTGTTTAGGCTGTGCCGTTTGATGGGGCGGTGCCCGTTGCTTTGAAGTAGATGGCATAAAATCTGCCAGAGTCAAAGACAATTTAGGCTTTGATACATACTAATCTTCTTCTGATTCCTCTTTCTTCTTTGAATTGTGCTGCCCTTTTGAGGATTTGTCTTTTGATGGAGGCTTTACTGCAGCTTTTGTAGGAGACACAATTGGCTTGTTCAATTGTGTTTGCAAAATGGAATGGGTACGATTTATTGTCTTTCTGATCATCCAATCATCATATTTTTTCGCAGTTTTGCTTTTGACTTCCTGCCACTCGCCTCCTTCCTCTTGATCTATAGCAGTAATACACGCTACATGAGCTGAAGAACCCTTCAATTTGACTTGTCCCAAGTCGACCATCTTTTGCAGGAGGTTTTTAAAGACAAAACACTCCTGGATGGGATGCCCCAACATTTGATGAAATGGACAATAATTGGGATGGTCTTCATCTCCTTCCTTGTTTGGCCTCTTAGGTACTGGTAATTGAACCAAATTATTTTCCGTGAGGCCCAATCGACGAAGTGTACGAATGGGCATGAGGTTGACTCCTGAACCATTGTCAATGAATGGTCTTCGAATATCTACACCATTGACTTTGCCAGATAAGTACAAAGGTTTTATGTGCCCATGCACAATATCATCTTCATCTTTATCAGTAAAAGATATCACTGCATGGCATTCTGCCGGATTATTCTCTATGTGATAGATTTCAGCTGCAACAATTTCAGCTTCAAACTCCTGAGGAATGGATGGTAGCTCTTCTCCAGGAGCAACCAAGTTAGCCTGGGTCTGTGATTGTTCTACAGCACCTTCCACGACCTTTGAAGGAGGGTCAGTCCCTTCCCTCAAGGGGGAAATTGAAGAAGCCCCTGCAATCCTTAGAAATATGAGAACCATATGATTATGGGTATAAACTCATGATTGTTCGAAGGACTTACCGCTGCTAATGAAACGTTTAGCTATGGATTTCCTCCTTCGTTGCCTTGGCTTCTTTTGTTTTTTTGGAGTATCAGTAGTCTCCCTTATTGGGACTTGGATTGGCGAATGGAAGGCCATGTCCAGTGCCTCATTCATTGCCTGCTGGCCTGAAGATATCTCGCCTGGTTCGCGAGGAGAATCAGCAGCAGCCCCGATAGCAGTACCACCAGGGCTATATTGTGGCGAAGGAACCCCGGTTCCTTTCTTTGCAAGCTGCAAGATGAAGAAAATAACTTCCTTAAGTAACAAAGATTCAACTGAAATAAAGTTGCAAAGAAAATAAGGAAAGAAAACTTACATCTTCAGGAGCCACGTACTCTTGCCATTCCTCATCTCCAGAACCACCAGCCCCCTCATTGGTGCCACAATCAATCATTTCCTTCACCCGCCTGGTGATAGGAACCGAATCATCAGTGGCATATATGACTATTTCCAGCTCTCTGATGTAAGCTCGCACTTCATTGGGGTTATCTCTGTATTGAAGGTTTTTAGAAGCTACAAGATTTCCTATTCCAGGAAGTTGTAGGCCCTCACACAAATCTAGCCAGGCGGTCTCAGTATCACAGTATAAGCTCTTCCATAGCTGAACAACCTCTGGTCTTAGATATAAAGGCTGTGAGGAAGGTCCTACAATTTTTTATTTTAATCTCTCCCCAACTCCTGCAACTACAAATAGAGAATAAGAATGTAAGACTTATTACTTTATAATGTAGTAGTGATTGAAATTTATACAATGAAATAACTCACTAGGAGTTGATGGAGTGGGTCTTTTAACTCTGGCCGGAGGATTATATCTGGCAAGAAACCGCTTTGCTGCCGGTTGTGCCTCATCATCCCCATCGTGATAATCCGATGAATCAGTTCTAGAAGATGAGTCTGTTGAACCTATTTCATGTGGAGAAGCGTCACCTTCATGAGGAAGGGTTTCTTTCTCTACAGTCCTCTTCCTCTTTCCCACTTGATATACTGGGTGATTCAATATCCCTTTAGGGTATGATGCTATCCAGTGTTCGGCATAAAATGTAGTCAGATTATGTGCCGCTTTTTCAAATGGTAGATCAAATACTGCCCCATTCTTCTCTCTTGATGTCAGCAACCATAGTTGTCGAGCAACCATCGGATGTTGTTCTAACCTGACATGTACTGGAGGGGATACAACAATCTGTTACAAACATTTGAATTGGCGTGCAAATCTATATAGAGCGTAGGCCTCACATATGATTTCTCCATCAATTCTGGCTACTAACACGCCATCCCTGCAAGCTAGCATGTATGCCGTCAAATCCAAATGGGTTGTCCCATCATCAAAAAACCGCCCGGATGGCGGACTTCCATAAGGAAAGAAGTTGAATTCCTTATATATGCTTAGTCTTACTTTCATGTTATAACCATTAACATCTAATGGAGCAATTCCAGAGAATGCTTGCACTGACGATCTGAAAGAGCTTCCAGGAATTTTTAATCCATTCTGTACATTATAAGTCCTGAAGTGAGTGGCGATCCATCCCCACAAAACCTAGAATGGTCCCACTAATCTTAAAGGAGATTTACCCTGAAAGATGTGAAGTAAACTCCTGTGAATCTTTGCTAAAATGGGGGTAGCTAACCCAACCATTTTTCCCTCAGCCAACTTGGCCGCAATGACGAAGGTCCCTGGCCTAACGCCTCCCTTCGAATCCATGACCGGCAAGAGATAAACACTAAGCCACATTGCCAAGAAACCCGCCAGACGAGTTTTCTTTGGAATTCTTTGATTCACTTCATATCCCCATTTTTCAAACTCTCCTGCTTCTAGAGTTGGCCAGAATGTGCCAGGAGCTCCTCTCTTCTCAGGTTTTGGACAAGTGGTAGGACGTCTGGGCCGGGTATCCTTGGATTTCTTTTTCTTGGATCCTTTTTCTTTTGGTTACATCCCTTTCTTCTCAGTAAGAAACACATTCATCCATTCTTCCGGATGAATATATTTTCTAAAATGAGTTAATGAGGTCTCTGAACTCTTGAGCCTGTGAAAGATTTTAAATAATTCTCAAGCCAAAGCAGGAGTCTTCTCTGGATCATTCCAAGTCACCTTGGGAGGAATGAATTCATCATACATATCGCCCAAGATTGGAGCTCCTGAAATCTTGTGGACATCCCACAAACTGATACCTACTTCTCCATGAGTCAAATGGAAAGAATTAGTCGCTGGGCTCCAGTGGCTGAGTATCTCTGGCACGAAGTTATCATGTCTGTAAATATATGTTTGCCCAACCCAAACAGCCTCATATATTGCAGCTCTCTTCAGATCCTCAATAAACTCTGCGCAAGTCTATCGCACCCAGTATGCCCACATCCAATTTGGCTTCACACCTCCCCCAGGACGGAAATCCCAACTTTTCTTCCAGCATTTGGATAGGTCCATCTGAGCATTTCGGAATATTGAAGGATGAAAATGTGGGTTGAAGCTCAGGTGTATGTTTTTTCAGATCTGGTGTGCAAGGGCTATGATGCATCACATAAGCCTTCTCCACTGTTCCAGCAGTTTGAAACACTCCTCCACCTGAGATATTTGCTGAAGAAAAATTGATATAATTCTGAAACCACGAAAATGGAAGATAATTCTTTACTTCGGGAATAATGACTTCTTGAAGATGACCATGACCATACAAAGGTAGATAAGTGCAGTGAGGAAAGTTGCGATGATATTTCTTCAGATACTTAGCCAAATCTGGAAGAGTACTATCTTTGACAGTATAGTAATCAGGGCCAATGATATCCATCATATCATCTATCCGCTTTCTAGCCAGTTCATCAATTAATCCAGGTCTAAGAGCCATTGAATCTGCACAGGAGTTGAATAAATTAAACTTTTAAATGGGTTTATTTTTCATAAAATTTGTGAAAAGAATTTTAAAAAAATGGCTAAGGCATTAAGGCGCACAAGTATGGAGGTGGCGCGCAAGTGATACATGTGCCGCGCAAGTTTTAGTCGCGCAAGTATTTCCGCACAAGCCCTATTACCTTGAGAGTAGCATAGCAGCGAGGAAACAGTGAAAAAAGAGACTTGCGCGATAAGGAAGACTTGCGCGGCGAGAGCTCGAAAAATTCGGGATCAGATGTGATCCATGGCCAAAAGCGGTGTATTTATAGGCCAGGAGGCCTATCTGCGCGCCATAACCAGATTGCTTAAGGCTTGCGCGATGCAAACTTGCGCGCTGCCCTATGCGCACTAAAGACTTGCGCGCCTCCCTTTTCCTTTGGAGGGATTCGATTTCCTCAGAGTCAAATCCTCATTTCTCTCCGGATCCAACTTTGAGGGGGGACTTTTGTTGACGCTCCTTTCATCACAGAATCTAAAGTTCGGAAAAGGGAATATCTGAGCTCAAAGTGATTCAACCTTTGAAGAAAACATCAAAAATTGACAAAGGCTTTAAGAAAGGATCAACAACAACCTCACCGCGCAAGTTATCTAACTGGCGCGCAAGTTTACGTTCGTGACTACCTTGGTCGCGCGGGTGACTTGCGCGACCTAATTGGTAACCGCCCGGTAACCGCCCGGGGTCTTCTTTTTTCTATAAATAGTCCCTGTGGGCCCCCCATTCGAGCGGATCTTTTTTCCAGAAACTCAGATTGAAGCTCCCAATGCCCAAGTCTCTTCACAAAGCTTCCGGAACACTTCTAAGGTAATTTCTTACATAGAACGGAAGATCTAAAGAGAAGAAGGAAGGCCTAAGTGTTGAAACTTATCAAACACTTGTGAGACGACTTATTTCCTTCAATATAACTTGCACGTCTCCTTTTCTGAAAAGATCCATGCAGAATGCCATGTAGTGAAAAAACGCCTCCCTTCGAATATAGCCCTGGTGGTACTGCTATCGGGGCTGCTGCTGATTCTCCTCGCGAACCTGGCGAGATATCTACAGGCCAGCAGGCCATGAATGAGGCACTGGACATGGCCTTCCATTCGCCAATCCAAGTGCCAATAAGGGAGACTACTGATACTCCAAAAAAACAAAAGAATCCAAGGCAACGAAGGAGGAAATCCATAGCTAAACGTTTCATTAGCAGTGGTAAGTCCTTCGAACAATCATGAGTTTATAAAAATAATCATATGGTTACTCATATTTCTGAGGATTGCAGGGGCTTCTTAAATTTCCCCCTTGAGGGAAGGGACTGACCCTCCTTCAAAGGTCGTGGAAGGTGTTGTAGAACAATCACAGACCCAGGCTGACTTGGCTACTCCTGGAGAAGAGCTACCATCCATTCCTCAGGAGTTTGAAGCTGAAATTGCTGCAGCTGAAATCTATCACATAGAGAAAAATCCTGCAGAATGCCATGCAGTGATATCTTTTACTGATAAAGATGAATATGATATTGTTCATGGGCACATAAAACCTTTGTACTTATCTGGCAAAGTCAATGGTGTAGATATTCGAAGAGATTTCATTGACAATGGTTCAGGAGCAACCTCATGCCTATTCGTACACTTCGTCGATTGGGCCTCACGGAAAATAATTTGGTTCAATTACCAGTACCTAAGAGGCCAAACAAGGAAGGAGATGAAGACCGTCCCAATTATTGTCCCTTTCATCAAATGTTGGGGCATCCCATCCAGGAGTGTTTTGTCTTTAAAGACCTACTGCAAAAGATGGTCGACTTGGGACAAGTCAAATTGAAGGGTTCTTCAGCTCATGTAGCATGTATTACTGCTATAGATCCAGAGGAAGGAGGCGAGTGGCAGGAAGTCAAAAGCAAAACTGCGAAAAAATATGATGATTGGATGATCAGAAAGACAATCAATCGTACCCATTCCATTTTGTGAACACAATTGAAGAATCCAATTGTGTCTCCTACAAAAGATGCAGTAAATCCTCCATCAAAAGACAAATCCTCAAAAGGGCAGCACAATTCAAAGAAGAAAGAGGAATCAGAAGAAGATGAGTATGTATCAAAGCCTAAATTGTCTTTGACTCTGGCAGATTTCATGCCATCAACTTCAAAGCAATGGGCACCGCCCCATCAAACGGCACAGCCTAAACAGGCTAACCAGACATAGTCTTTATCAGACGAAGAGTTAATCTTTGGTTCTGTTAATATGATTCAATTAACAGATCCATATTCCAGACTTTCTGAGCCTGAATTCCCTATATCAAATAAGGGAATCCGAGGAAGTTCTAGAGGTTCAGGATACAGGGGAAGACGTGGATCTTTCCGAAGCCACTACTCTAATTCTACCCCTGCTAGCACTGTATATGCAGCAGAAACTCGTGGTAGAGCCCTTCAGCGAGCTCAAAAAGAACAAGCAAGTTCTTCTGCCAATGGCCAACTCAGTTTTGGCACAGTTATTTTGGAAGACCAATTAAAAGTTCCATCTTCTTTATCTCAGAAAGTAAATGGATCTAATCAGTCTAATCTTCCAAAACCAAGGATGTTTCCAACTTCAATACAAGATGCATCAGCTTCCAAAACATCTGCTTCAAAGGTACCTGCTAAACCGCATATTCCTATTGGGAAACGCAGACCTCTAGATCAAAAGTATGATATATTGAAACACTTGGCCCAAGTACCAGCCAAGTTATCAATTTTGGATGCTTTGAATCTTTCAAGAGATCTTTGGGAAGCACTCATCGAAGCTTTGTCAAGTCCTCAGGATTTTGAAGCTGAAATTGTTGCGGCTGAAATCTATCACATAGAGAATAATCCTACAGAATGCCATGCAGTGATATCTTTTACTGATAAAGATGAAGATGATGTTGTGCATGGGCACATAAAACCATTGTACTTATCTGGAAAAATCAATGGTGTAGATATTCGAAGAGCTTTCATTGACAATGGTTCAGGAGTCAACCTCATGCCCATTCGTACACTTCGTCGATTGGGGCTCACGGAATCTGATTTATCTCCTTCTACCATGATGTTACAAGGATATGATAAAAATGAACAAGAACCACTGGGAGAAGTTACACTCAGAACTCAGTTTGGAGATCTTGTATCCAATTCGGATTTCATGATTGTTGATCAAGACTCAGCTTTCAATATATTGCTTGGAAGACCCTGGCTACATCAGCATGCAACTATTCCGTCATCATACCATCAATGTCTCAAATACTGTTTCGATGGTCAATTTGGAACATTGTATGGTGATAAGGCCCCGTTCAAGACATGTGAGTCTCAATACATTGAGGCGGAATTTTATCACATGAAGGGAAGAGAAAAATCTACAATGAAGGAAATTACCAAAGTTAATGCTCCATATGGTTTGGAGAAAATTCCAATAAATCCATTTACACATGTGAGTACAGATTATGTGTTACCTATCAGTAAAATTGACAAAATAGGCCCAAATCAAAATACTCTTATGGAAAGCTCCATAATGTCAATTACGGCGATCGAGCCAGACAACATCGGAGAAATTGGTAACCTACCAAGAAGTGATGAAAGCATATGTGGTGACGTTTTCATTTCGTCTGCTGAAGTCCAACAAGTCTATACTTCGCTAATCAGGCCAGAAGAAGTTATAGCAACACCAGAGGTGAATAATGATGTCGATTCTCAATCCATCATCTCCTCTTTATTTCCCAAAGAAGACCCTTTATCATCAATAGGGTCAGAAATGGAAGCTTCTTCTTCAAAATGTGAAAATTTTGACATTTCTTGTGATCATGAGAATTTCGTTTTCCCATCTACTTTGAAAATAGAAACGGAAGAAATAACACATGATGAAGAGGAAGAGGAAGATCTTAGAGATGCTCCTCCAGCATTTGAAGAGGGTATCTCTACCACTGTGGATGAACTCAGATAAGTAAATCTGGGTACAGAGAAAGATCCACGCCCCACTTTAATTAGTGCGGCCATGACCCTTGAAGAGCAAGAGATGTATATTTCTTTTCTAAAGCAAAATAAAGATATTTTTGCTTGGAATTATACAGAAATTCCTGGGATTGATCCTGATGTTGCTACTCATCATTTGGGTTTACCAAAAGAACATCGGGGTTTTAAGCAAGCCACGAGAAGAACACATCCAACCTATGCTTCCAAAATTGAAGCTGAAGTGGATAAGCTGATCAAAGCCAACTTTGTCAGAGAAGTTCAATACCCCAAGTGGTTTGCTAATATTGTCCCTGTAAAGAAGAAGAACAGACAAATTAGGGTTTGCATCGATTTCAGAGATCTTAATCGGTATTGTCCTAAAGACGATTTCCCAGTTCCGATTACAGAACTCTTAATTGATGCGACGGCTGGCTATGAAGTACTTTCTTTCATGGATGGATATTCTGGATATAATCAGATCCGAATGGCCCTAGAAGATGAGGAATATACAGCCTTCAGAGCTCCTCAAGGTGTGTTTTGTTATCGGGTGATGCCCTTTGGTTTAAAGAATGCAGGTGCAACATATCAACGCGCCATGCATCGTATCTTCAAACCTTTTTTAGGGAAGTTTGTTGAATGATATGTAGATGATTTGGTGGTTAAATCCAAACAACGTTTTGATCACTTGGCTGATTTGGAAGTCATATTCCACAAGCTTCGACAACATAATTTGAAGATGAACCCCTTAAAATGCGCTTTTGGGGTAACCTCAGGAAAATTCCTCAGCTTTGTTGTACGCCATCATGGTATTGAAGTCGATCCAGAGAAGACCAAATCAATCCTTGGTATGTCACCTCCTCAGAATTTAAAATAATTAAGAGGACTTCAAGGACACTTAGCCTATATTCGGCGTTTCATCACTAATTTGGCAGGAAAAAGTTTACCCTTTACCAAATTATTGAAGAAAGGAGTCACTTATCAGTGGACTGAAGAATGTCAAGAAGCATTTGATGTTCTCAAGAAATACCTCTTGAGTCCACCAGTACTCATGCCACCTGTTGAGGGTAGACCTCTTATCCTCTATGTGACAGCTTTAGAGCGATCATTGGGTGCCTTTCTGGCTCAAAAGAATGATGCTGGGAATGAAAATAGTATCTACTATCTCAGTAGAACTATGCTTGAAGCAGAAACCCGGTATTCAAGTATTGAAAAGTGTTGCCTAGCATTAATCTTTGCAGTTCAGAAACTGATACACTACCTGCAACATCACAAGGTCCAATTGGTATCTCGTAATAATCCGCTCAAATTCATCCTTAGTCGTCCAATGCTTACAGGACGTCTGGCAAGGTGGGAGGTTATTCTACAGCAGTTCGACATTCAGTATGTGTCTCAAAAGGCAATTAAGGGCCAAGCTCTGGCTGATTTCCTGGCTGAACATCCTTCAGTGGAAGACACGTATTCAGATATCGAATTCCCTGATGAGGAAGTTTTCTCTATTCAAGAGAGTCCTCAAACATGGGAAATGTATTTTGATGGTGCTTCTAGAAGTCCAATAGGGAAGAAAATGGAAAATCCTAAATTCAACAAAGTTGGTTTAGGAATTGTGCTCATTTCTCCAGATAAGGCAGTGTTACCTTATTCCTTTTTGTTGTGGGAAGGTGGTACCAATAATGAAGCTGAATACCAAGCTCTCATTACAGGCTTGGAGTTAGCGCTTCAAGCACAAGTGAATCACTTAAAGGTGAAAGGTGATTCAGACCTGGTAATCAAACAAGTCAATGGGGATTATGCCATCAGAAAAGAAGAATTAATCCCTTTGTATGATTATGTCAGAGAGTTAATGTCGGAATTCCCTTCAGAACCGACATTTTCTTATGTATCAAGATCACAAAATGCTCAAGCTGATGCACTGGCTAATATAGCCACAGCTTTATCAGATCCAAATCGGGACGAGACAACCATCTGTATTTCCCACCGTCGTGCAATTTCACCTTATGTTCAAGTCAGAACAGAGGAAATTAATGAAATTAGTCCCATTCCTGAACCATATGGTCATACTACAGGATGGATGTCACCTATCAGGGAATACCTTCAAAATGGAACACTTCCACCTGATAGAGCCGAGAAAGAACAAATCCGGCGACGTGTAGTCAATTTTACTCTTTATGATAGCCCAAACCACCTCGAGAAAATTCTCTACAAACGTGGTTTTGATGGGGTTATCTTCAGATGTATTGATGGTGAAGAGACAATGACTGTCATAAAAGAAGTGCATGCAGGAGTCTGTGGTGCCCACCAGTCTGGACATAGACTGTCTGATCAAATTCGAAGGCTTGGATACTTTTGGCCTTCAATGATACATGACTGTGATAATTTCACAAAGAAGTGTCATTCATGCCAAGTATATGCCAACTTCATTCATCAACCTCCAGAGTTTCTTCATACAGCTAAATACTCATGGCCATTTTCCACATGGGGAATGGATGTGGTGGGACCTTACCCTTCAGCTACGGCCAAGCAGTTATGTACATTCTTACTACTACTGATTTCTTTTCCAAATGGGCAGAGGCAGTACCTCTCAATGAAGTCAGTTCTAAATGCATTGTTAGCTTCATCAAGTCTAACATCATTACTAGATTTGGTGTACCTCATACCATATTGACGGATAACGGCACCAACTTATGTTCTTCTGAGGTAAATAAATTGTATCAAGAATACAACATTATGTCCAACCATTCATCTCGATATCATTCAGCGGCTAATGGCCAGATAGAAGCCTTCAACAAGACTCTTTCAAACATACTGCAAAAGATGGTGGATAAAGATAAGAGGTCATGGCCTGATAAACTCTTTCATGCTTTATGGGCTTATCAGACTACCACTCGCAATGCAACGCGGTCAACTCTATATTCATTGGTATATGGAACAGAAGCAGTCTTGCCAATTGAAGTTCAATTTCCCTCACTCAGAGTAGCCATTTGTGATCAGTTATCTACAGATGAGCAATCCCAAAAGCGGTTGAATGAATTGGAATAGTTAGATGAGAAAAGATTGTGCACTTTGCACCACTTGGAAATCTATCAGAATCGAATAGCACGAGCTTTTAACAAAAAAGTTCGTCTTCGTTCATTCATTCAGGGAGAATTGGTATTGGTTCTCAGAGCACCAATGATACCAGGAAAGAAACCTCCCAAGCTTGAACCAAAATGGGAAGGACCTTATTCAATACATAAGGTCTACTCCAATGGAGTGTATTCTCTAATCTCAATGGATGGAGAACACATCACGACTCCAACTAATGCCAGATTTCTGAAGAAATATTTTTTATAAACAGAAAATATGGTCCCCAGAACCAAGACTCTTACAATTGGTTCATACAGCACTAGTCCAGTATGACTTTAAACTGCATCATCATCCACGGTCTATGCATATGACCTTGAACTATTTGCAATTTCGTCCAACATGACGTTAAACTTTGTCACCTTCAATGTCCCCGCAACATGACACTAAACGGTGCGGCACCAGTTCGTCCTTTCTATATGACGTTAAAATGATACAGCAATGGTCCAGTATGACCTTAAACTGCAATTTCGTCCAACATGACGTTAAACTGTAGAAAAGAACTTTTCCCCGCAACATGACATTAAACTGTGCAGCACAAAAATTATGTCCTGCATGACAGTAAACTGTATTATGTCCTATCTACATGACATTAAACTGTACAGAAGTTCCTTATTTTGTCCGAGATGACATTAAACTATATTTTGTCCGAGATGACATTAAACTATATTGTGTCCTAGCAACATGACATTAAACTGTGTGGCACTTTCATCGTCCAACATGACGTTAAACTGTGTCAGTTCCCTTATCGTCCAACATGACGTTAAACTGTCACATTGGTTACTGTTATGTCTGAGATGACATTAAACTATATTTTGTCCGAGATGACATTAAACTATATTGTGTCCTAGATGACATTAAACTATATTGTGTCCTAGAAACATGACATTAAACTGTGTGGCACTTTCATCATCCAGCATGACGTTAAACTGTGTCAGTTCCCTTATCGTCCAACATGACGTTAAACTGTCACATTGGTTACTATTATGTCTGAGATGACATTAAACTATATTTTGTCCAAGATGACATTAAACTATATTGTGTCCTAGCAACATGACATTAAATTGTGTGGCACTTTCATCGTCCAGCATGACGATAAACTGTAAAAAGTCCCTAGAACTGATATCCTCATATTGGTTCACCTTGGTCCTAGCTATATGACTTTAAACTGTACAGCACCAGTTCGTCCTTTCTATATGACATTAAACTATACAGCAATGGTCCAGTATGACTTTAAACTGCAACTTTGTCCCACATGACATTAAACTGTGAAAAAGTTCCCTAAACCGTCCAGCATGACCTTAAACTACATCATCCCTGGTCCATGTATATGACCATAAACTATTTGCAAATCCCTTATGTCCAGCAAGACGTTAAACTGTGACGTCCTAAACTACATGACGTTAAACTGTATAAAAGTACCTCACGTCCGAAAAGACGTTAAACTATATATTCATCAAAGGTCCAGCATGACATTAAACTGCACCATCCACGGTCCATGAATATGACCTTAAACTATTCGCACTTTCGTCCAATATGACGTTAAACTGTATTGTCCCCATCGTTCTAACTACATGACGCTAAACTGTACAGAAAGTCCTTAATATGTCCTACATGACATTAAACTGTTATTTTGTCCCTGCTACATGACACTAAACTGTGCAGCAGCAATAGTCCTAACTGCAAGACTTTAAATTGCATAGTCCCTTTTTTATGTCCTACATGACATTAAACTGTGCATCGTTAAGGTTGTTATTACCTCTTGTTTCTCACACCGAGTATGAATGACGTGAGCTTAGAGCAAACCTCAACCATAACACTCTCTTTGGGCCCCTAACCATGTGTAAGTCCCAACAATATTTTAATTAGATCGTTGTCCCCAAGAAAAACTTGATCATTAATTAATTCTTTAATTGAACTACACGGACTTTGATCCTTGCCCTCCAGGCTGGGTATTTAGGCAACCTCCCAGGGTTCAAGCCCAAAAACAATCTCTTCACATCGGTTCACCACCATCTCATATGATGTTGATTCATGAAACCGCCCCTGGAATCAATATCTTTACATTGATTCATTTTCGTCCTTCTTATATGACTTTAAACTATACAACACTTTTGTCCGGTACGACAATAAACTACAATATTCTTTGATTTCCTCATTTGAGAGAGAACTATTATTGATATTGATTTTTCAATCATGGTTTTCATTTTCAAAAGACTACGTGCATACATGGTAATTCCTAAACTTTTTATCTTAGGTTAAACCATCATTGCACTAAAGTCCCCTTTCACCCTTCACATGTACGAACCAAATTTGTACAAAGGGTAATTTTAGAACTACGTGGACTTGATTCCCATCCTTATGGGATACGTAGGAACATTTGAGTGTCCCTCGAATCCAGTCCCAAGTCTTTTGGGCCTAACCACAAATTTCACTTTCAGTCCCTTGGCTGAAAAGTCCACATGAAAACACACACTGTGTATTCATTATTATGGTCCGAATTCTATGACCCTAAACTAAGATCACTCATACTTTCGTCTTGCACGATGTTAAACTGCATTTCAAGAACTACGTATGGCTTGATTCTCATTCTTATGAGATACGTAGTGAAGTCCAAATTTCAATTCAGGACCCAGCCACAACATGATTATGGTTATCATTGACCTATGTATCTCTATATACATTGGACAATACCCATCTTTATGTATTATAATCCTAACCTTAAATATTTTCAGATATTCATAACCCTTTTCATGACTTCTAATCACAAAAATGTCAAACTTCGGAGAATTCTTTTGCCTGACTATGCAGCACGTGCCCATAGGTGGCCTTGCATAAACAGTCCATATAACAGACTTGTCAGCCAAAAGATGCTATTTATTTGACCATGCAGCCAATGCCCTTAGGTGGCCCTGCATATTTCAACCCCCTAACGGGGTTTGTTAAATAATAGTAACTTCATTTTTGGGAAGAATGCCTCTTTTGTCCTTATTTTACTTAAAACGACAGTATGTAGGGATCCGCAAAAATAGCCATCCTTAACATATTTGTCCCATATCCTTTTTCATGATCTGAAAGTATTCAAGTCTATGGTTTATTCATCTTCCCTACGTTTGGGTTAGACCTTCATAGGAGTGATATTCATCCAGTTCTTCGATATTCTTGTTCGGAAATATCTTCTCCATATTCAAGTACCCCTTTCCATACAACAAACTCTATACTTTAGAAAATTTGAATCTCCATAAACTTTCACTGGCTTTTAGCACTAGGAAAGTAAATTTCTAAGAGTTCTTTCGCCTGACTATGCAGCACGTGCCCATAGGTGGCCTTGCATAAACAGTCCAAATAACAGACTTGTCAGCCAAATGATGCTATTTATTTGACCATGCAGCCAATGCCCATAGGTGGCCCTGCATATTTCAACCCCCTAACAGGTTTTGTTAAATAATAGTAACTTCATTCTTGGAAACTACTTCTTCTAATGCCTTTTAGCTCTTTTTCATATCATTCCTCAGATTCAAATATTCTTAAGCCATAGTTTACATATTTTCTCTCATACTTGAGTTTGGTAATTTGTTTTCAGATAAATTGTCAAGGAATTGAATCAATTTTAATCCATTTCGGTCAAAGCTATTTCGACCTTAAACATTAGCCCCTTTATGTCCGGCGTGCATGACTTTAAACTTCCCACAAAAGACAAAGGAACTCTGAATAAAAGTCAAGTTCCAGCTCACTAAACATACATTCTGTATGATTTAGGTAATATTGTGCAATTAAAAGATTCAATGTTTGTAGGGTTATTTGTAATAAACCTAGTAAAAATCAAACTATGCTTACTAGGCCCATTGGCTTAAGTAAAATTGAAGCAGGTAATGAATGAATGCAGGTACAAATGATTGAAGAAAAAAGTGTTTTTCATTGATACACAAGAGTTAGAAGGACATCCACAGACTGGAGTCTCTTCTCTTTTTCAAGAATTACAAGAGGCTTTCAACATAACACTTCATTTGATTTACGGAATCCCGAGATTCATCATCAACCACCTGGAATTCATTCATTCAATTGGATACAATAAGAGATGTAGTGATACTAGCTCTTCTTGGAACAATTGTAAAAGGATGCTCTTGAGTGCGGTTTGAGAAAATTTTTTGCTGATCAAACAGTGACTCTGTTTCTGTCCAAGAGACTTGAAAAATGGATACATTGATTTGAGAATGGAGAATTGGAAGTAAAGAGCCATTTGGAGAGAGTACTCTTTTTAGATATTTCTCTAATGCCATGTTTGTCTTCTCTCAACCAACTGGCAGTGGAAAACATTTCAACCCATGGGTTTTCCATTTTCATATCTGCAAGGAAATGGCATAGAGGATGAACTTGATAGTTCACACCATTGTTGTTGCTCTTAATGCACAGCATAACCGAAATAGAGGAGTAGTAGAGCAGCTGCATCTTAGGTGTATAATTGTTGGCATTTGGAACATTGACTCCTTGCAGATGACCATGACCACACAGAGGCAGATGGATGCTCTGTGGAAAAATAGGATGATATTTCTTCAAGTACTTAGCCAAATCTGGGAGAGTGCTGTTGCAAATATCATAATAATCAAGGACAATGATGTTCATCATGTCATCAATCCACTTGCTAGCCAGCTCATCAGCTGTTCCAATTTCCTTAGGAGCCATTGAATCTGCACAAAAATTGGAATAAATTTAAAACTCTTAAATGGGTTAATTTTTCATAAAATTTGTGAAAGAATTTGGAAAAAATGGATAAGGCATTAAGGCGCGCAGGTATGGGGATGTCGCGCAAGTGATACATGTGCCGCACAAGTTTTTGTCGCGCAAGTATTACCGCTTAAGATCTAATACCTTTACAAGAGCGCGACAGCGAGGGAACAGTGGAAAAGAGACTTGCGTGGCTTAGGTGACCTGCGCGGCGAGAGCTCGAGAAGGTATGAAGTCCGGAAATCCAGATACTTGTACGGAGGTGAAGCTGTGTATTTATAGGCCAGGAAGCCTACCTGTGCGCCGCACCCAGAGCGCTTATGGCCTGCGCGATACAAACTTGCGCGCCGCCCTCTGTGCACTACAGACTTGCGCGCCTCCCTTTTACTTTGGAGGGATTCGATTTCCTTAGAGTCAAATCCTCATTTCTCTCCGGATCCAACTCTGAGGGGGGACTTTTGTTGACGATCCTTTCATCACAGAATCTAAAGTTCGGAAAAGGGAATATCTGAGCTCAAAGTGATTCAACCTTTGAAGAAAACATCAAAAATCGACAAAGGCATGAAGAAATGATCAACAACAACCTCACCGCGCAAGTTATCTAACTGGCGCGCAAGTGTACGTGCGCGGCTACCTTGGTCGCGTAGGTGACTTGCGCGACCTAATTGGTAACTGCCCGGTAACCACCCGGGGTCTTCTTTTGCCTATAAATAGACCCTGTGGGCCCCCCATTCGAGGGGATCTTTTTCCAGAAACTCGGATTGAAGCTCCCAACACCCAAGTATCTTCTCAAAGCTTCCGGAACACTTCTAAGGTAATTTCTTACCTAGAACGGAAGATCTAAAGAGAAGAAGGAAGGCCTAAGTGTTGAAACTTATCAAACACTTGCGCGCCGACTTATTTCCTTCAATATAACTTGCGCGTCCCTTTTCTGGAAGAACCTCAAGAGGATTCTAAAGGGTTCAAAAAAGAGTCGCTCAAGTATTTCAATGCTGTTTAAAAATCGCGCAAGTACACCATGTGTCGCGCAGGTATACCTGCGCGACCAACACTTGCGCGCCCAAGGAAGACTTGCGCGCCCCTATCTTTTTGGGTGCCCATCTTGCCCATTTTACCTCTCTTAAGCCATTTCACATTTCCTTTTCAAAATTTAGTCTTCAAGACACTCTTTAAAGCCATTTATGGCATGATTTCTTGATTTGACTTTCTTATCTGAAAGGAATTCTATGGAATCTCTCTCAAAGTCTAGTGATTTAAATATCCTTATGTCACTAAATATGGAGAGTTAATTCATTCAACCACATCCTTTAAGATGAGAGAATCCAAATTTGGGTCTCCTTTTCAGGAATAATCCCCAGTTATAAAACCTTTAATCTGGGCATCTTCCTCAGAAGTAAGCCCCAAATTCTTAATGTTCCCAATCTTGGGCATCCTCCTCAGGAGTAAGCCCCAATCAAGTCCTCTAATCTTGGGCATCTTTCTTAGGAATAAGCCCCAACATCAAATATGGGCATCCTTATCAGGAGTAAGCCCCAAACCTTAATCCCTAATCCTGGGTCTCCTCTTTCAGGAATAATCCCCAGTTAATAAATTTCTTAACTTGGGCATCCTCCTCAGGAGTAAGCCCCAAACCTTAATCCCTAATACTGGGTCTCCTTTTCAGGAATAAGACTCAGTCATAATCTTGGGCTTCCTTTTCAGGAGTAAGCCCCAAAATCCCCTAATCCTGGGCCTCCTTTTCAGGAGTAAGTCCCAGTCATAATCCTGGGTCTCCTTTTCAGGAATAAGATTCAGTCATAATCTTGGGATTCCTTTTCAGGAGTAAGCCCCAAATCTCCTAACATGGGATTCCATTTCAGGAATAAGACTCAGTAATAACCTTGGGCCTCCTTTTCAGGAGTAAGTCCCAGTCATAATCCTGGGTCTCCTTTTCAGGAATAAGATTCAGTCATAATCTTGGGCTTCTTTTTCAGGAGTAAGCCCCAAAATCCCCTAATCCTGGGCCTCCTTTTCAGGAGTAAGTCCCAGTCATAATCCTGGGTCTCCTTTTCAGGAATAAGATTCAGTCATAATCTTGGGCTTCCTTTTCAGGAGTAAGCCCCAAATCTCCTAACCTGGGTTTCCTTTTCAGGAATAAGACTCAGTCATAACCTTGGGTCTCCTTTTCAGGAATAAGCCCCAAGTCCCCTTAAATTTCTCTTAACCAGTCATAATTTACCTTTGATTTGGGTTTCCTTTTTAGGAGTAAAACCCAATCATAAGTCCCCTCCTAACTTGGGCATCCTCCTTAGGAATAAGCCCCAAGATTAGAGTATTCAAATATCCATGAAGCACATATAACTTTATAGACCCTGTTCATGGATTTTCTCCCTAATAGTAAATCTTAAACCTTCATCTATCTGGGCAGTCATCCATACATAAGCCCCAAATAAATTCTTATGATTGCATCTTTCAGGGCACAATTGTCTAAATTTTACCAATACCTCTTGTTTCTCACACCGAGAATGACTCACGTGAGCTTAGAGTGTAAAAGTAATTATGACATTCATCTTTGAGCCATCAATCATAAACATCATACTCCATTTCTCGAACTACGTGGGTTCTGATTCCTTTTCCAAAACAAAGGATACGTAGGTAGCCCATTTATGGGTTTGATCCCAACTTTGAAATAATCTATGTCCTTCTGAATGACGATAAACTTCAAGTGCCCCACTGAGTGGCTTTTTTGGCCCAAGGGTCCAAACAAATAAGAAGAACATCACTTTAACTTGGTTAAGGATTCACGTCGGGTTCACCATTTTTGTTTCGCACGGAATCCGGGGATGACCTCCTAGAAGGGAGATTCAAACGTTTCGATCGGTTTCTAACGGGTTTGTTCGTAGAACCGGAAACATCCAATGATTCCACATCCGTTTGGACCTACTTTCCAAAGGAAGGCGCTCATTAGCTTGTGGACTAATAAGGCTTAGGAATTTGCATTGGTCGAGAGGATGGGAGGTCGGAATCATCACACCTTTTTGAGGGGAATTATTGTCTACTCCGGGACTCTCTTTATAGATTTAAGTTATGTTCGTGAATCCTTATTACATTACCAAGTATAAAATGTGCTTTCCTTTAGTTTTAATAATCAATGATTAAATATGCAAGAAATATAGAGAATCTTTTATATGTATTCGAGGTTCTTCATCAATAGAGAATCATCTATATCTGTTTAGAGATTCTTGGTCAATGGTATCCTTCAAAACATTTATATAAAAGTCTCTTGGTCATTATGATGACCAGGCTGGTTTTAAAGCCACTCAGTGGGGCACTTAAAGTTTATCGTCATTCAGAAGGACAGAGATTATTTCAAAGTTGGGATCGAACCCACAAATGGGCTACCTACGTATCCTTTGTTTTGGAAAAGGAATCATAACCCACGTAGTTCGAGAAATGGAGTATGATGTTTATGATTGATGGCTCAAAGATGAATGTCATAATTACTTTTACACTCTAAGCTCACGTGAGTCATGCTCGGTGTGAGAAACAAGAGGTATTGGTAAAATTTAGACAATTGTGCCATGAAAGATGCAATCATAAGAATTTGTTTGGGGCTTATGTGTGGATGACTGCCCAGATAGATGAAGGTTTAGGATTTACTTTTAGGGAGAAAATCCATGAACAGGGTCCATAAAGTTATATGTGCTTCATGGAGACTGGAATACTCTAATCTTGGGGCTTATTCCTAAGGAGGATGCCCAAGTTAGGAGGGGACTTATGATTGGGTTTTACTCCTAAAAAGGAAACCCAAATCAAAGGTAAATTATGACTGGTTAAGAGAAATTTAAGGGGACTTGGGGCTTATTCCTGAAAAGGAGACCCAAGGTTATGACTGAGTCTTATTCCTGAAAAGGAAACCCAGGTTAGGAGATTTGGGGCTTACTCCTGAAAAGGAAGCCCAAGATTATGACTGAATCTTATTCCTGAAAAGGAGACCCAGGATTATGACTGGGACTTACTCCTGAAAAGGAGGCCCGTGATTATGGGATTTTGGGGCTTACTCCTGAAAAGGAAGCCCAAGATTATGACTGAATCTTATTCCTGAAAAGGAGACCCAGGATTATGACTGGGACTTACTCCTGAAAAGGAGGCCCAAGGTTATTAATGAGTCTTATTCCTGAAAAGGAAACCCAGGTTAGGAGATTTGGGGCTTACTCCTGAAAAGGAAGCCCAAGATTATGATTGAATCTTATTCCTGAAAAGGAGACCCAGGATTATGACTGGGACTTACTCCTGAAAAGGAGGCCCAGGATTAGGGGATTTTGGGGCTTACTCTTGAAAAGGAATCCCAAGATTATGACTGAGTCTTATTCCTGAAAAGGAGACCCAGGATTAGGGATTAAGGTTTGGGGCTTACTCCTGAGGAGGATGCCCCAGTTAAGGGACTTGATTGTGGCTTACTCCTGAGGAGGATGCCCAAGTTAAGGAATTTATTAACTGGGGATTATTCTTAAAAGAGGAGACCCGAGATTAGGGATTAAGGTTTGGGGCTTACTCCTGAGAAGGATGCCCATATTTGATGTTGGGGCTTATTCCTATGAAGGATGCCCAAGATTAGAGGACTTGATAGGGGCTTACTCCTGAGGAGGATGCCCAAGATTGGGAACTTTAAGAATTTGGGGCTTACTCCTGAGGAAGATGCCCAGATTAAAGGTTTTATAACTGGGGATTATTCCTGAAAAGGAGACCCAGATTATGATTCTCTCATCTTAAAGGATGAGGTTGAATGAATGAACTCTCCATATTTAGTGACATAAGGATATTTAAATCACTATACTTTGAGAGAGATTCCACAGAATTCCTTTCAGATAAGAAAGTCAAATCAAGAAATCATGCCATAAATGGCTTTAAAGAGTGTCTTGAAGACTGAATCTTAAAAAAGAAAGGTGTGATGGCTTAAGAGGGGTAAAAATGGGCAAGATGGGCACCCAAAAAGATAGGGGCGCGCAAGTCTTGAAAGGCGCGCAAGTCTTCCGTGGGCGCACAAGTGTTGGTCGCGCAGGTATTCCTGCGCGACACATGGTGTACTTGCGCGATTTTTAAACAGCATTGAAATACTTGAGCGAATCTTTTTTAAACCCTTTAGAATCCTCTTGAGGTTCTTCCAGAAAAGGGACGCGCAAGTTATATTGAAGGAAATAAGTCGGCGTGAAAGTGTTTGATAAGTTTCAACACTTAGGCCTTCTTTCTTCTCTTCAGATCTTCCGTTCTAGGTATGAAATTACCTTAGAAGTGTTCCGGAAGCTTTGAGAAGAGACTTGGGCGTTGGGAGCTTCAATCCGAGTTTCTGGAAAAAGATACCCTCGAATGGGGGGCCCACAGGGTCTATTTATAGGCAAAATAAGATCCCGGGCGGTTACCGGGCGGTTACCAATTAGGTCGCGCAAGTCACCTGCGCGACCAAGGTAGCCGCGCAAGTACACTTGCGCGCCAGTTAGATAACTTGCGCGGTGAGGTTGTTGTTGATCATTTCTTCATGCCTTTGTCGATTTTTGATGTTTTCTTCAAAGGTTGAATCACTTTGAGCTCAGATATTCCCTTTTCCGAACTTTAGATTCTGTGACGAAAGGAGCGTCAACACTTACTCTCTAATAATGTTCATATTCCACTATCATTTATTCCATTTACATCTTTCAAAACCACACATTCTATATATATTTTATCTTATTGTAGTTAAATATTACGTAAATTTTTTTTCAATATAAACAATATTGATGTTCTTTATTAATCTTGATGTATAGTTTTGTCTTCTTGAAAGTAATCATTGAACGTATTGTCGTCCGAATGCATGGGTAAGTACTAGTTATTGATTAATTTATACATTTATCATTTGTTTTAAATTCTAGTTTAATCATTCATTAATAAAAATCATGAGATATTATCTTTTTCCTCTTTTTTCACAAAAATATAATAAATATATTGATTAATTTTCAAAAAAAAGCATTCTAAATAATCATCCAGAGGTGTCGTAACGCCCGACCCCAGTTACCTATAGTTGGTGCATTATTACAAAACATTGGCATGATCACAAGAAAGATCAAATCTCTAAAGACCGATTAGTTTAGTAGCCTTGGAAACCTTAGATATATTCATAAGTCTAACATTACATCATTAAAATGAAAACTACAACAACATAGTCTCCATAGTCCACACTCATATCCCCACATACTATCCCTGCAGGTCATTCATAAATTACTTCTTCACATCCTTGAAAATATATAACATTGAATGGGGTGAGCTCAGATTCTGACTAAGGATAACAATATAGCGAACACATTCATAAATAAACCGAAACATTTAAGAAATTGTATTACTAAAACAAAATCCTTTTAAACATGAACTTCAGCATAATATGGAAAGGATAAAATGGAATAATTCCATTTACTTATTCACAAGGATATTATACTAGTTGAATAATCACATGAAATATCAATAAAAACTTTCATAATGATGGAATGCATAATCCCAGGCAATCATAACCACGTAGCCAAGGCCTCCTTCAAAGACAACAAAAAAGATTTTGTCAAGGCCTCGTGCCAAGACACTAGTTTGTATCATGAGACCTATCGATGCATTGAGGAGCTATAGCGGGTTCCACCCATCACTTATTAAGTCCAATGAATTCCTCATATGAACAAGTTTAAACATAACATAAACATTTGTATTAAAACTAGCATACGAAATGTCAATACATTCACCATAAACCAGGAATGGTATAAAAATAACACATCCACAGTCAAACATATCAAAAAACAGTCAATACAATATGGAAGTTTTGTTTCATAATAAATCAACATCAAATAAGCATAAAATCCATCAAAGGATGTTGACATAGATGAAATCAAAAGTATTTGAGAGAAATATCTCTTTTTTTTGGAATCATTTAAAAATCACATAATTATAAAAGAAAACATTTTCTTTTAAAATATTCTTATAGGCTTGTAAGGGAAGATTCAATGATTTTATAATGGCAGAAAATAGCCGCACCCACCGTTTAAGTTAAAAAAAGACATTCTTACCTTAATTCTGTCAAAAAGTTTTAAAATGAACTTGTTTGGAAAACCACAAAAAGATTCCTTTATAAACTTATTATAAAAAGTCAACAAGGGTATAAATGACTTTATCCCATAGTCGTTAAAATAGTAGGAATGATTTGAAATTCATTTTTATGAAACAAGGATGTGGATGATAAAGAGGTACCAGTAGATAATCACGTATAAACAACCTCAGATAATGAAGAGATTGTAAAATAAACCCTTACCTTGTACTTTTTCTTGGTTGAGGGTTGGTTAACCTCCTTTATAATGGTGAAATAATTGTTATTGAATTATTCAGGAATCATATACATTAATATGATATCATATATGTTCTTTTAACATTGATTTGTTAATAGCATCATAGTATTATCGCCGTTTCGGGTGTTAATTGATTCATTTTCCTTTGTCTTTTTTGTTACGTAAGCCACGTTTGTTATGGATAGGTTGTATCTTTTTCATATCCAGAATGATATCACATCCTTAAATATTAATTTTAATCATCCAATAAAATTTAGTCTTGAATGGAAACGATGGAGAATGATTCTCAGCGCGTTCGTGGAGACAGTAATCCGTACGTACGCACGAGCGACAATATCACTCTTTTGATATTAATATAATATATAATTGGATGGTATATCATATAGAAAGAATCATTATCATGTTATATTTATTATTTATATGAATTATACATCATTATTAAATCCATCTAAATAATAATATATTGAATAACAATTACGCCACAACGTGGAGACGGTAGGTCGTACGTACGCTCGTATGGTGACATGTCATTCAATGGATGGATAGAATAATGAATTTGTTTGTTCGATAATTAAAATAACATCACAGTATATAGAAGATTCTGGAGTTATTATTTTACAACTGAAATAACAATGATAGAAGAAGTTGAAGAAGAAATGAACATTAAAGAGGGTGGTGAAGACGTTACCTCTTCTTCAGGTTCTTCCTTTTGATTTGATCAAAAGGGCTCCATAGGGTGGCTTTATAATCAAACTAAGGCCTCTAAGATGATGTGAGAAATGTTGGGAGAGTATTGGGGCAGAGTTTGGCTGAGCTAAATGGATTTGAAGGTGTGAATTAATGAGAAGGGGGAGTTCCCTTTTATAAGATGGGTGAGGGGCATCTTAGGAAAAACATAAAGTATCTATATATATTTTAAACATGGAATTTTTCTGCATACGTGTCACCACCAGAGACAGCCACGCCTCCAATGTGCAAAAACTACTTAATTTCCTCCTCCGCATTCTCCGACTCCAAACCCCGACCCTCCCGCGTATCCACCGCCCGACGATTACCTCCCATGTATCCACTACCCAACGATTAGGGTTTCAGCTCCTCCGCTAAAATCCCACACTTCCATATCTACGGCTACCTCTGCCTCAACAGTTGGATCTAAAATATATCACATCAGTTCCGATCCTCCTCTTCTCCGACTAATCCATGTCCCTCCCAATGACGGTCATCGGCTACTCTGACTAAGGTACATCGTGCTTCAGCATCTCTATCCAGATCCCCAAAACCATCTTATTTCCCACCTGATGAGGTAGAAACTAATGAAAATACTTTGGATTTCGAACTACATTTAGGGTTTTCTGAGACTAAGGTACATCGCGCATCATCCTTCTGTACCATGAACAGGTGACCTATTCCGTATTCTAATATTGGTTAACCCGTCAAAAAGCTACGCTTTGAATTTAATTTCTTTTTATCCATCTTCAATACTTACCAAATCATTGTCCTCGCAACTGCTGTTAATTTCTACTGATAATTTCTGTGTATACCTCAATATACACAGTAGAACGTTTAATTTCTTCTACAACATTATTTATTATTTAAACCCTATTTTATTGTTTCCCAACTGTTGTGAATTACTCTTGCATAACCTTTGTTCAATATTATCTATTTATGCAGTCCTATTTCTCTACTTTAAAGATTGGTATAGTTTCTGTGTAATTAGTTATTTATTGAACCTTACATTTCTTTGTTCCTTCACAGCAACACAACTACGCACAAGCAACCTATTCCATATTCTGCCGTTGTTTAACTCATCAAAAATCTACGGTTTGAATTTAATTTCTGTATATCCATCTCCACTACTTACCAAAGCTTCGTCCATGCAACTACTGTTAATTTCTGCGGATAATTTCTTTGTATACATCATTATACACAATGGAAAAATTTCATCACCTACAACACTATTTATTTTTTAAACCCTATTTAATTGTTTCGCAATCGTTGCCAATTACCCTTGCCTAACCTTTTTGCAATATTATCTGTTTATGCAGTCCTATTTCTCTACATTAATTATTGTTACAATTTTTGTGTAATTAGTTATTTATTGCACCTTAAATTTCTTCGTACCTTCACAGCAACACAACTAGGACATTAACTTTCTTTGTAAGCAAATGAGGATGCATGTGCATTAATTATATGTGTACTTTAATCCATTGACCAGAAGAAACTCATTCGACTACAAAAGTAACAGTAAGACTGAAAAATTAATCTTATCCTTTATGCTGGTTAAATCATTGGAATGTGTACTAATATGAATGGAAAATTTACTCACGTTTTCCATGGTTCAACAACACCAGTACCTACTGCAAGGTATGTTATCTTTTTTCCATTAGGATATCTATCCATTAAATAATACAATATATTGATAACAGGTTTAAATTACAGTACTAAACTATTAGAGTACTTAATCCTATTTCAATAGGATTAAGTCTCATTTTTTTGATGTCATCTATGTTATTATATTATATGTTTGTGAGTAAAACTGTACAACCAACCGTAGCACTTACTATAAGCCAAATCTAAGTACCACTTGATTGCAGCAATTACATGATCTATGCTATATGCACAATACAACAATTTAGTATAGAGAAATATTAGTACTGATGATTTTTTCTTTGAAAAATCATAACTATAATGGTTTCCATTATATTCCTCATATTATACATATTCTGTTGGCGATCACAACACTGTTTAGCATGGTAATGTGGTCCTGTTCGGTTACATAACAAAAAAATAAATACATAAACTGAACAAATATGCACTCCCATCAAGATATAAAGACGCACGATTTTGAAGAAGATTACTACGACAAAAACGTCATTCAGGTTGTCTTCTAAATACTGTCCACTACTTAAATAGTTTCATTATTTATGAATCAAAAACTTACATGTTTACTATATTACCATATCGATAGGTAGAATGACCACTGAAAACATTGCTGCACCTGAACCTGTGACGCCATATGAGAGGAGACAAACACAAAGGGGTATGTCTTCATTACCCATTACTTTTTCATCTCTGATCAAAATAGCCAAACTTTAAATTAATACTGTTTAAAAAAATACAATGTTGTCTGATAAGGTATAATATAATAGTAATGGCAGTTTTACGTTAATAATGCCTATAAGAAATTGTCTTACACCAGAACTGGTTACACCAGCAACTGACATTGTATTACGTCGCTGCATTCCATTATCATCTTTATCCATCAACGGTTAGTTCTGCTTACTGTCTCCCATTTAATTATTTTTGATTACTATCTAAAAATATATTAACCATGTATTATACAACTATGTCATTCCCTGTTCCACAGTCCCTCAAGATTATTCAGAATTATCAATGATATATGACGGATCAAATAAAAAAAATGACCAAACACCACGATACGACATGGGCTTTCTTTCTGTGAACATTTATGCATTTAAACTTCTGTTACATTTATTGTGAATACTATTACAGTTTCACAACATACAATCCAAATATCAATCTTACAAGGTACGGATTCAAATGGTTGTACTATTAGGGAGTCCAATGATGCATCCTCATCACAGTAAGCACCAAAAAACCCACTACGTGTAGTCTCTATATGGTAAAATATTCACTCTTATGAATACTACATCTTTTTTGAACAGTGTTAATTATACTACAACCGAAAACTACATTATTCTATCATCCACAGGTATGTTTCACATTACAAGTATCATATCAGATTTATTATGTATAAATCCCTTCATAAATACGCCCATTTTAATATTGTCTAACATATTGACATATCGTTTCTTCCAAAGGAGATATTACTAACCATGCAGGATTCACAGAATCAACTGATGAACAAGTTTCAATGAGAGGTACATATAGGGATACTACTTCAACGACCTCTAAGATATATCCTGCAATCAACAATGAAGGTATGTCAAATTGGACATACTATTACCAACATTAAGCTTTTTAACTCTCTATATTATAATACTAAATATTCAGCAATAGCAAATAACTTGATGATTAATGATGCAGCTATGTCGATACATCATCAAACTGCTGAACAAACAGGTGGTTTACAATAACTAAACACATTTACTACTACACAGATTCTGTGTATAATTTAATTTTAACCATACTCTATATTTTTCATTTCATATTATATATTCCAATCCTTTTCTCTTCAAAATATTTCGACTGCAGAGACCCTTCGAACATATGTGAAAACTACGGTTCAACCTTCTTGTTTAAAGAGAGGAATAAAAAATATAGCCACAAACATGTCCCCCATTACTCAATATGTTGCTCACTGGGAAAAATAGATTTACAGCCTTTTCCTGCTTGTCATGAATACCTTAGAACTCTTCTATTCAGTAAAAGTTCCCCAACTTCTAAATCATTCCACGATCACATGCACATATACAACTCTATTTTTTGTCACGACCCGCCCTCGGGGCCCGTGCCGTGACTACCCCAAGCCCGCCTTCCATAGGCCAGGGGCTGGTGAGTAGCACCAAGGCGTAAATCCCAGTAAAAAGGGAAGGCATTGCCTTTGTAAAGTAAACAAACACCACAGAGTAAGCAAGCGGAAAGTAAACACTAAGCAAAAGCTGAGTACAACTGAAAGTGCGGAAAAGTAATATGGGCCAGTATACAAACCCAAACTGAAAGTAAAGTACAACTCGAAAAGGAAAACAGCAACTGTAAAGTAAGGCCGCTACACCGAGCTGTCCACTGGAGATCCCACCTGAAGGGTGGGTACAGATAGCTCCACTGCTCCACGGGTCCCGCCGTCCGCTCCGAACACGTCCTGCCCAGTGGTCCACCTCCAGGTATCGTCCTGCTCTGCAAGCCTCAGCCAAGATCAACGCTGTCCTTCGTCTGCAACCAACACAACTTAGTGCGGGCATAGCCCGTGCAGGGGTGAGTATAAGATACTCAGTAGGGACCCCGAGACCCCCGAAGGTCTCCCGAAATCCTCAAAGGATAAACCACAAAGGAAAGTACAATCACGAAGTAACAACCGACACTGCTTAGGTATATGCCCATACATATACCTAAGTCATCAATTTCAAATATGCTCCAACCTCCAAGCCCAAGTACAACTCAGTCTACATAGGAAAGTAAACGTATTCCACACAAGAAAGCAAAACGTAATCCACACAGGATAGCACAACACAATCCATACAGGAAAGCAACAGGATTCAGCTCACACAGGTATACTTCTTCGATAGACGATAAAGATGATCACTGATCCATCTAAGTCGTCGGACCCACGAAGGATCGATAGGTAACTAACTCCCGCAAAAGACCCACACAGGATCGGGCCCACACAGGACCTGTAGGTGCTGGTTCACACAGGACCGCTGAGCGCAAAGACCCACACAGGATCAGACCCACACAGGATCGGGCCCACACAGGACTTGTAGCATTGATCCACGTAGGATCGCTGAGTGCTGTAGTCGTCGTCGTCGAATCCACACAGGATCGGGCCCACACAGGGCCTGTAGCACTGATCCACGCAGGATCGCTGACTGCTGTAGTCGTCGTCGTCGAATCCACACAGGATCTCTGTACTGTCGTCGTCGCAGTCACAGTAGGAGTAGCAGTAGCAGTAGTAGCCACAGTCGCAGCCAGCACTAGGGTTCCCGCACACAACAAGCTCGTTCGGAGGGTCTGCTCCACGACCCGAGAGACTGATACATCAACTGTCACAAAGTCCAGAGTTGATGTATCCAAAAGTTCCGTATCGTCACCAGGAACTCAACGCAATAGACGGCGCGTCGATCGGACGCCCGGTCTGAGAGTTATTGGCATTTTCGTCCCTGGGGTCCGGTTGGTTTTTAAGGCAAAACCAACCCAACCGTACTCCAACTACGTCCAAACCTTGAGCGGAGTATGCCAAAAGATCCGTCTCACTAAGAGGAACTCAACAAAGCTGACGGCACGTCATTCGGACGTCCGTAGCTCAAGATATGAGCGTTTCCGCACCGAGGGCCCGGTTGGTTTCGTGCACGAACCAACCCGGCCGAACTCAAAGTATTCCGAAACTTTGAGTGCGTTAAACCAAATCGACCGTCTCGATCCAAGGATCGCATCGCCGCTGACGGTTCGTCAATCGGACGTCCAGACTGAAAGATATCAGCCTTTCCGTCTCACACCCACCCTGGGAAACTTACCAGGAGGTCACCCATCCTGATCACTACTCTAGGCCAAGCATGCTTAACTACGGAGTTTTAACCACGTAGGCTCCCGAAAAGGAAGGTGTGCCTTGAGTATAGTATACCGAAACGACCGTCTCGATCCAAGGATCGCTACGCAACTGACGGTTCGTCGATCGGATGTCTGCAGCTCGAGTTATGGGCATTTGAATCCAAACCGCTTGGTAACGGGGGTTTCGGGCCCGGGCCGTCCCGGCCCGAGACCCCCCGGTTGGCCCGAACCGGGTCGACCTGACCCGGCCTGGCGGACCGGCCGGGCTTGCCGGTTCGGCGCAAGCCAGCGCGCTGGGCGCGCTGCCAGCTCGGCCGAAGGCCGAGCTGCTGGAAAACGGGGGGCCGCCTGCCCCCCTTTGTGAAACCGGCCCCCCTCACAATGGGGGGCCATTAAGGCTGGCCGGGGGAAATTATTTCCCCCTGTTTTCTCCCGTCCAGCCGGCCCGACCTGGCCGGCCGGTTCTTTCTCAACGGGACCGGCAAAGGCTGGTCCCCCTTCCGGCTTTCAACACCGGCGGCCTGGCTGGCCGCCGGTCTTCTCATTCCGCCACGTCCCGGAACCGGTCGCAACCTTCATCGTCCGGCGCGGTGCGACGGCACCGCGCCCCTCCGCCGCAGCCCCGCTCCGGCCGCGGCGCCTTTGGTTTTCCTTCGACGTGGCCCGACGGCGTCGTGTCAATGAAATTCTTTCCACGGTGCGGCGCGACGGCATCGCGCAATAATTGTCGTGCGATTCCCACGTGGTGCGACGGCACCACGTTATCTCGTTCCATCCGCAGGAAACAATCAAGAACAAAGGAGAGGGGTTCGGCCGTGTTTGTGCGGTCCGGCCCCCCTCTCGTTAACGATAACATTTAATCGTTTATTCTCGAAGTTCGTCAAGCTAGAACCAAGAATGGAAATAATTAATTAAAACAACAACAAACCCCTACCTTGGGTATAAGTTCGAAGATCGTCAACGACCTGCGGAAGAAAACGTCGCGGAGGTCGAGGCGTCGCGGTAGTCGTTCGTCAAATCCGATGACGAAGAGAAACGTCCGAAGAGATACGTCGTTGGCGAAGATCACCACGGTCGGTGACTTCTCCCTTGTCGAGGAGGAAGATGAAGAAGAGAAGAGCGGCGTTCTTCGTTGGAGCTTGAGCGTTCTTCGTCAAGCTTGTGCGTTCTTCGTCAAAGTTTGAAGAAGAAGGGAAAGCTCTCAAATCCTCTCATGAAACAAAGAGACTAACCAAAATAATAAATTAAGCTCACACTTAATTTATTAACACAACACCAACCTTTGAAATTCAAGAGTTTGAAATTCAAAACTTAAATTAAACTCACTTATTAATGACATAAGATATAACTTAAGTTCACATCATTAATTGTGAGTTGGGGGGTTAGAGGATATGAAGGGGTGGGGTTCGTGTGGGCCCCACCACCCTCTTAACCTCCCAAGGGATGTTGGGTTGTCACCCAACTTCCACCCAAAGGATAAAAACACTTAAGGAAAGATAAAAATAAAAATTGAAGTTAAATTTTTATTTTAACATTCACAATTTTATTTTTACATCTTCCCTCGTGTAAACGCATCTCCGGAATAGGCGTTCTTAAACAAAAATCGGCGCTGCGAGTTCATCGGTGTCCTCGGATTTCAATTCCGAGCACCGGATCAAAAGTTAGGAATTCCCGCTCGTTCGTTCACTGAACGTACCCGAGCCAAACTTCGGAAATTAATTCCCGGCACTCCGGGCCTCGGAATCAGGTGCCGTCAGAAACCGCGCTCTTGTAAAATTTCCAAAGAAAATTAAGAAAAAATTTCCCTTGAATTTTACGGGTCTTTATATTACTCCCACCTCAGGGATTTACGTCCCCATAAAGATACATCAAAACTAGGGAAACAAATGAGGGTACTGAGCACGCATCTGAGCCTCCCGCTTCCATGTGCTCTCCTGGAGATTCCCGTGCTGCCATCTGATGCGCACAAGAGGAATCGATCGCCCACGTAGGACCCGCTCCTGTCGATCCTCTATCTCCACTGGGACCTCCGTAAAAGTCGCCCCGTCGTCAACGTCAATCTCCCCATGGTCAATGATGTGCGTCGGATCGTGCACGTATCTCCTCAGCTGGGATACGTGGAAGACGTCGTGCAGCCGGTGCAACTGAGGTGGCAGAGCCAGGCGATAAGCCACCTCGCCAACCCTGCTGAGGACCTGGAAGGTTCCGATGAAGCGCGGAGATAACTTGCCGCCTCGGCCAAATCTACGAATACCACGTCGAGGTGAGACCCGCAAGAAGACGTGGTCACCATCTTCGAACATAGAGACATCCCAAGCACTCCACTGAGCCCTGCTCTCTGATGGGTAAGAAGTGTGCCGACTTGGTGAGTCGGTCAACAATCACCCAGATGGAGTCGTGACCTCTGGAAGTGCGTGGAAGTCCAGTCACGAAGTCCATAGATAAGCCGTCCCACTTCCACTCCGGAACCTCTAAGGGATGTACCAAGCCTGCTGGTACCTGATGCTCTGCCGACAACTATCTGACCACACAAAGGGTTTCCCCTTCCCCCTTAACGTACGGCAAAGCTGCAAAGATTTCTCCTTTGTCGAAAAGTGAAATCCGGTCTCATCCCCTGGATGAACCACGTTCCTTGCCTAAAACAGTCAATCCCGTCATGATTAGTTAATTCATGGCATGGATGACGTCGTAAGGCCTCGACGCTGCTACCAAGAGATCCAACCGTTACTCTCGCCTCCAAGGGTTGAGTCACACTGTCGGCATCAGTGTTTGGTCACTGGGTTTCCTCCAGTACGAATCTCGCAAGTCAGGGTCAAGTCAACAGTTTTTAACCGACACCTCTTAGTAAAGACAAACAAAAGACAAGAAAACAAAAGTCACAAAGGCAAGTGTCTTTTATTACTTCAACTTAAAGAACAAGGTCACAAAGAAACACAAACTACGAAGCTAGAGGCATTATGGGCAAAGGCCTCTATGCCTGGAGCTAGTCCCGCACTAGTCCACCCGCTTCCGGAGCTCCATGATCGTAAGCTTCTGCTGCCTGAAGCTGTGCTCTCCCCTGAGGTCGGGGTGGACCTCCTGGTGGTGGTGGTGGTAGAGCCTCGAAGCGTCGCCCACCACCTGCTGCTCGGCCAGCTCCTCTGCCTCGTCCTCCTGCTCCCTGCGGACTGCCACGGTCGAACCTCTGCCTCTGCCTAGGTGGTTCCTCAACCATCTGCTGCTCCTCTGCATGGCGGGCCGGGCAGTCACGAGCCATGTGGCCTTGCCCGCCACATGCATAGCACTGTCTTCCACTCGAAAGACTGGCTCCGCGCTGTGTGCCCCGCACTGCTGAGCCAGTGTCCTGAGGTCGTTTGCCTGAAGGTCTGGTCTGTCTGGACCCCTGAGTCATCCGTCGACTGCCAGCTGCAGATGAATCTGCCACGTGCCGCCCTGCGGTGGGTCGCTGCGCTGGTGTAGACTCAGCAAGGAAGCTCTCAATCAGAAGGGCACGCTCCATTACTCCTGTCTGAGTCGGTATGCTGAGGGAGATCAGCGATGCCCTGATCTCATGTCTCAAACCCTGCTCGAAGGTCCGGGCCCGGAAGAATGGGTCCCGTACCATGTCGTTCGAGTAGTGCGAGAGATCGGTAAATCTCGCCGAGTATTGAGCGACCGTCATGCTGCCCTGCCGCAGCTGAAGAAGCTCCTGGATACGCACCGCACGAAGGGTGGCTGGGACGAACTCCGAGCGGAAGATTCTCTCAAAGTCCGTCCAAATTAGAGATGCCTCATCGTGCACCTGGAGCATCAGGCTCCACCATCGTCCTGCTGCTGCGTGTAGTAGGCTCGCAGCGAGAATCACCATGAGGTCTGCTGGTGTCCTCACTAGCCTAAACACACGTACCACTGCCTCCAGCCAGTCCTCGGCTGCCTGGGGATCCGTCTCCCCGCGAAACCTGGGTGGTCGCTGGTGCTGAAACTCATGCAGTGCACTGAGGCGACGTGCATCGTCAGCGGCTGGCGCTGGAAGCATCGGGGGCTCGGCGGTTAGAGCTACTGCAGGTGCCACAGCTGACAAAGGGCCCTGCACCGAGGCCTCGTCGCTCGGTGGGCTGTCGTCACACTCGACTCTCGGAACCCTAGCTGGCTGCCGTCGTGGGGCCATCCTGAAAGGAAACAGGTGCGCCATGGACAAACAGTATACCTGGTGAGCTGACATAAAGAAATCACAAGGAAAACTTTGAAACACACACACAATCAATGTTTTCGTGCATTAAGTCGGAAATCAGAAGTCAGGGTCCTGGTGTACGGATACGTCGGCCGCCGCACCAACACTGGACTCCCTGGACTGATAACCACACTCAATACGCTAAACATTATTGCTTCACATAGAAAGATCAGAGTTCGCAGTAGAACCGAACTCCTCTGATACCAATTTGTCACGACCCGCCCTCGGGGCCCGTGCCGTGACTACCCCAAGCCCGCCTTCCATAGGCCAGGGGCTGGCGACTAGCACCAAGGTGTAAATCCCAGTAAAAAGGGAAGGCATTGCCTTTGTAAAGTAAACAAACACCACAGAGTAAGCAAGCGGAAAGTAAACACTAAGCAAAAGCTGAGTACAACTGAAAGTGCAGAAAAGTAATATGGGCCAGTATACAAACCCAAACTGAAAGTAAAGTACAACTCGAAAAGGAAAACAGCAACTGTAAAGTAAAGCCGCTACACCGAGCTGTCCACTGGAGATCCCACCTGAAGGGTGGGTACAGATAGCTCCACTGCTCCACGGGTCCCGCCGTCCGCTCCGAACACGTCCTGCCCAGTGGTCCACCTCCAGGTACCGTCCTGCACTGCAAGCCTCAGCCAAGATCAACGCTGTCCTTCGTCTGCAACCAACACAACGTAGTGCGGGCATAGCCCGTGCAGGGGTGAGTATAAGATACTCAGTAGGGACCCCGAGACCCCCGAAGGTCTCCCGAAATCCTCAAAGGATAAACCACAAAGGAAAGTACAATCACGAAGTAACAACCGACACTGCTTAGGTATATGCCCATACATATACATAAGTCATCAATTTCAAATACGCTCCAACCTCCGAGCCCAAGTACAACTCAGTCCACATAGGAAAGTAAACGTATTCCACACAGGAAAGCAAAACGTAATCCACACAGGATAGCACAACACAATCCACACAGGAAAGCAACAGGATTCAGCTCACACAGGTATACTTCTTTGATAGACGATAAAGATGATCACTGATCCATCTAAGTCGTCGGACCCACGAAGGATCGATAGGTAACTAACCCCCGCAAAAGACCCACACAGGATCAGGCCCACACAGGACCTGTAGGCGCTGGTTCACACAGGACCGCTGAGCGCAAAGACCCACACAGGATCAGACCCACACAGGATCGGGCCCACACAGGACCTGTAGCACTGATCCACGTAGGATCGCTGAGTGCTGTAGTCATCGTCGTCGAATCCACACAGGATCGGGCCCACACAGGACCTGTAGCACTGATCCACGCAGGATCGCTGAGTGTTGTAGTCGTCGTCGTCGAATCCACACAGGATCTCTGTACTGTCGTCGTCGCAGTCACAGTAGGAGTAGCAGTAGCAGTAGTAGCCACAGTCGCAGCCAGCACTAGGGTTCCCGCACACAGCAAGCTCGTTCGGAGGGTCCGCTCCACGAGCCGAGAGGCTGATACATAAACTGTCACAAAGTCCAGAGTTGATGTATCCAAAAGTTCCTTATCGTCAACAGGAATTCAACGCAATAGACGGCGCGTCGATCGGACGCCCGGTCTGAGAGTCATTGGCATTTTCGTCTCTGGGGCCCGGTTGGTTTTTAAGGAAAAACCACCCCAACCGTACTCCACCTGCGTCCAAACCTCGGGCGGAGTATGCCAAAAGATCCGTCTCACTAAGAGGAACTCAACAAAGCTGACGGCACGTCATTCGGATGTCCGTAGCTCAAGATATGAGCGTTTCCGCACCGAGGGCCCGGTTGGTTTCGTGCACGAACCAACCCGGCCGAACTCAAAGTATTCCGAAACTTTGAGTGCGATAAACCAAATCGACCGTCTCGATCCAAGGATCGCATCGCCACTGACGGTTCGTCAATCGGACGTCCAGACTGAAAGATATCAGCCTTTCCGTCTCACACCCACCCTGGGAAACTTCCCAGGAGGTCACCCATCCTGATCACTACTCTAGGCCAAGCACGCTTAACTACGGAGTTTTAACCACGTAGGCTCCTGAAAAGGAAGGTGTGCCTTGAGTATAGTATACCGAAACGACCGTCTTGATCCAAGGATCGCTACACAACTGACGGTTCGTCGATCAGATGTCTGCAGCTCGAGTTATGGGCATTTGAATCCAAACCGCTCGGTAACGGGGGTTTCGGGCCCGGGCCGTCCCGGCCCGAGACCCCCCCGGTTGGCCCGAACCGGGTCGACCCGCCCCGGCACGGCCCGGCCCGGCGCGGCCTGGCCCGACCCGGCCTGGCCTGGCGGACAGGCCAGGCTTGCCGGTTCGGCGCAAGCCAGCGCGCTGGGCGCGCTGCCGGCTCGGCCGAAGGCCGAGCTGCTGGAAAATGGGGGGCCGCCTGCCCCCCTTTGAGAAACTGGCCCCCCTCACAATGGGGGGCCATTAAGGCTGGCCGGGGGAAATTATTTCCCCCGGTTTTCTCCCGTCCGGCCGGCCCGACCTGGCCGGCCGGTTCTTTCTCAACGGGACCGGCAAAGGCCGGTCCCCCTTCCGGCTTTCAACACCGGCGGCCCGGCTGGCCGCCGGTCTTCTCGTTCCGCCGCGTCGCGGAACCGGTCGCAGCCTTCATCGTCCGGCACGGTGAGACGGCACCGCGCCCCTCCGCCGCGGCCCCGCTCCGGCCGCGGCGCCTTCGGTTTTCCTTCGACGTGGCCCGACAGCGTCGTGTCAATGAAATTCTTTCCACGGTGCAGCGCGACGACATCACGCAATAATTGCCGTGCGATTCCCGCGTGGTGCGACGGCACCACGTCATCTCGTTCCATCCGCAGGAAACAATCAAGAACAAAGGAGAGGGGTTCGGCCGTGTTTGTGCGGTCCGGCCCCCCTCTCGTTAACGATAACATTTAATCGTTTATTCTCGAAGTTCGTCAAGCTAGAACCAAGAACGGAAATAATTAATTAAAACAACAACAAACCCCTACCTTGGGTATAAGTTCGAAGATCGTCAACGACCTGCGGAAGAAAACGTCGCGGAGGTCGAGGCGTCGCGGTAGTCGTTCGTCAAATCCGATGACGAAGAGAAACGTCCGAAGAGTTACGTCGTTGGCGAAGATCACCACGGTCGGCGACTTCTCCCTTGTCGAGGAGGAAGATGAAGAAGAGAAGAGCGGCGCTCTTCGTTGGAGCTTGAGCGTTCTTCGTCAAGCTTGTGCGTTCTTCGTCAAAGTTTGAAGAAGAAGGGACATCTCTCAAATCCTCTCAAGAAACAAAGAGACTAACCAAAATAATAAATTAAGCTCACACTTAATTTATTAACACAACACCAACCTTTGAAATTCAAGAGTTTGAATTTCAAAACTTAAATTAAACTCACTTATTAATGACATAAGTTATAACTTAAGTTCACATCATTAATTGTGAGTTGGGGGGTTAGAGGATATGAAGGGGTGGGGTTCGTGTGGGCCCCACCACCCTCTTAACCTCCCAAGGAAAGTTGGGTTGTCACCCAACTTCCACCCAAAGGATAAAAACACTTAAGGAAAGATAAAAATAAAAATTGAAGTTAAATTTTTATTTTAACATTCACAATTTTATTTTTACAACTTCCCTCGTGTAAACGCATCTCCGGAATAGGCGTTCTTAAGCAAAAATCGGCGCTGCGAGTTCATCGGTGTCCTCGGATTTCAATTCCGAGCACCGGATCAAAAGTTAGGAATTCCTGCGCGTTCGTTCACTGAACGTACCCGAGCCAAACTTCAGAAATTAATTCCCGGCACTCCGGGCCTCGGAATCAGGTGCCGTCAGAAACCGCGCTCTTGTAAAATTTCCAAAGAAAATTAAGAAAAAATTTCCCTTGAATTTTACGGGTCTTTATATGTTTTCATTCACGTCATTGGGAGGAAAAGTAGAAAAATCTATGAACTATGGTGGGTCACCAAATATTTTTAAATTAAACGGAAAAAAATACCATCACATTGGTAGTTTGTGTCCTTCTGATGGACAACCACCCATGTTTTCTCAACTCTATGTATATGATACTGCAAATGAAGCTCAGAATAGAGTACGGGAAATCAAGTATGTAATACAGTATATAGTAATACATAAACATTGTCTCTTGAAATTCTCCCCACTACTTGAAACTTTCTTATGCAGTTTTGATGACAGAAACAAAGAGTCTATTATTGATGTCAGTATTGTTCAAATGCTACAGAATATGCTTCATGAACATAATAGTTTATCACATAATTTCATAATAGCAATGGATTTTATTGAGACTCAGGGCATTAAAAATTTAAAAATGTGCCTGCTTATAAGATGAGGAAGGGATGCACAGACGTACAACATAACAACTACTTCTAAGATTGAAATGCTCATTGTCGGCGACGTTGATGATCTAAATAATCAGAGAGATATCATCATTCAAGGAAAAGATGGTGGTTATCAACGCATTGATGAGCTTCACCCACTATACCTTCCTCTTCAATATCCATTGTCTTTCACAGGTGGAGAGGATGGATATGTTGACAACATATCCCATCGCACTACACTGTTTAATGACAATGCAAAATTCCGGAATGTTACAATGAGAGAATATTTCTCCTTTCACCTTCAATCCCATTCCAATGATTCTTCCATCCGTCTATTCTCTAGGAGGCTTCTTCAAAATTTTATTGTAGATTCATACACAAGGATTGAGTCTCAGAGATTATCTATTATTCACTACAACTAGAAGCACTTAAGGGCAGAACTATACAATGGGTTGCAAGATGCTTTCCTTAGGGGTGATCGGGATGGTTCCTTATGTGGGAACTGTATCATTTTACCTTCAACATTTACAGGTGGCCCAAGATATATGATTCATAATTACCAAGATGCAATGTCAATATGTAATTGGTCAGGGTATCTTGATCTTTTTTTTAACATTTACATGAAATCCAATGTGCCCTGAAGTTTCTCGTTATGTTAAAGTAACCAACCTATGCCCATCGGGTTGTCCTCAAATACTGTAGAGAATTTTCAACATAAAGGTCCAACAACTCATGAAATATTTACGAGAAAGATCCTTCTTCCAAAATTATTAAGTAGGTGTCTAACTACGTCACCAAGCTATTCGTGTTTTTTAATGACCACCTCAACCAATATTTGTTAAATTGTTTTGAAATTTTCTTCTTCTGTTTAATTATCAATTTAGTTGTTCATATGGTGGAGTTTAAAAAATGAGGATTTCCCCATGTGCACATTCAATTATTTCTTAGTCAAGAAATCAAGGTTGTCACTCCATCAGACATTAAGAGAATTGTTTCGGCAGAAATACCAAACAAATGTGACTTCTCTAAACTACATGTAGCGGGCGGCAATTTTGTGATCCATGGACCTTGTGGTGAATCCAATCGTCGCTCACCTTTTGTGAGGACTGGTAAATGCTCAAAGTATTATCCAAAGAAATTTTTCCCCCAGACAACATCAGATGATGACGGTTCTATCATCTATCATAGAAGAAATACAGGTTGTACTGTTCTCAAAAATGGTTTAGCATTGGACAATCGGTTCGTTGTGCCGTACAATCCTACTTTGATGTTAAAATATAAAGCTCATCTCGATATTGATGTTTGCAATCATTCATCCACTATCAAATACCTTTTTAAATATATTATCCAGGGGCACGATCATGTTACCGCAACACTCGTTGACAGCAGCAATAAATATCTTCATAAAAAGGGTGTCGATGAGATTAAAATGTATTATGACTGCTGGTACATCTCACCTTGTGATGATTCTTGGAGGATTTTCTCTTATGATATCCACTATACATATCCTCCAGTTGATAGACTGTAATTACATTTACTAGGAGAAAACAATGCACATATGTAGACTGTGATAAAAATTGATGATATCTTGAATATGGCCAACATTTCTGATACAATGTTCACAACACGGTTTAATGAAAATAAATTTTATCTAGAGGGCATAAATCTTACTTGTGCATAATTTCAAACACGGTTTGTCTACCACTGTCGTGAAAAGAAATGGTACCCGTGCAAACAGGGTTTTAGTATTGGGAGACTATACTATGTGGCACCATCTTCTGGGGAACTACATTACATGTGTATTTTATTAACAAAGGTCATAGGATCAACATCGTATGAATCTATCATAATAGTGAAAAACATTACTCATCTTACATTCAGAGAAACATGTTCAGCATTGGTACTTCTATCTGATGACAATGAATTCATACAAGCACTACATAATGTATCTACTTGGGGAATGGGATATTCTTTGCAAAGACTATTCACCAAAATGTTATTCTCAAATTCTGTTTCTCGACCTGAAATTGTTTGGTTTCAACCTGGAAAATCCTAATAGATGACATTTTATATGCCCAACAACAACAACATCAACTAAAAGGTTCAAAATTATTACTTTCTTGACTGGAATATATTGAAATTTTTCCATTTCATTCAAACATTAATACACTATCTTTTAGAATGGACAATGACAGATCATCAAAAACAAATGTATGCACTATCTGAAATAGACAACATTCTTCACATCAATGGAAAATCTCTGAAGTGTTATCCTCCAATGCCCCTTATAGAGTATACAGTGTCTCTTCAACCGAATCGACTTATAGAGGAAGAGGATAATTATGATAGGGAAAAACTGCATCTTGAATACACAACATTACAAATTATTCTTACTGATGAACAGAGAAATGTAATCTAGGAAATTATGTTTGCATGATCTTCTCCTGATGGTGGACTCATTTTCTTGCATGGATTTGGAGGTACGAGTTAGACTTTCATCTGGAGAGTTTTAACATGTCTACTACGGTCTGAAGGAAAAATTATACTAGCAGTTTCCTCGAGTGCAATAACATCATTACTCTTACCTGGAGGTAGAACAAATCATTCAAACTTTCAAATACCAATATCTATAAATGACCAGTCGGTCTGTAACATTCAACAGGGGAGTGATATTACACAACTAATACAGCAACCCAAATTGATTATCTGGGATGAGGCTCCAATGACTCATAAACACTGTTTTGAAGCTCTTGATCGTACATTAAAAGATAATATGTCACTAAATAATGACAAATCTTCTAATCTATCATTTTGTTGTCTAACATTGGTCTTGGGTTGTCGTTGCAAGTGTAAGATCATCATATCTATGGCAGCACTGTCGGGTTTTAACATTGACTCATAACAAGAGGTTTAAATCACCCGATACTGTTGACGATCCAACCAATGTTTGAGATTTTTCAAAGTGGATTTTGGACATTGGTGAGGGTCACATTGGACAGCTTACTGATGGGGGAGCGTGCATTGAAATACCATAAACCTATCTTCATGCAACATATAAATCCCCTCTAACAGCATCTGTTGAATTTTCTTACCCAGATTTCATTGAAATCGTTTTAGATGTTTCGTATTTGAAAGGTCGTGCTATATTAGAACCAACACGTGATGTTGTGAAGGAAGTCAATGACTACATGTTAACTCTTACTACTTCTGAAGGAAATGATTATTTGAACTCTAATTTTTTTTGCAATGCCAGTTTTGATACAGATCAGCCAGAGAACATATATACAACTGATGTCTTTAACGGTATCACTGCATCTGGGTTACCTGCACATATAATTAATTTGAAAATCTGAGTACCCAATATGTTGCATCGAAATTTCGACCAATCGGTCGGGCTATGCAATGGTATACGTTTTATCGTTAGACAGTTTGGTAACCGTGTCATTGGAGCATAGATTTTAACTGGTTGTCAATCCGGATATCTTGCATTCATCCCTATAATAAATATGACACACAATGACATAAGATCGCCTTTAAAATTACAATGAAGACAATATCCTTTGACTGTTTCTTATGCAATGAAAATTAATAAAATTCAAGGCCAGTCTCTATCTTATGTATGTTTGTATCTTCGCAAGCCTGTGTATTGTCAAGGACAACTTTATGTTTCCATATAGAGAGTGACGTCACTAGGTGGTTTAAAAATTGTAGTTGACGATAGAGAAAAACACACCACTAACTATATAGAAAACGTTGTCTATAGGGAAATTTTTGATAACCTATGATAGGTATATTTACATTTTAAATTTATACAATTCGACGATTTTATTATTTGCTTATATATTAGCATAAAACATGATAATGGATGCTTTATCTGTCATATCTGTACAATATTTGTAAACATGAATAACTATAAGCATGTCACGTAGAATCTGTCCTCTGAATGAGATTACTATTGATGCTGATGAATCTTTGAAAATAGAAGTGCATGTATTGAATTTGTGGTTAAACTCCTCACCCAGATACGGTGTTGCTACTATCGATCTGATTATCTGTGATGCCCAAGTGAGTTTATCCATTTCAAAAATTATAGTTCATGTAATATTTCCATAACACCAACAATATGTATTTATTCTATAGTAAGATTTTTCAACTCTCTTAAATGTGACAGCTGGTTTTTAAATATTCACCAAGAAATTTTATTATTTCATGGAGGAGACCAAAATACAGTGTACAATTAAAACATCCATGCAATCAACAATTAAAAACCAGTCCTATGCGAAGGCCTTTTCTATATTATAGAAAACTTTTAGATTCCTCATAATCAAGGAAGTTACTTGGGGGAAAGACATTCTTGCAGATTGTTTTTCACAAAAACAAAATTTGTTCTACCAACAGATGCTCAGTTACAAATCATATGGTTTGACTTCATTACTTTTGATGACATCATCAACACAACCATTCCGGAACATCATCTAATAGGTACATTAAGTAGCGCCAATTTTGTATTAAAGTCTATGATTCAGAACATATTAGTTGCTGCATGTTGAAATTATTTTTTTACTACAAAAACTGTTATTTCCAATTCTATTAAATTTCTTTAAATTCTATAGTCTTGATACAATACTTAATAGTAATGCTAGATTCTTGAAAAACTAATCCTTCCACATCATTCATAAATGTTTTAGAAATTATTGGACATCTACGATAATCATACCCCACACAGTCTACTGGTACTACAAAACAAAAGCTTCAAGTCATTTTAGAGGATGACAGGTTAGCATCCGGCTCTCCCCACTACAATTTACATGTATTATTGTTATTACCAAAACATCTACTATGATTTCTTCTAGAGGATTGAAAATAAACTATAACTTGTGGGGTGGGTTTGCGAACATCATGTCAGAGTACTTGGAGAACAACATGGAATCCTCTACAGTAGTGATCTTGCAGTTAGTTGGGGAAAAGAGGTTGACATGTAAGAAATCTATCTATTTTTTTAAAAGGTTGGGGCTGAAGCCTCAATTGTTTATTTAAATCCAAGAACTCTTTAGACTGGGTAGAGGGAGACCCATTACACAGCATTAAGGCCCAAGGCCATGTGGCCTAAATACAAGGCTTAAAATCCCATTTTTTGGCCCAAAGGACCCCACGGTGAACAATACTGCTATAGTACTCGTGCTGCTATAGTACATGCTATAGAACATCAACCGCAACAGTACCTACTACAGTCCCTCTGCCACTACAGTGCTGCCACTGCTACAACTCCACCACTGCTACAGTACAGCTACAGTGCCCTGATACAGTACTGCTATAGTTACTTGGAAATTTTCCCATTCCCGGATTTGATCCTGGGTCTTTTGGATGCCAAGCAGGAGCCTGTACCACTAGGGTACATGCTAGTTGGCAATGTAAGAAATCTATCTATGTGTTAAAAAATAATCATTACATGTTTAACTTCAATCAATGTATTTATTCAAATTTTCAAACTTCAATTTCATCACATTTTGTTCTACAAGTCCCAACAAATGTTATTATCACCACATCAATTAATGCTTCGAAAATACTAATCAACCTTGAAATCCCAGTAGTCGTTGAGTTTAGGAGCCGGTAAACTAGCAACTACCATTATTTGAAAACTTTTTCTGCCTTCAAATACCAGTGATATGTCTAAAATTAACATTATTTCTATTTCTGAATAATTGTTTTACTTCAATAATCAGAACTGGATTCATAAGTCATTCCTAGTTTCAAAGACCTCTATCGACACGATCAAACAGATGCATTACAATGATTACTTATTGGAATAACAAAAAATGAATTTCTGATGTTAAACAGTTGCTACAAGTAAGTATAGTATACAGTTTCTATTATTTGAATATGTGAACTATAATGCACGACATGTAATACCTGCTTTGATAACTGTATTAATATTACTAATTATTACATAGCCGAAAAGGTGTCTGATTCATGAAACAATAGTAAAACTTCACAGCACTCATCACTGGTATTTTGAATCATGCAACTCATGCACAAAGAAAATACAAGTTTCCGATGGAAAATTTTGGTGCCAAAATTGTAAGAAAACACCAGCCTTCACTACTCACAGGTATTCATCTACTTTCTACCATCTTTTCTAACTATTTATTCATCAGTATTGTTTTTATATGACATAAGTTGTAAATAAAGTACACAAATATATATATATCTGGTATAGAGTACAACTTCTCGTTAAAGATGACATTTACTCACTATCTGTTGTTCTCTTTGATAAGCAAGTCATGCAGTTTATAAGCAAATCAGCTTCACCGTTGAGAGATGATATGATACAAGTAAGCTTCTTCACCTTTGAGTTTTTTTCATCAAAATTATGTTTTTGAACTCACATTCCCATTTTATTATAACGTCTGACCATGAAGAGTTCGGTTTCACCCCTAAGCTAAATGTTTTCCAATCAATGAATGTTCTGCTATCACTTGACGTGATAGAGTACAAAATTAAAAATCAAAAACGAAGTTCAGAATAGAACACATACATGGTGCTCTTCATCAATGATAATGAAGATTATATCAGTAACTATAATCAGAGTTCTGTAGACAGCCAGGTATGAAGTCTCAAACATCCACAGGAATTTCAAGGAAGCATGCGGAAGATTACATAACAACAATATTTTTGTAGTTATCTCTTTACAATTCAATTTATTAACAAAAAAAAAGACCACATACTTGAACTATTCTAACCAATTTTAACCATATTTATTAGGAATATCAAAGCACTTCTTATTCAGGACTCAGCTTGAACAATTTTGCTGCTGTTGATATAAGTACTACTGTTTTCTCTTTAACCCAGGTATAAATTTTCAAAATTCTTACTCTGTAACACTGATGCTTTACATGTTTTATACAGTAAAGTCTCTTTCTTCATATTTTTTTCCCATTAACTATAATCATCATAACACTCTATTTATGGTGATTTTACATCTGTTAAAAAATAATTTCATGTTAAATTGGTATTGCTAATATGTATTGGCTACTTCTCATTCGTTATAATTGAACTGTCATGTAGAAAAAATTGATGACTGACTTCAATGCTGAAGCTACTATGGAAGGATCCCTGTCTCGAGACCTGAAGCCAACATCATATTTTTCCAATGAACATAATCTCCAAATAGTGGAAACGAGAAAAAAAATATATCCAAAGTAGACTAAATGTATCTATTCTCGGCCCAAGTTAGTTTTTACAACTAACTCTATCTAATTATTTCTAATTTCCATTACAAATTTAACTCCATACATAATTCATGTAAAGTCTCTTAACTAGATTAAGGTTGTGTTTACGAACATTCTTTCAGTAAGTGTTCCTTGTCATTTTGTTTACTTTTCTTATCTCAAAACTGCAACAACTATTGTATTCTGCACTATATAATTGGTTTAATTATGTTTAGTTTGTCTCATTCATTATCATTGTTGTGTGATGTAGCATGTTGTTTGCTATATTTCTTAGTTTTTCTTCATTCTTAAGAAATGAATAATGTCAATCAATATATTAATTTTGTTTCATTTCCATCTATATTTATTTAATTATATTTAAATGCTTGTTGTTTGTCTTTGGTGATTAATTGGGTCTGTGCATTATAGTGTGGATTTGCCTCTTCATATGGATGTCTACCAATGCCATTCGACAACTTCACCCTAAAGCCTCTCCAAGGAATTTTTTGTTCAGCATATTATGTTGAAAAATTATGATCTGTTCCTTTTCATTTTGGATACATGACTGTTATGTAATCTAGATATGTTATTGTATCAGTTTTTAAGGATCTCTCTAGATATGTTTCCCTATTTATGTTTTTAATTTCTGTTTGGTTGATAGTAAAAATTTATTATGGTTATTTTGGTTTTCATGGTGCATTCCATCTTATTATTCTAATTTCAAAACATGTTTTATGAACACTAAATCATTTGGATACCATGTCATTTTCCATTTTGTTCACAGGGATTCTGCATTGAGGTACCAAAAACAACTGTATTTGGAGACAGCTGTAATTTTTCCAGGTGAATAGTATGATGAATCATAAAATATAGGATACATATGGCTGTTTCACTTTGATAAATCAGTAGTATTTATTTCCCTTTGGTTATATTCACATTTTTTATTGAAGCCTTCTGACCTTCTGGTTTTGAACACAAAAATTCTGGAGAAAACCACATTCAAGGTTGGGGTTTTTCGATACTCCAATGACACGGTACATTTTAGATTTCCTTAGTTTAAATTACACTGAATTACTAAATAGATTAATTTTTTTGGGATCTTCATTTTACTATGAGTAATAATGTTTAGCCACCTAATTAAAAGTACCTTTGTGGTTCCCATTTACAGTTATCCTTTAAACTTCAATAGTTTAAAGACTTTTTCCTAAATGGTTTGTTATAATATCAATCTTTATAGTTTCTGAGGCTTCTGAGTACCAAAAACTTCTTGCATAAAGGCTCCAGAAACAATGAGAACTCCGGACTGACAACATCGCCAATATAGGATCCAAGCTTCCTATGGCTTAATAGCCACCTACTACTACATCTGCTAAAGTCGATGGTGAGCCATTTCTTCTATGCTTTAATTCTATGCTGGTTAAGTTCAATTGTCTGTTCAGAATTTTCAGGGTCAAATATTACTAAATCATTGAATTTCATGCTGGAATGTTAGGACTGTTTGAATTTCAGTCCACTACTGGAGGGATTTACTAATATATGGTTGTATGCTGGTAATCACTCTCCCAAGAACACATGAGGGATTTACAAACTAATGTGTTTATTTTATTGAGTTCTGATTTAATCATGTTCAATTTTATAATAGGAAATATTTGTGTTTTGAACTAATGTTTTTCAGATTCTCATTATTTCATTGCATGTGAAGGGGGTGCATACGAGGATGTGGTGGTTCCAACTCTGAAGACCACACCAACTAATGGACTCGGGTTGACCTGCAGGAACTGTTCAGCTGCTGACAGGTTAAGTAAAACACCTTTTTGGGGTTATAAACCCAAAAATTCTTCTCCCTTTCATTTAATTATATTTCCTTCAGTTAATTTTCTAATTAATAGCAGTTTTCTCCTCGTGTATGGGCTGGAAAAAAACTGGACAGCAACTCTCCCCGCTCTTGAAGTTTGATTCATTGAAGATTGATTCACACTATTAGAAGATGAAACAAACATCTAGGTTTCAATTTTTTTACTTTTATTTCAATGCATTTTATGGTTTAAACATTCCTCTTTAATGTATATTTGTGTCATTTCCCACTAATTCTGTAGGTTTCTGTACACGACATTTAATGTGCAGGTATAGGGGAGGGGAGAGGTGGATGAGGGAAGTGGAGAGGGGGGCTTGGCAGGTTGGAGGGGAGGGAAGGGGAGGTGAGGATGAGGGCAATGGGAGGGGCTGTAGGGGGAAGAGCTTGGGCATGGGGGGGAGTGGTGGGGGAGGGGATGGGAAGGGGGAGGCTGAGGCAAAAAGTGGAGCTGCTGGGGTTGGGTGGGAGACAAGCATATGAGGGGGAAGGTGACGGGTTGAGCTGAGTTGTTTTAAGGCTGAGGTGGGAGGGGGACGTGCTGGGATTGGGTGGGAAACAGGCTTTGGTGGGGGAAGGGCTGGGCAGGGGGATTCAATGCAGCACAAAATAGAGTACAATCATGTAGCACCTAAATATATGGGGTGTAGCTGGTCCATGACAATATCCATGTAACAGCAGCCTGGTTTTCAATACAGGCCTCAAAAGGTAAAATTGGGCTTCTTTTATTTTTCTTTCTAATTAATATTTTTATATTATCGTTTTTGTTTTTGAAACAAGGTATGAATTTACTCCCATGATTTCTAGTTTCCACACATTATCATTCTTAACTGTATCTTATTTTCTATAAGATAATACTATCAAATAATTTTTATTGGTTTACATTTAAATAGGAAAAAGCGGAGAAAAACAGTTGTTCTCTACTTTTGGATTTTAGCTTTCGATGCACTTTTATATGTTTTCGAGGCACCACATTGATGATGGGACGTCAGGGGAATTTTCTGGTGATGTTTCTTGGACTTTAACTTCACCCTTTTAGGTGATCAAGATCAGATACTAGGTCTAACTTTACTACAATGTTTTTAAATTCCAACACAACTACATTCTATACAATTTCTCATATTCTTTGAAAACAATATTTTCAATTTCATTTTATTAGTTTATTTTTTTAAGGGAAAAACATACCGAAAAATATAAATTCTAATAGCACCAGCCCATAGTATGTTTATTAAATTGATCAGTTTTTCTTTAGGATAGAATTTTCATGATTTTATATAACATTCATGGAAAATTTAGGTATGATTCTATGATAACTAGGCCATTGTTTTTCAATATTTAGGCTTATTGAATATACAGACATAGGTTTTATACTCCCAACAATCTTTGAAGCGTATATTATTCTTATTTAAAAGCTGAAAAACCTCTTATTGTTCTCTGATATTTAACCATTTTTATGCATCCAGTGTGAGCTGTTTGATTGTCACTGATATCATGATCCCTCTGGCTATTTCAGAAATGCTATGTATTGAGGAACAGGTTGAGAGAGCACGTTCAATGTCTGTTTATTGGACCCTACAAATTATAATACTGTAATGATTCTACTTTTCATTGTCTCTTGCTGTGATGTTTATTCATATATAGTGCTTTGTTTTTATATTTTGAAAAATCGATTTATTCATATCCATGGACTTCAAACAGTGGCATACGATTTGATACTTCAACCATGAATATTTCATATACTCAGGTATTACAATTGCCTTATATACTAGCTGGAATTTATTTTACCACTCTTAGGTTTGGTTTTGCATTCTTTAAACAATGTAACAATTTGAATTTTATTCTCTACATATAGAATTCAATGTCTAAATATAACTTAATGACCTTTTGGTTTTCAGTATTCTCAATATTTATAACTTGTATTTTATAAAATAAATTACTATTATTATAGTTAATTCTATAATTGTAGTCGTTGAATACCTTTCAAATTGATTTGTCTTGGAATTCTATTTTTTTCATGTACATAGTTTGTCTAACAATTTCTATAAATTTTTTCATACCACCTGTATCTTTTATAACCATTTTTCTTATTATCACCTACATCAAATTTAATTGTTTCTCCAAATTTTATCACCTGCATCTATTCTCACGTGCACCTATTATAACACTCTCTATAGATTGTGGCACCTTCATCTATTATCTTATCACCTGCATTGTTCATTTGTAAACAATTCATCATCCCTATAGTCATAATTTCATAACTTTTAACAAGTCATCTTTCCTGCAGTATAAAGATTTAAAATTATTTTCATCATTATGATCTTCATTGAACACATCATCAACAATATTTGAGACCTAATTATCACTATTTCAATTTTCAAATTTTAGTATTCCTTTAACAACGTGGTTGGAAATAATGTTGATGAAGACATAACAGGAAATGAAGGCAATTTCTAAGTTATAGATCCATGGTTTTGATTAGAATCTTGGACAATATTGAGGTTTCCAGCACGATGAAACTGCCTTTGTGTGATGATTTAGTGATTTGTATCAAATTTTTATTGATTATTTGTATGATTTTTGAAAGTAAAAAAATGGAATAGTAGAGGGAATATTTCTTCATTATAGTGGGTTTGACAATTTAAAAAAACCTTACAGTGAGGCATTAAGTGAAATCTTCTACTGCATATTTGATAATCGAAAAGGGTGTTGTATTCATTTTATCATAATAAAAGTTATAAGTTGAAGATTTTCTGTGAAATGGAATGCCTCTATAAATAATATCATGTGTTGTAGTATTCCTTATAATATTGAATCATAATAAGTGGTTCAAAAGTAGCATTTCTTAGAAATGGAGAGTCAAAATTAATTTAATCATTTTCTTTTAGATAATTTTGTTTTGTTGATGAAATCTTCATTCTATTTGAAATTTATTCTATAGAAAATTAAATCTTAATATTTTTGGACAGTAAACAATACATGAATTAAATGTAATATTCATAATCCCTCATCCCTTTTGTATATGCATCCTCCACATCAACGACCAATGCCTCCTCTTTCACATATTTTTCCTACTATCTAATAAAGATCATATTCCACTATCATTTATTCCATTTACATCTTTCACAACTACACATGCCCTATATATTTTATCCTATTGTAGTTCAAAATTAAGTAACAATTTTTTTCAATATATACAATATTGATGTTCTTTATTAATATTGGTGTATAGTTTTGTCTTCTTGAAAGTAATCATGAAACGCATTGTCGTGCGAATGCACAGGTAAGTAATAGTTATTTATTAATTTATATATTTATCATTAGTTTTAAATTTTACTTTAATCATTCATTAATCAAAATCATGAGATTTTATCTTTTACTCTTTTTTATCAAAAATATAACAAATATATAGATTAATTTTGAAAAAAAGAATTCTAAATAATCATCCAGAGGGGTTGTAGTGCCCTGACCCCAGCTACCCAGAGTCGGATCATTATTACATAACATTGTCATGATCACAAGAATGATCAAATCTCGAAATACCGATTAGTTTAGCATCCTTGGAAACACTAGAGATATTCACAAGTCTTACATTACATCATAAAAATGAAAACTACAAAAACATAGTCTCCATATTCCACACTCATATCCCCACATACTATCCCTACAGGTCTTTCATAAATTACTTCTTCACATCCGGGGAAAAATAAAACATTGAAAGGGGTGAGCTCAGATGCTCAGTATGGATAACAATATAGTAGAAACTTTCATAAATAAACATAAACATTTAAGGCAATGTATAACTAAAAAAAATCCTTTCAAACTTGAACTTCAGCATAATATGGAAAAGATAAAATGAAATAATTCCATTTACTTATTCACATTTATATTCTACTAGTTGAATAATCACCTGAAATATCAATAACAACTTTCATAATGATGGAATGCATAATGCCAGACTATCATAACCACATAGCCAAGGCCTCGTGCCAAGACTACAAATAAGATTTTGTCAAGGCCTCATGCCAAGACACTAGTTTGTCTCATGATACCTACTGATGCATCGAGGATCTATAGCGGGTTCTAACCGTCACTTATTAAGTCCGATTCATTCCTCATATGAACAGGTTTAAACATAACATAAACATTCGTATTAAAACTAGCATACGAAATGTCAATACATTAACCATAAAACATGAATGGTATAAAAATAAAACATCCACAGTCAAACCAATCACAAAACCTTCAATACAATATGGAAGTCTGGTTTCATAATAAATCTACTTCAAATAAGATTAAAATCCATCAAAGGATGTTGACATAGATGACATCAAAACTATTTGAGAGAAACATATCGTTTTTTGAAATCATTTAAAAGTCACATAATTATAAAAGAAAACATATACATTGAAAATATTCTTATAAGCTTGTAAGGGAAGATTCAGGGATTTTATAATGATGGAAAATAGCCTCACCCTATGTATATGTTAAAAAAATACATTCTTACCTTAATTATGCCGAAAAGGTTAAAAAGGACCTTGTTTGGAAAATGACATAATGATTCATTTATAAACTTCTTATAAAAAGTCAAAGAGGGTATAAATGAATTTATCCTATATTCTTTGAAATAGTAAGAATGATTTGAAATACATTTTTAAGAAACATGGATACGGATGATAAAGATGTCCCAGTAGATAATCACGTATAAACAACCTCGGATAATGAAGAGATTGTGAATTAAACCATTACCTTGTACTTTTTCTTGGTAGAGGGTTTTTTAACCACCTTTATAATGGTAAAATAATTGTTATTAAATTATACAAGAATCATAAACATTAATATGATATCATATATGATCTTTTAACATTGATTTGTTAATAACATCTTAGTATTATCGTCGTTTCGGGTGTTGATGGATTCATTTTCCTTTGACTATTTTGTTATGTAAGCCATGTTTGTTATGGATAGGTTGAATATTATTCATATCCAAAATGATATAAAGTCCTTAAATATTATTTTTAATCATCCAATAAAATTTAGTATTGAATGGATACAATGGGGAATGAATCTCATCACATTTGTGGTGACGGTAATCCGTACGTATGCACGAGCGACAATATCATTCTTGTGATATTAAAATAATATATAAATGGATTTTATATCATATAGAATGAGTCATTATCATGTTATATTTATTATTTACATGAATTATAAATCATTATTACACCAATATATATAATAATATATTGAATAACAATTACACCACAACGTGGAGACGGTAGGCCGTACGTATGCACGTATGGTGACATGTCATTCAAGGGATGAATAGAATAATGTATTTGTTTGTTCCGAAATTATAATAACATAACAGTATATAGAAGATACTAGAGTTATTATTTTATAATAGAAATAAAAAGGAAATAAGATGTTGAAGAAGAAAGGAACTTTAAAGAGGGTGGTGAAGACGTTACCTCTTCTTCGGGTTCTTCCTTTTGATTTGATCAAAAGGGATATTTGGTTGGATTTCTGATCAAACTAAGGCATCTAGGATTAAGTGAGGGAAGTTGGGAGAGTATTGGGGCAGAGGTTGGCCGAGCCAAATGGATTTGAGTGTGTTAATTAATGAGAAGGTGGAGTTCCCTTTTATAAGAGGGGCGAGGGGCTCTTTAGAAAAAACGTAAAGTATTATTTTATAATAAAATCATAATCGGTTTCTAATTGATAAAAAGTATATTATTCAAAGTATAAGGTGGGTATGGGTCAAAATCCTTTTAACCAAAATATTTTAGACAGGTTTGGGTCATTATATTAACCTTATCGTTTAGTTTCAACTCTTAGATAATTAGTTTGACACTTACCATGTCACTTTGTATTTTTATAATATATAGTTAATAAACATACTATATACATCCAATAGACCCCAAAGTGGTCCATAAATGATACAAAAATAAATATATAAGTAATTTTTCCAAACCATAGATTTTTAGGAATAGAATATAAATTCATAATATAATATTTGTTTTAAAAACTCATTTATGTCAATTTTGACACTACTCAATAATTTATTTTTTTTAAAGTCTTAACATCTTTATTAATTCGAAAAAAAATCATTTAAGCAATCCTAAAATGTCATATTAATCAATAAAATTCGTGTATGTCATAAAAAATTTCAAATTATATTTACTTTTAACATTTACAATATCAGTTTTTTGGTTATTTCATTAATAAGGAAAATTATGCATCATTATTGTGTCATATATATTTTTACTTTTTCATTGTCTAAAAATTATAAATAAAATACCTTTATGTAGGAAATCATCATATCTTTCTAATTAATATTTATAATTGATAATATAACATATATAACCCTATGTAAAAATAGTTTTTCTAAAAGATATAAGCTTATGTCATTTTTGTATTTACTTTAACTTAATTAATATAAAGTGTCCCTATCACCTTAAAGTGGCTCCATGGGGTCCCAAAATCGACCCAAAGATGCCCATGCTCAGACATGTATCTACCAATAAGGTTAGGAAATGTTTTAGGGTAATTTATTATTATTATAATATTATTTTGTTAACACTTATTTACCGAATTTACCCTTTAACCATGGTAAATAAAATATTTACCGAAGTAATTATTCAAAATGTATAAAAATAAATGTTACCTATTTATAAAATTTGGAAAACCTGATTCAAAATATGGAGTCCATTCTCCCAAATTCAAAACACAGAAGTGGCAAAAATTAATATAAAATTAATTCCAATAGTTAAAACAAAAAGAGTGTTTTTAAGAGATAATAACTATCAAAAGATTGACACTTGTTTATATCCTGTTTAATTGTGAAATTATGTCCAATGACAAACATCATATTAAATGGTAAAAATATATTCTAAATAAACTTTAAAACAATGAAAATTCATAACTTATCACTATTAATTATTTTGATAAAAAAGTTGTTTTTAATTAACATTTACTAATTTTCAGTATTCAGAAAAATATAAATGTTATCTGAAAAGTTCCAAAATTTCACCCTAGGCTAAATTTGATATTCTAAATCCCAAACTTAAGTCCATTTTGAGATTTAAAATTTATAAAATTTAAAAAAGTGGGTATTACTATTCATAATGGATACTTTGATTGGTTGTGGCGTGTTAGAATCTCGAAGTTACATACAACACATGGTACTGTATTATTCAAAGAGAAGCGTACCATGGAAGCTTGGGGTGTTACATTCTCCCCTCCTTCAAATAATTTTGTCCTCAAAATTTCAAGAATATTACTACATAAAATGACTCGGGTGGTTCTTCATCATAAGTTTCTTGGGTTCCCACGTTGCATGTACCATTTTATGGTTTCCCCATAGATCTTTTACCAAACGAGTCGTCTGGTTTCTCACCACTTGATCTATTGTATCAAGAATACTGACAGGATGTTCGCAATAAGAGAGATTGGGATCCAGTTATAATTTCTCATAGGTGAGTACATGCGTTGGGTCATGCATGTATTTTCTCAACAGTGATACATGGAACACATCGTGAACTTTGGAGAGATTTGGCGGCATTGCCAAACAGTAAGCTACAGCCCCAATTCCTTCTAGAATTTCGAATGGTCTGATGTACCTGGGACTAAATTTACCTTTCTTGTCAAAACTTATAAATATCTTCCATAGAGTTACTTTCAAGAAAACATTATCTCCCTCCTGAAATTTCAAATCCTTTCTTCGGTTGTCAGCATAGCTCTCCTGCATACTTTGAGCTGCTTTGATGTGGTTTTGGATTACCTTCACCATTTCCCTTATATCCCCCACCCATTATGGGCCTACAAGTTTTCTTTCACCAACGTCACCCCAACAGGTTGGTGTGTGAAATCTCTTTCTGTATAATGCTTCAAACGGTACCATCCGAATACTTGAATGGAAGCTATTGTTAAAGAAAAATTCTACCAGAGGAAAATATTGATCCCACATACCCTGAAAGTCAAGTGAGAAAGATATCTACATGTCTTCTAAGGTTTGAATAGTTCATTCTGATTTTCCATCTGTTTGAGGGTGGTAATCAGTGCTAAAACGAAGTTTGGTATCCAAGGGTTTTGGAAGACTCTTTTAGAATCTTGATGTAAAATGGGGATCACGATCAGAAACAATCGATAGGGGTACTCCATGAAGTCTCACAACTTCATTTATATATATCCTTGCTAGATGTTCAAGTGGTAATTCCTCCCTTATAGAAGGAAATGTGCTGACATGGTAAGATGATCAACAATGACCCATATTGCATCGTTTCTTCTAGGAGTCTTTGGTAGTCCCATGAAAAATTCCATAGTGATATTATCCCATTTCCACTCAGGTATGGGAATTGGTGCAATACTCCTCTAGGAAGTTTCCTTATAGCTTTCACATGTTGAAAAACCATACATCTTGACACAAAATCAGCAATTTCCCTCTTCATGTTGTCCCACCAAAAATGTTCCTTCAAATATCTATATATTTTGCTACTCCCAGGATTTATAGAGAAATTGGAGCTGTGAGCATCATCTAACAATTGTTTTTTTAGATCAGGTATATCGGGAACACAATGTCTCCTCCCAAACATCAAAATTCCATCTTCATACACAGTCACTCAATTTCCCATCATTCACAGCTTTAATCTTCCTTTGTAACTCTTCATCACCGGTTTGAGAACTCTTTATCCTTTATAGTAATGATGGTTTGGCAACTATTTGAAAAATAATTGATGTTTCGCCTTCCATTGTGATTCCCATATGCATTTTCACTATATCCATGAAAAAATTAGCCCTTTTAATTCTCATCACGTTCAAAACACCATGATCCTTTCAGATCAAAGCATCTGCCACCTTATTTTCCTTTCCTGGGTGGTAGTGTATCGTGAAATCATAATCCTTGAGTAGTTCAAGCCATCTCCTTTGCCTCATGTTGAATTCTTTTTGTGAGAAAATATACTTCAAACTCTTGTGATCAGTATAAATCTCACATTTATCACCATAGAGATAATGTATCCATATCTTCAAAGAAAAGATCATAGCTGCTAACTCGAGATCATGAGTAGGATAGTTTTCCTCATGAGTTTTCAATTGTCGTGATGCATAGGCAATAACCCTATCATTCTTCATAAGGACACAACCATGTCCTTTCTTCGATGCATCACTATAAATTATGAACCCATCATTCCCCGATGGTAGAGTCAATATAAGAGCATTGACTAATCTTCTCTTCAGTTCTTCACAACACTCTTTTCTCAAGAAAAATTTAACCCCATTACATGTGAGCTTTGATAATGGGTTATCCAACTGGGCAAAATTGTGGACGAAACATCGATAATAACCTTCCAACCCAATAAAATTGTGTACCTCAGTTATACTCATCGGTGCTGGCCATTCATGGATTTCCTTGTTCTTAGAAGGATCATAGAGATTCCTTCCTTAGAGACAATATGGTCATAAAAAGAAATCTCCTGAAGCCAGAATTCACACTTCCTAAACTTCCCATATAATTCATCTCTTCTAAGAGTCTTCGGTATAATGCGCAAGTGATTTTCCTGATCTTCATAGCTTTTGGAGTATATCAAGATATCATCAATAAATACCACCACAAAAGCATCGACATATTCCTTGAAAACTCTATTCCTTAGATCCATGAATACATAGGGTGCATTAGTAAATCTAAAAGTCATTACTGTAAACTCGTAATGTCTATACCTTGTTCGAAATGTTGTCTTCGGAATGTCTTCCTTCTTCACACACAATTGATGGAATCCCGATCAAAGGTCAATCTTTGTAAAGTATTGAGCTCCATGCAGTTGGTCAAATACATCATCAATGCGATGTAGGGGATACTTGTTCTTTATTGTTATAGAATTGATCTCCCTGTAGTCGATACATAACTTCATAGATCTATCTTTCTATTTAATAAAAAGAATAGTGGCTCCCCATGGATAAACACTAGGGAAAATAAATCACTTATAACTCAATTCCACTAGTTGTTTCTTTAGTTACACTAATTCTACAGTGGTCATTCTATAAGGGGTCTTCGATATAGGCCTTGATCTAGGAATTAAATCAATGGAAAACTCAACTTCTCGTTATGGAGGATGTATAAGTAAATATTCCGGAAACACATCTACATATTCTCTCATAATAGGTACATATTCTATTTGAACATTCATTTCCTCTCCCTCAGTCATTTCATTCTCTTCCTCCCCAATAATTGAATTTAGTTGAGCTACTGGAGGTGGATCTAAGTAAGAATTAGGTGGTGTCGATTCAGCTCTAAATATAAGGTGTTCCTTATCATCATCATCAAAAATCATAACCTCCTTTTTCTTACAATAAATTTTTGCATCATTGTCTAAAAGCCAATCCATACCAAGGATTATATCATATTCAGTCATGGGTATAACGATTAGATCAGCAGATAACGAACATTTATATGCCCTCATGTGAACAGATCCACATAACTTTGTAGCAATGATACTTCCCTTAGGGGTTTTGAATGACAACTCTCTTGTTAAATCAAATTTGAAATATCTAATTATCTTAGAAAAATGGGAAGATATGAAACAATGCGATGATACAAAATCAAATAAAACATTTTCTAAACTTGGAAAAACCATTAAATTACCTGCCACCATGTCTTTTGGAGCTTCGACCTCAGCAGTAGTGATAGCATAATCTTGGCCTTGATCCATTGGCCTTTTCTGAGACAAGTTCCCCGGACACTTAGGACATTCATTTTCATAATTTATCATCTCTCTACAATTATAGCATTCCACGTTGACATCAACCCTCTTTTCCTTGCAATCATGAGCTTGGTGGCCTTTTTAACAACACTTGTAACAGACTCCCATTCCTTTTAAGCAAGTACCAGGGTGTTTCTTCCCACATTTACTGCAGGATGGATTTTCAACTTTTCACTTCCCCCTCTTATTTTAATTTCCAGATTGATCAGCAGATCTCTTTTTCTCTTACTTTTCTTTAATGTCATAAGACTTATAGAATTCCTTTTCTGTATTAATAGCACATGAGACAATGTCTTCATACGATAAGAAGGATTGTGAGACTAATAATCGATGAATAAATGGTTTTAACCCATCAAAGAAACAATCAATATTACTTCTTGGGTTACAATTATAATATATAGGATACCTTTCTATCCTTGTAAGGTTAGCCTCATAATTCGTGATATTCTCATCCTCCTTTTTCCTCAGACTCAGAAATTGCCTTTCCATATCTGATCGATGGAAACAAGGAATGTATTTTTCTATGAAAACATATTTGAACTCCCTCTATTCCATATTTGATAATTCATCATCTTCCTATTTATTTTGAATCAATGACCACCATTGGTCAGCATCTCCAGTGAGGCGGTAAACTGCCATGACAAGTTTTTCCCTTTCACTACTCCCCAAATCATTGAATATTTTCTCTAAGGATTTTATCCATTTCTCATCTACCGATGGATTTTTACTCAAATTGAATGTTGGTGGTTGTTGCCTCATGAATCGATCTAACATTTTTCTTCCACACTGTGGAACAGGGTGCTCCATATGGGTACAGTTATTATTCATAACCCGAGTGAGTTGTCCCAGTATGGGGATAAGCTGATCCGCACCAGTTACATTACCAGCTCCACTATAATTATCTTGAGCAGGTGGTAAAACCCTACATGGAGTGCGTGCATTGATACAGTTTCCATTTCTTCCCCTAGTCACCATTTCTAAACAATGGCATAAACTAGATTAGTTTATGAATCAAAATACATAATTCCATACTTGTAAAACAGTTTACATAAATTGAACAGTTTGTGGATATAATCCATAATCATAAAAATGTTTTATTTGAGGAAGAATATACTCATAACCCCTTCATAATGGTTCGTAAAGAAAATGATAATTATCCTAAGCATATCCCCCGAGAGTGTCGAAACCAAGAGTGCAGCAAGGCCCATTGTCGTACACCAGTTCCTGTTCGAGTCTAGCTCAAAGCGGTGTTTTTGAGTTTTACCCAAAGGTACATTTGTGCCAGAGCCGCCTCTGCCTGCTCGTATCTAGACAGGGATTTATTGCTCAGAAAACTCACAAAATCTATACAATAACAAAATTTTTGGATGTTCTTTTATACTAATCCTCAAAGTCCATCTTAGGTCTATGTGCTCTAATCAGAGTTTATCTAAATCTAGCTTCCAAGGTTTTTACTAAACTTCCTCTGATACCAAATGTAACACCCCGACCCCAGTTACCCAGATTCGGTGCATTATTACATAACATTTTCATGATCACAAGAAATATCAAATCTCGAAAACCGATTTGTTTAGTAGCCTTGGAAACACTAGATATATTCATATGTCTTACATGACATCATAAAAATGAAATCTACAACAACATAGTCTCCATATTCCACACTCATATCTCCACATACTATCCCTGCAGGTCATTCATAAATTACTTCTTCACATCAAGGGAAAAATAAAACATTGAAAGGGGTGAGCTCAGATGCTCAGTAAGGATAACAATATAGCAGAAACATTCATAAATAAACATAAACTTTTAAGGCAATGTATAACTAAAACAAAAGCCTTTTAATCTTAAACTTCAGTATAATATGACAAAGATAAAATTAAATAATTCCATTTACATATTCACATAGATATTCTACTAGTCTAATAATAACATGCAACATCAATAACCACTTTCATAATGATGGAATGCATAATGCCAGACAATCGTAACCACGTAGCCAAGGCCTCGTGCCAAGAATATAAATAAGATTTTGTCAAGGTGTCGTGCTAAGACACTAGTTTGACTCATGAGACCTACCGATGCATTGAGGATCTATAGTGGGCTCCACCCATCATTTATTAAGTCCAATGCATTCCTCATATGAACAGGTTTAAACATGACATAAACATTCGTATTTAAACTATCATATGAAATGTCAATAATTTCAGCATAAACCATGAATGGTATAAAAATAACACATCCATATTAAAACATATCACAAAACCTTCAATACAATATGGATGTTTTGTTTCATAATAAATCAACTTCAAATAAGTTTAAAATCCATCAAAGGATGTCGACAAAGATGAAATCAAAACTATTTGAGAGAAATATATCTTTTTTGGAAATCATTTAAAAGTCACATATTTATAAAAGAAAACATTTACCTTGAAAATATTCTTATAAGCTTGTAAGGGAAGCATCCAAGATTTTATAATGGCTGAAAATAGTTGCACCCGCCATATAAGTTAAAAAAAGTCATTCTTACCTTAATTATATCGAAAAGGTTAAAAAGGACCTTGTTTGGAAAACGATAGAAATATGCCTTAATATACATCTTATAAAAAGTCAAAAAGGTTATAAATGACTTTATCCTATAGTCTTTAAAATAGTAACAATTATTTGAAATTCATTTTTAAGAATCATGGATGTGGATGATAAAGAGGTCCTATTAGATAATCACGTATAAACAACCTCGGATAATGAAGAGATTGTGAAATAAACCCTTACATTGTACTTTTCCTTGGTCGATGGTTGGTTAACATCCTGTATAATGCTGATTTTTTTTATTAAATTATACAAGAATCATATAAATTAATATGATATCATATATGATCTTTTAACATTTATTTGTTAATAACGTCTTAGTATTATCGTCGTCTCGGGTGTTAATAGATTCATTTTCCTTTGTCTTTTTTGTTATGTAAGACTTGTTTTTATGGATAGGTTGTATCTTATTCATATCTATAATGATATCAGGTCCTTAAATTTTATTTTTAATCATCCAATAAAATTTATTTTTGAATGGATACGATGGGGGATTAATCTAATCGTGTTCATGGAGACGGTAATACGTACGTACGCACGAGTGACAATATCATTCTTTAGATATTAAAACAATATATAATTGGATTTTATATCATATATAAAGAATCATTATCATGTTATATTTATTATTTACATGATGTATACATCATTATTACACCCATCTAAATAATATTATATTGAATAACAATTACACCACAACGTGGAGACGGTAGGCCGTACGTACGCAAGTATGGTGACATGTCATTCAAGGGATGGCTAGAATAATGAATTTGTTTGTTCCATAATTATAATAACATCACAGTATATAGAATATACTGGAGTTATTATTTTATAATGGAAATAACAAGGAAAGATGAAGTTGAAGAAGAAAGGAACTTTAAAGAGGGTGGTGAAGATGTTGCCTCTTCTTCGGCTTCTAATGGATCCAAAGTGGATTATTCAAATTCTAAGGTGGGGATGGGTCGAAATACATTCAACCAATAGATTTTAGGCAGGTTTGGGTCATTATATTAACCATATCTTTTAGTTTCCACTATTGGTTAATTAATTGGCACTTACCATGTCACTTTGTATTTTTTATAATATATAGTTAATAAACATAATATATACTTCCAAGAGACCCCAAAGTTGTCCATAAATGATATAAAAATAATTATATAAGTCATTTGGCCGAAAGTTAGATTTTTAGGAATATAATATAAATTAATAATATAATATTTGTTTTAAAAACTCATTTATGTCAATTTTGACACTACTCAATAATTGATTTTTGATAAAGTCATGAAAACTTTATTAATTCGAATCAAATTCATTTCATCAATCCTAACATGACATAGTAACCAATAAAATTCGTTTATGTCATCAAAACTTTCAAATTATATAAATTTTAACATTTATAATATCAATTATTTGATTCATTCATTAATAAGGAAAATACTGCATCATTATTGTGTCGTATATGTTTTTAAATTTTCAATGTCTAAAAATTATAAATAAAATAGAATTATGTAGGAAATCATTTGAGATTTCTAATGAATATTTATAATCGAAAATATAACATATATAACCCTATGTAAAAATTGTTTTTCTAAAAGATATAAGATTATGTCATTTTTGTATTTACTTAAACTTAATTAATATAAAGTGTCCCTATCACCTACAAGTGTCTCCATGGGGTCCCAAAATAGACCCAAAGATGCCCATGGTCGAACATGTATCCACAAATAAGGTTAGGACACGTTTTAGGGTAATTTATTATTATTATAATATTATATTTTAACCCTTATTTACCGTATTTACCCATTAACCATGGTATGTAAAATATTTACCGAAGGAATTATTCAAAATGTCTAAAAATAAAAGTTACCTATTAATACAATTTGGAAATCCTTATTCTAAACATGGAGTCCATTATTCCAAATTCAAACCATAGAAGTGGAAGAAATTAATTTAAAATTAATTCCCTCCGTTAAAACAAAAAGCGTGTTTTTAAGAGATAATAACTATCAAAAGATTGACACTTTTTTATGTCCGGTTTAATTGTGAAATTATGTCCAATGACCAACATTTTATTAAATGATAAAAATATATTCAAAATATACTTTTAAACCACTAAATTTCATAATTTATCACTATTAATTATTTTGAATAAAAAAGTTGTTTTTAATTAAAATTTAGTAATTTTCACTATTCATCAAAATATAAAAGATATCCGAAAAGTACCAAAATTTCACCCTAGGCTAAATTCGATATTCTGAATTGAATACTGAAGTCCATTTTGAGAGATAAAATTTATAAAATTTCAAAAATTAGGTATTACTATTCATAATGGCTACTTTGATTGGTTGTGGCGTGTTAGAATCTCGAAGTTGCGTACAACACATGCTACTGTATTATTCAAAGAGAAGCGTACCATGGAAACATGGGGTGTTACATTCTACCCTCCTTCAAATAATTTCATTCTCTAAATTTCAAGAGTATTACTGCATAAAAAGACTCGGGTGGTTCTTCATCATAATTTCCTCGAGATCCCACATTGCCTCTTCCATTTTATGGTTTCTCCATAGAACTTTTACGAGACGAGTCGTCCGGTTTATCAGCACTTGTTCTCTTGTATCATGAATCCTGACGGGCTCTACGCAATATGAGAGATTGCGTTCTAGTTCTAATTCCTTATAGGTGAGTACATGCATTGGGTCAGACATGTATTTTCTCAACAGTGATACGTGGAACCGATAGTGAACTTTGGGGAGATTTGGCGGCATTGACAAATGATAAGCTACAGCCCCAATTCGTTCTAGAATTTCGAAAGTTCCGATGTACCTGGGACTCAATTAACCTTTCTTTCCAAAACATATAACTCCCTTCCATGGAGTTACATTCAAGAAAACATGATCTCCCCCCTGAAATTCCAAATCCTTTCTTCAGTTGTTAGCATAGCTCTTCTGCCTACTTTGAGCTTCTTTGATGTGGTTTTGGATTACCTTCACCTTTTCCATCATTTCCTCCACTAATTATGGGACTACATGTTTTCTTTCTCCAATTCCATCCCAATAGTTTGGTGTGCGACATATCTTTATGTATAACGCTTCATATGGTGCCATCTGAATACTTGAATGGAATCTATTGATATAGGAAAATTCTACTAGAGGTAAATATTGATCCCATATACACTGAAAGTCATGTGAGCACGATATCAACATGTCTTCTAAGGTTTCCATAGTTCGTTCTGATTGTCCATATGTTTTCTGGTGGTAAGCAGTGCTCAAACGAAGCTTAGTATCCAAGGCATTTTGAGGACTCTTCCAGAATCTTGTAGTAAAACGGGGATCACGATAAGAAACAATCGATAGGGGTACTCCATGAAGTCTCACAACTTCATTTATATATATCCTTGATAGATGTTCAAGTGGTAAATCCTCTATTATAGCAAGGAAATGCGATGACTTGGTAAGAAGATCAACAATGAACCATATTGCATCTTTCCTTCTAGGAGTCTTTGTTAGTCCCATGACAATGTTCATAGTGATATTATCCCATTTCCACTCAGGTATGGGAAGAGGTTCCAATAATCCTCCTGACAGTTGCCTTCAAGATTTCACTTGTTGACAAACCATACATCTTAATACAAAATTGGAAATCCCCCTCTTCAAGTTGTCCCACCAAAAATCGTCCTTCAAATATCAAATATTTTGGATCTCCTAGGGTGTATAGAGAAATTAGAGCTATGAGAATCATATAAAAATTCCCCTTTTAGATCAGGTATATCGGGAACACAAAGTCTCTTCCCAAACATCAAAATTCTATATTCATACAAAAATTCACTCAATTTCCCATCATTCACAGCTTTAATTGTCCTTTGTAACTCTTCATCACATGTCTGAGAACTCTTTATCCTTTCTAGTAAAGATGGTTTGGAAACCATTTTAATAATCATTGAGGCTTCCCCTTCCATGGTGATTCCCATATCCATTTTCACTAGATCCATGAAAAAAGGATCCCTTTTAATTATCATCATGTTAAAAACTCCATGATCCTTTTTGATCAAAGCATCTTCCACCTTATTTGACTTCCCCAGTTGGTAGTGTATCGTGCAATCATAATCCTTGCGTAGTTCAAGCCATCTCTGTTGCCTTAGGTTGAGTTCTTTTTGTGAGAAAATATACATCAAACTATTCTGATCAGTATAAATATCACATTTCTCACCATAGTGATAATGTCTCCATATCATCAAAGCAAATATCACAGCTGATAACTCAAGATCATGAGTAGGATAGTTTTTCTCATGAATTTTCAACTATCGTGATGCATAGGAAATAACCCTATAATTCTTCATAAGGACACAACCAAGTCCTTTCTTCAATGCATCACTATAAATAACGAACCCATCATTCCCCAATGGTAGAGTAAATATAGGAGCATTGACTAATATTCTATTCAGTTCATCAAAACACTCTTTACACTCTTTTGTCCAGACAAATTTAACCCCTTTACATGTGAGCTTTGTTAATGGGTTAGCCAACTGGGCAAAATTTTGGACGAAACGTCGATAATAACCTGCCAAACCAATAAAACTGCATAACTCAGTTATACTTGTCAGTGCTGGCCATTCATGGATTGCCTTGGTCATAGAAGGATCAATAGAGATTCCATCCATATAGAAAATATGGTCATGAAAAGAAATCACCTGAACCCAAAATTCATTCTTCCTAAACATCCCATAAAATTCATGTCTTCTAAGAGCCTTCAAGATAATGCACAAGTGATTTTCATGATCTTCATAACTTTTGGAGTATACCAAGATATCATCAATAAATACCACCACAAAATCATCGAGATATTCCTTGAAAACACTATTCATTAGATCCATGAAAACAGAGGGTGCATTAGTCAATCCAAAAGGCATTACTGTAAACTCGTAATGCCCATACCTTGTTCGAAATGCTGTCTTTAGAATGTCTTCCCTCTTCACACACAATTGATGGTATCCTGATCGAAGGTCAATCTTTGGAAAGTATTGAGCTCCATGCATTTGGTCATATAAATCATCAATGCGAGGTAGGGGATACTCTTTCTTTATTGTTATATCACTGATCTTCTTGTAGTCGATACGTAACTACATAGATCCATCATTCTTTTTAACAAAAAGAACAGGGGCTACCCATGGAGAAACACAAGGGAGAATAAATCCCTTATTGCTTAATTCCTCTAGTTGTTTATTTAGTTCCACTAATTCTATAATGGCCATTTTATAAGGGGCCTTCGATATAGGCCTTGATCCAGGAATTAAATCAAAGGAAAACTCAACTTCTCATTCTGGAGGATGTCCAGGTAAATCTTCCAGAAACACATCTACATATTCTCTCACAATAGGTACATCTTCTATTTGAACATTTATTTCCTCACCCTCAGTCATTTCATTATCTTCATCCCAAATAATTGAATTTAGTTGAGCTACTGGGGGTGGATCTAAATAAGAATTAGGCACTGAAAATTCTGCTCTAAAGATACGGTGTTCCTTATCATCATCATAAATAATCATAACCTCCTACTTTTACAATAAATTTTCCCATCATGGTCCGAAATCCAATCCATACCAAGGATTATATCAAATTCAGTCATGGGTATGACGATGAGATCAGCAGATAAAAAACATTTATATGCCATAATGGTAATGGATCCACAGAACTTTGTAGCAATGATACTTCCCTTAGGGGGTTTGACTGACAACTCTCTTGTTAAATCAAATTATAAATATCTAATTTTCATAGAAAACTGGGAAGATATGAAACAATGAGATGATCCAGAATAAAATAAAGCATTTTCTAAACTTGAGAAAACCATTATATTACCTGCCACCACGTCTTTCGGAGCTTCTACCTCTGTAGTAGTGATAGCATAAGATTGGCTTTGATCCCTTGGCCTTTTTTAAGGCAAGTTCCCCAGACGCTTAGGACATTAATTTGAATAATTTCCCATCTCTCTACAATTATAGCATTCCACATTGATAGCAACCATAATTCCCTTGTAATCATGAGCTTGTTGGCCCTTTTCACCACAATTATAATAGACTCCCATTCCTTTTAAGCAAGTACCGGGGTGATTCTTCCCACATTTAATGGAAGATGGATTTTCAACTTTTCGCTTCTTCCCCTTATTTCCATTTCCATATAGATCAGCAGATCTCTTCGTCTCTTGCTTTGCTTTAAATTCATAAGACATAGAGAATTCCTCTTCTGTCTTGATAGCACATGAGACAATGTCTTCGTATGATGAGAAAGATTGTGAGACTAATGCTCAATGAAGAAATGGTTTTAACCCATTAAAGAAACAATCAATCTTACTTCTTGGGTTAAGTATATAATTTTTAGCATACCTAGATAACCTTGTAATGTTAGCCTCATACTTCGCGACATTCTCATTCTCCTTTTGCCTCAGACTCAGAAATTGCCTTTCCATATCTGCTCGATGGTCACGAGGAAAGTATTTTTCTAAGAAAATATATTTGAACATCATCCATTCCATATTTGATAATTCATCATCTTACTTTGTATTTTGAATCATGGACCACCATTGGTCAGCATCTCCAGTGAGGTGGTAAACTGCCATGACCACTTTTTCCCTTTTGCTACTCCCCAAAGCATGGAATATTTTCTCTAAGGATTTTATCCATTGCACATCTACAAATGGATTTGTAATCCCATTTAATGTTGGTGTTTGTTGCCTCATGAAGTGACATAACATTGATCCTCCACGTTGTGGATCAGGGTGCGCCATACGGGTAAGGTTATTATTCATAATCTGAGTGAGTTGTCCCAGTATGGTGATAAGATGATCAGCACCAGGTACATCACCAGCTCCACTATAATTATAATGAGCAGGAGAGTGTGTGCATTTATACAGTTTCCATTTCTTCCACTAGTCACCATTTCTAAACAATGGCATAAAGTAGATCAGTTTATGAATCAAAATACATAATTCCATACTTGTAAACCCCTTACCATAAATTGAATAGTTTATGGATATAATCCATAATCATAAAAATGTTTTCTTTGTGGAATTATATATTAATAAACCCTTCATAATGGTTTGTATAGAAAATGAGAATTATCCAAAGCATATCCCCCGGGAGTGTCGTAACCAAGAGTGTAGCAAGGCCCATTGTTGTGCACCAGTTCCCGTTCGAGTCTAGATCAAAGTGGGGTTTTCAGGTTTTACCCCTAGATACATCTGTGCTAGAGTCGCCTCTACCTGCTCATATCTAGGCAGGGATTTATTTTCAGAAAACTCACAAGATCTCTACAATACCAAAATTCTAAGAAGGTCTTCTATACTAATCCTCAAAGTCCATCTTAGGTCTATGTGCTCTAATCAGAGTTTATCAAAATCTAGCTTCCAAGGTTTGTACTAAAATTCCTCTGATACCAACTATAACTGTCCAACCCCAGTTACCCAGAGTCGGTGCATTATTACATAACATTAGCATGATTACAAGAAAGATCAAATCTCAAAATAACGATTAGTTTAGAAGTCTTGGAAACACTAGATATATTCATAAGTCTTAAATTACATCATAAAAATGAAAACTATAACAACATAGTCTCCATAGTCCACACTCATATCCCCACATACTATCCCTCTAGGTCATTCATAAATTACATCTTCACATCTTGGGAAAAATAAAACATTGAAATGGGTGAGCTCAGATACTCAGTAAGGATTACAATATCGCATGAACTTTCCTAAATATACACAAACATTTAAGGAAATGTATAACTAAAACAAAAGCTTTTTAAACATGATCTTCAGCATAATATGGCAAAGATAAAATGAAAAAATTCAATTTAATTATTCACATGGATATTCTACTAGTTTAATAATCACATGCAGTATCAATAACCACTTTTAGAATGATGGAATGCATAATGCTAGAATATCATAACCATATAGCCAAGGCCTCGTGCCAAGACTACAAATAAGATTTTGTCATAGACTCATGCCAAGACACTAGTTTGTCTCATGAGACCTACTGATGCATCGAGGAGCCATAGAGGGATACACTCGTCACTAATTATGTCTAATGCATTCCTCGTATGAACTTATTTAAACATAACATAAACATTCGTATTAAAAATTGCATACGGAATGTCAATACTTTCACCATAAACCATGAATGGTATAAAAATAACATATCCACAGTCAAAAATATCACAAAACAGTCAATACAATATGGATGTTTTGTTTCATAATAAATCAACTTCAAATAAGCTTAAAATCCATCAAAGGATGTTGACATAGATGAAATCAAAACTATTTGAGAGAAATATCTCTTTTTTTGAAATCATTTAAAAGTCACAAAATTATAAAAGAAAAAATTTACTTTGAAAATATTCTTATAAGCATGTAAGTTAAGATTCAACAATTTTATAATGGTTGAAAATATCTGCAGCCGCTGTAAAAGCTAAAAAAAGTCATTCTTACCTTAATTCTTTCGAAAAGGTTAAAAAGTACCTTGCTTGGAAAATGATAGAAAGATTGCTTTATAAACTTCTTATAAAAATTCAACAAGGGTATAAATATATTTATCCCATAGTTTTTAAAATATTAAGAATTACTTGAAATTCATATTTAAGAAACATGGATGTGGATGATAAAGAGGTCCCAGTAGATAATCACGTATAAACAACCTCGGATAACGAAGAGATTGTTAAATAAACCCTTACCTTGTACTTTTCTTTGGTCAAGGGTTGGTTAACCTCCAGTATAATGGTGATATAATTGTTATTAAATTATACAAGAATCATATACATTAATATGATATAATATATGATCTTTTAACATTGATTTGTTAATAACATCTTAGTATTAACATCGTTTCGGGTGTTAATGGATTCATTTTCCTTTGTCTTTTTGGTTATGTAAGACATGTTTGTTATGGATATGTTGTATCTTATTCATATCCAGAATGATATCAAGTCTTTAAATATTATTTTTAATCATCCAATAAAATTTAGTCTTGAATGGATACGATGGGGAATGAATCTCATCATGTTCGTGGAGACGATAATCTGTACGTACGCATGAGTGACAATATCATTCTTTTGATATTAAAATAATATATAATTGGATGGTATATCATAAAGAAAGAATCATTATCATGTTATATTTATTATTTACATGAATTATACATCATTATTACACCCATCTAAATAATAATATATTGAATAACAATTACACCACAATGTGAAGATGGTAGGTCGTACGTACGCATGTATGGTGACATGCCATTCAAGGGATGGATAGAATAATGAATTTGATTGTTACATAATTATAATAACATCACATTATATGGAAGATACTGGAATTATTATTTTAGAATGGAAATAACAAGTAAAGAAGATGTTGAATAAGAAAGGAATTTTAAAAAGGGTGGTGAATACATTACCTCTTCTTCGGGTTCTTCCTTTTGATTTGATCAAAAGGGATCCTTAGGTTGGCTTTCTGATCAAACTAATCCCTCTAGGATGAATTTAGGGAAGTTGGGAGAGTATTTGGGAAGAGGTTGTCCATGCCAAATGGCATTGAAGGGGTGAATTAATGAGAAGGGGGAGTTCCCATTTATAATAGGGGTGAGGGGCTCTTTAGGAAAAACTTAATGTATTATTTTATAATAAAATCAATTTCGGTTTATAATGGATCAAAAGTGTATTATTCAAAATCTAAATTGGGGATGGGTCTAAAACATTTCATCCAATAGATTTTAGACAGGATTGGGTCATTATATTAACCTTATCTTTTAGTTTCAACTCTTAGTTAATTTGCTTGACACTTACCATGTCACTTTGTATTTTCATAATATATAGTTAAGAAACATTCTATATACATCCAAGCGACCCCAAAGTGGTAAATAAATGATAAAAAAATAATGATATAAGTATTTTTGCCAAACCATAGATTTTTTGGAATAGAATAAAAATTAATAATATAATATTTGTTTTAAATACTCATTTATGTCAATTTTGACACTACACAATAATTGATTTTTTTAAAGTCTTAAAAACTTTATTAAATCGAAAAAAATTCATTTAAGAAATACAAAAATTTCATATTAACCAGTAAAATTCGTTTATGTCATCAAAACTTTGAAATTATATTTATTTTAACATATATAATATCAATTATTTGATTCTTTCTTTAATAAGGAAAATTCTGCATCATTATTATGTCATATATATTTTTAATTTTTCAATGACCAGAAATTATAAATATAATTCCATTATGTAGTAAATATTTTTTCATTTCTAATGAATATATGTCATCGAAAATATAAAATATATAACCCTATGTAAAAATTGTTTTTCTAAAAGATATAAGCTTTTTTCATTTTTGTATTTACGTTAACTTAATTAATATAAAGTGTCCCTATCACCTACAAGTGGCTCCATGGGGTCCCAAAATCGACCCAAAGATGCCCATGGTCATACATGTATCCACCAATAAGGTTAGGACACGTTTTAGGGTAATTTATTATTATTATAATATTATTTTTAACCCTTATTTACCGAATTTACCCTTTAACCATGGTAACTAAAATATTTACCGAAGTAATTAATAAAAATTTCTAAAAATAAAAGTTACCTATTTATAAAATTTGGACATCCTGATTCAAAATATGGAGTCCATTCTTCCAAATTCAAAATGCAGAAGTGGAAGAAATTAATTTAAAATTAATTCCTATCGTTAAAACAAAAAGCGTGTTTTTAAGAGACAATAACTATCAAAAGATTGACACTTGTTTTTGTTCTGTTTAATTGTGAAATTATGTCCAATGACCAACATTGTATTAAATGGTAAAAATATATTCTAAATATACTTTAAAACCATGAAAATTCATAATTTATCATTATTATTTATTTTGATTAAAAAGTTGTTTTTAATTAAAATTCAGTAATTTTCACTATTCATCAAAATATAAAACTTATCTGAAAAGTACCAAAATTTCACCCTAGTCAAAATTCGATATTCCTAATCTAATAATGAAGTCCATTTTGAGAGATAAAATTTATAAAATTTCCAAAATTAGGTATTACTATTCATAACGGCTACATTGATTGGTTGTGGCATGTTAGAATCTTGAAATTGCGTACAACACACGCTACTGTATTATTTAAAGTGAAGAGTACCATGGAAGAATGGAGTGTTACAGTTGTTGAGGATTATGGATGGATAACATAATAATACATGATTTTTAGCCCATTGGTACATGAAATTTACCCATGTATAATTCACCAAGAAAACATTGGAATTAATATGGAATTAATTTTTACCAAGTGAATTTATTACACATGGCGTGTAATTAATACACAAAATATTGACTGGGACAGCCTAGTTCATGGTTAACCAGACTACGTAGTGTTTAAATTATGAAAACAACATGCAGTCCATTAGTCAATGATTATCCATGTGTTCCCACGCAAAATGTGTGTATTGTAAGAGTTTAACTCAGATATCACCTGCCGTGTATCCCAAGGGCACGACATGTACTCTAATAATTTTCATGGAAGCACCACACACTCATTCCCTAGGAATGTGTTATGAATAGTAGATGATGAATTATACAAGACATGTAGCTAGATTATAAATTCAGTGTATGTTAATATATTATGACAAAAAATTATAAGAAATTTATTATACTGGTTAAAAATTATTAACATGTTTCCCATGTTTCATTCAGTTGACTTGTGCATTCCATGTGATGGGTTATATATATATATATATATTAAAATTTTCATTAATTTCTACATTAAATGTAGAAGATCATATAGTGTATAATTTTTAATAAAATGATTTCTCATCTGAAGAATGTTGAATTATAATTATGTTATATTAATTGATTAATTAAATAAGACAATTAATTGATTCTAATATGATTTATATTAAACAAGAATGATTTTTATTTAATGGTATTTCATAAAATTTTCAATTAATACAATGTATATAGATGATCCCGTGTATAGGAGAGAACTTTAAATGTGATTAGTTTCATTTTAATTTATCATTAAATTTAATTGATGGCATGCATTTCTTCCCTCCTATAATTATGTAAGAATAAGAATGCCCACAATCTCATTTTATGTAATGTGAATTAACCAATCCTTTGGTTCCAGTCACTTGCATGTGGGTAAGAGACTATGTAATAGATGGATCTCCATGGTGATTTGAGGTATTTAATGTTTGGATTTGAGGTGAATCCAATATAAGAGATGAATATAAGTATATATGGAAAGCTGCAACATGGACCAACTCATTTTCAAGGTTTTTCCCCTTGGACAATTGTTAGTTTATCACCCCATAAATAAACTAATGTTAAGATAAATTTTTTCAATACCCTAAGAGTGGGGGGGGGGGGGGGGGGGGGTTGAATCATGGTATGACAGATTAAAAAAACTTCCCCTTTGGTTCTTGTTTTGTTGTTAAACAAAACAACCATCTCTCTATTTCCCGTAGAAATTTATGAATAAAAAATAAATCATGCACCAGACACAATGATTTTTCTTGATTCACACTCACAAGGATGCATCCATGTAGTATACAATAACAATGTGCCGATGTACAAAATCCACTAAAGCACACTGCCAAATTTCATGGTTTGGGGTAGATCACTTCTATGCCTAGGCTCACTACCTTTAAAATATTTTGTGTCAGATCAATGCTTTTCTAAGGTTCACTCCCTAACTCTCTTTCAATGTCTCACTACTGGTGGAATGGATCACTATTTTACTCTATCATTTTTAAAAGATCTGGAAAAAATTCACTCATAGTTTATGGACATGTACTTCTCCTAATTATCAGTAATGAATGTATCATAAACTATATATAGGTTATCTATTGAAGTCCCAATTTTCTGTGTACAGCTATTTTGCAAAAATTTTATTTTGAGAACTATTTATTTCCTCAGAGAACTGTCCTTCATCCTTTGTGAACCCCCTTAAATCCTATATGAGCTGTGTTTCACCGTGTGGTACGAGTACATTGCGGCCACATTTCTCTCCATGGGATTCCCCTTTCTTCATGGACGAATGATTCATCGTGGACCACCTATACTATGAAATCTATTTTTCCTTCATGGGATAAAGATCCCCATAAAACCCTTTGGCATAATTTATTCCCACAAACTACTTTCTCCTTCATGTAATTCTCCCTCATGAACTACTTCAGACTTTACCAAATTCATTTCGAAGGAATGATTATTTATAATGACATTCAAACTACATAATAATATAATTATTGGTCTTTATATATTTAAATAGATCCAAAAACGGGACTAATATGAATTCCCCAAAAAATTTATGTGGTACAACCTTCACCGTGAAAAGCTATGCAGTCTTCAGGACACATTTATCCTTTATGGTGGCCGATGACTTCTAAAAATGACCACCGCCTATTAATTGAAGACTACTAGCTTCATGTGAACAATGAGACTCTCTCAAACTATGAACTTCCCTTGAACCAATTTCACTATGCGTTCTACATAGCACGCTTCGTGACCCACATAGCGTTGTTATGCAGAAATTCTTTATTTACTGATTTTCATTCAACATTCAGTATATCACCTTTGAAGTCTGCAAACCACACATCACAGTCTCTGAAATCCTTTTTGGAAAACCTTCATTTTCTTTAAAATAAACTCCAGATATTGAGGACCAAAAATTTGGCAAATAATTGGAAACTATGCTACCTTAAAAATCTACTTCGGCACCACAAACAATACTGATTCAAGGTCATCTAGCATGTTTAAAAAACATAATCACACAAAAAACACCAAGACAACACCTTGATGGATTTTTCCCAACAATATCCCCCTTTGAGTTTGTTAACAACTCTTCACATATCGGTACCTTATTAATTATTCTTCCATATTCCACCAAAATTAGCTTCTTGTGATTTATATTATAATAAAATATTTACACAAAACATACACTAACACTAAAAGATCCATGATTGTCATGTGAAAAAAGAGTATATGAAAAGTTCATCAATGAATCAATTCATTTAATTACAAAACCAATAATCTTCTATCATCACAAACATCATCTTTCATGATATATAACCTTTGATCAATCACCATTAGCATCATAGTATTTGAAGCTCCCCAATTTTCACTACTACCCCTATTAGCTTCTCCCCTGTCTTGATTAACAAATTTTCGCCTATTTTACAACTACAATTTCTCTCCCTTTGTTAACAAATCTGAAAGCCACACCTTTCAGGTCTAAAATAGGCTAAAGAACATAGATATACACATTAGGTAAGAACAAACAATACTTTGGGTGTAACACCCCAAGCTTCCATGGTACGCTTCCCTTTGAATAATACAGTAGCGTGTGTTGTATGCAACTTCGAGTTCTAACACACAGACCACAACCAATCAAACTAGCTGTTATGAATAGTAATACCCACTTTTTTAAATTTTATAAATTTTATCTTTCAAAATATTCTTCATTTTTTGATTCGGAATATCGAAATTAGCCTAGGGTGACATTTTGGTATTTTTTTAAACTTTAAATTTTTGATGAATAGTTAAAAAACACTGAGTTATAGTTTAAAACCGAATTCTTATTTAAATAATTATTTATTTTATATAAATTTAATTAAGGTCAAAATAGATACATAATAACTATATAAGTTCAATTTAATTCATTGGAGTTATTTTAGAATAATTTTAGATATATAAAAATTTTATTGAACTTTGTAGCCTCTTTTACCCACGTCCTAGGAGAATTTGGAAATTCACATAAAACATAATTTAACCGCTTCTGTGAGTGGAATTTCAAAAATATGAGAGACACGGTTAATATCAAGGAGTAAAATGTCATTCAATGAGATAAAAATAATTTTTGGGGAATAGTAACTTTTTACTTTTATTTACCGCGGTTAAAAGTAAATAGTGTAATTAAGGGTAAAATTAATATTAATATTACCCTAACACATGTAATAATTCTATTGGACAAGTGTATCTCTACCAAAAACAACCTTATGAATAAAATATTATTATTTAGGTCCACTTGGATTAGATTAGGACATTTATTATTATTTAATTCAAAGAAAATTTAAAAGAGTTAAAATCAAAGTGTATTTACTAAAATATTTTTAATATGGGTTATACATAAGATAAATTCGATTGTGAATATTCATTAGAAATACAAAACTGTTTTCTAGATAATGGTATTTTTTTTATAATTTTTAAACATTAAATAATTTAATTTATTTATGACACAATGGTGATGCAGTAATTACCCAAGTAATGAAATATTAAAATAATTGATATTATAAATACCAAAATAAATGTCATTTGAGACTTTTTATAAATTTCACTAACTTTTTAGGTTAATATGACATATTAGGATTGGTTATATAAATTTGGTTCGATGTAATAATGCTTTTATAAAATTATCAAAAACAAAATACCCAATAGTGTCAAAATTGACATACAAGAATTTTTAAAACAAGTATTATAGTATTAATTGATATTAAATTCCAAAAAATATAAGGACCGGCCAAGAGAATTATATCATGATAGTTGTATCATTAAAGGACCACTTGGTGGTCTATTGGAGGTATATAGTAAGTTTATTAACTATATAATATAAATATACAAAGTGACATGGTAAGTGTCAAACTAATTAACTAAGAGTTAAAACTAAAACATAAGGTTAATTTAATGACCCAGACCTGTCTAAATTCTATTGGTTGTGTGTTTTTCGACCCATCCACACCATAAAATTTAAATAATACACTTTTTAGCCATTAGAAACCGAATATTAATTTATTATAAAATAATATTTCTAGCTTCCCCAAAGGTGCCCCTCACCCCTCTTATAAAAGGGAACTCCACCTTCTCACTAATTCACACATTCAAAGCCTTTTGGATCGGCCAAAACCTGCCCAAATACTCTCTCAACTTCCATCACTACAACCTAGAGGCCATAGTTTGATCAGAAATCCAACCTAAGGATCCCTTTTGATCAAATCAAAAGGAAGAACCCGAAGAAGAGGTAATGTTTTCACCACCCTTTTTCAAGTTCATTTCTTCTTCAACTTCTTCTTTATTTGTTCTTCCCATTCTAAAATAATAAATCCAGTATCTCCTATATAATTTTATATTATTATAAATATGGTACAACAATATTCAGTATTCTATCCATCCTTTGAATGACATGTCACCATACGTGCGTACATATTTTTTACCATCTCCACGTTGTGGTGTAATTGTTATTCAATATATTGTTATTTGGATGGGTATAATAATGATGTTAAATTCATGTAAATAATAAATATAACATGTTATTGATTCATTATATATGATATTCCATCCAATTATATATTATTTTAATATCAAAATATTTATATTGTCGTTCGTGCGTACGTACAGACTACCGTCTCCACGAACGCGATGAGATTCACTACCCATTGTATCCATTCAAGAATAATTCTCATTTGATGATTAAAAGTAATGTTTAATAACTTTATATCATTATGTATATGAATAAGGTACAACCTATCCAAAGCAAATACTACTTATGTAACAAAACATATAAACTAAAACAAGTTAGTTAACACACGAAACAATGATAATACTAAGATATTATTAACAAGTCAATATTAAAAGATCATATATGATATCATAATTATGTATATGTTTCTTGTATGATTTAATAAAAATGTTTTAACTATTATATATGAGTTTAACATACCATCGACCAAGGAAAAGTACAAGGTAAGGTTTTATTTCACAATCTCTTCATTATTTGAGGTTGTTTATACTTGATTATCTACTGGGACCTCTTTATCATCCACATCCATGTTTCTTAAAAATGTATTTCAAAAAATTTTCTACTATTTACTAGAATATGGGTTAAAGTAATTTATACCATTGTTTTACTTTCTTTAAGAGGTTTATAAAGGAATCTTTTCATCGTTTTCCAAACAAGGTCCTTTTTTAAACCTTTTCGACAGAATTAAGGTAAGAATGTTTTCTTAACTTATACAAAGGGTGCAGCTATTTTTCTCCATTATAAAATTTTAGAAGATTCCCTTATATGATTATAGGAATATTTTCAAAGTAAATGTTATATTTTATAATAATGTGACTTTTAAATGAATTCAAAAAAAGAGATATTTCTCTCAAATAGTTTTGATTTCATCTAAGTCAACATCCATTGATGGATTTTAAGCTTATTTGAAGTGGATTTATTATGATACAAAACATCCATAATGCATTGACGGTTTTTTGATATGTTTGACTATGGATGTGTTATTTTTATACCATTCATGGTTTATGGTGAAAGTATTGACATTTTGTATGCCAGTTTTAATACGAATGTTTATGTTATGTTGAAACCTGTTCATATGAGGAATGCATTGGAATTAATAAGTGACGGGTGGAGCCCGCTATAGCTCCTCGATGCATCAGTAGGTCTCATCAGACAATCTAATGTCTTGGCACTAGTGCTTGACAAAATATTATTTGTTGTCTTGGCACGAGGCCTTGACTATGTGGTTATGATAGTCTGGAGTTATGCATTCCATCATTATGAAAGCGGTTATTGATATTGCATGTGATTATTCGACTAGTAGAATATCCATATTAATAAGTAAATGGCATTATTTCATTTTCTCTTTGCCATATTATTCTGAATTTCAAGTTTAAAAGGCTTTTGTTTTAGCTATACATTGCCTTAAATGATTATGTTTATATATGAATGTTTCTGCTATATTGTTATCCTTACTGAGCATCTGAGCTTACCCCTTTATGTGTTTTATTTTTTCTAGGATGTGAAGAACTAATTTATGAATGTTCTGTAAGGATAATATTAGGAGATATGAAGACAATATGTTTTTGTAGTAGTTTTCACTTTATGATGTAATGTAATCTTTATGAATGTATCTAGTTATTCCAAGGCTACTAAACTAATCGGTCTTTCGAGATATGATCTTTCATGTGATCATGCCAATGATATGTAATAATGCACCGACTCTAGGTAACTGGGGTCGGGGCGTTACAGTTGATATCAGAGGAAGTTTAGTACAAACATTGGAAGATAGATTTAGATAAACTCTGATTATATCACATAGACCTAAGATGGACTTTGAGGATTAGTATCGAAGAACTTCCTAGAATTTTGGTATTGTAGAGATTTTGTGAGTTTTCCGAGAAATACATCCCTATCTAGATACGAGCAGGTAGAGGCGGCTCTGGCACAGATGTACCTAGGGGTAAAACCTAAAAACACCACTTTGAGATAGACTCGAATGGGAACTGGTGCACGACCACGGGCCTTACTACACTCTTGGTTATGACACTCCTGGGGGATATGCTTACAATAACTCTCATATTCTTTACAAATCATTATGAAGGGTTTATAAGTACATACTTCCTCAAAGAAAACATTTTTATGATTATGGATTATATCTATAAATAGTTCAATTTATGTTAAATGTTTTACAAGTATGGAATTATGTATTTTGATTCATAAACTGATCTAGTTTATGACATTGTTTAGAAATGGCGCCTAGTGTAAGAAATGGAAACCGTATCAATGCACGTACTCCATGTAGGGATGACCTCTTACTCAAGATAATTATAGTGGAGCTGGTGACGAAACTGGTGCTGATCAACTAATCACCATACTGGGACAACTCACTCAGGTTATGAATAATAACCTTACCCGTATGGAGAACCCGGATCCACAGCATGGAGGATCAATGTTATATCACTTCATGAGGCAGAAAACACCAACATTCAATGGGAGTAAAAATCCATTAGTATCTGAGAAATGGATAAGTTCCCTAGAGAAAATATTTCAGGCTTTGGGGAGTAGTGAAAGGTAAAACGTTTTCATGGCAGTTTATCGCCTCAATGGAGATGTTGATCAATGGTGGTCATTGATTCAAAACATGATGGAAGTGTAGAGACCCGATAGCTTGATGTACATGGACATTACATTAATTTTGCAGAATACTTAATACATAACAAAAATAGACACACAAGGATGGTAATAGTTTAGTTTCATTAGAAACATGGAACGTAATCTTCTAATCGTGGTGAAAGATCTTCAACATCTCCCATAAAGATCTTCCCCTTTTTGTTTCTTACCTAAAACCTTTCTTTATATCCTGCGGAAATGAAAACATATAAAGGGTGAGATCAAAATCTCTGTAAGGGTAAGCAAGGATAAAAAAAACAAATCATATACATTTGAACTTAATAACATGAACATAATATTTAAACATCAAAAGCTTGAGCAATGAAAAAAAACATGGAATTACGTAAGGCATAGATCATAAAGAAACATTAAGCATGATAAAATAGCATGGGAGTAAAACATGTAATTGAGGAAAACCACTAATCACATGATATTATTTCCATAGTAGCCAAGGCATTGCTGCCAAGACCATCTTAGTGGAGAAAGTTCCTTTCTGAATCGAGTTCACTCCTTGTTCCAGTCCTGTATTACTAAACCGGTTTAACTTTCTGTTCCAGCCATGTCTATATCATGATATATAAATCTTTACTGAATTCATTGGAGGGAGATATAGGTCTCACCCATCTCATAATGAAATCATTCTTACTTGTGCCAAAAAATAAACATACATCATTCATAAAAACCCAATAAATAAAATGGGTTTCATAAACATCATCCGATCATCACATAATCCATATAAAAGAAATGGATATCATTTCATAATAAGAAAAGTGAAACCATGTAAATCATAGATATATTATACTTGAAACATACACATATGAAATAATGTTATCTTAGATGAAAAATGGTTTTTGATAAAACACTTGAAATGAATTCTTGAGGAAAATATCCTTTCTTCTTCAAAATCATTTTCTTTTCACAAAATGCCATGCAATTTTTAAAGAATAATTTTTTTTTAAAATAGTCATGAAATCTTTTGGAGTAAGCTTCATGAAAATAATGCTTTATAAAACCGTAAAAATCCTTTCATGCCGTATACATTCAAAAAACATTCTTCTCGTACTTTTGCTGGAAAAGTCAAAATGTACCTTGTAACATAAAAAAATAATGATTCCTTAAATAACATGTAGTAAAAGTTAAAAATTGGTAAAAAGGACTTTAAACATACATTAATACACTTTTATAAAACATGGACATGGATGATAACAACAACCCTAGTAAATACTTACGAATAAGAAATCTCAGATAAAAATGAGATTTGCACAATTATCCTTTACCTTAGGTCTGATATGATTCGTACGTATCCAAAACTACTGTATAATGATTTAAATAATGTCATTGACTTATTAAATAATCATATTCATTGTTATTATATCATATATGGTTCACTTATGACTTTATATTACACGTTCTTTTGTAAATTCATGTTAAAGTAGCGTTACGGGTAAAATCGTTTCATTTGTTGATGGTTTTTTAACTTTTAATTATTCATATGATTAATTTGATCGTGATTTCTTACATCCAGAATGTAAAACATGATTTATATATAATATATATTCAGAATATACATATATATAACAGATCGATAAATGGAAATAAATACACCGTTCAAGGAGACGGTAGGCTGTACGTATGCATTAACGCTGTTTTCGTTTCCTTATTGAATTGAATGGAATTAAGTAGATGACATATATATATATACATAAATACAGTAGAATTATTATGTCATATATTTCATGATTTCTTATTATATATACTTTATAATCATTCTTGAATGGTTAACATGGAGAGTGAATCTCATCGCGACGTGGAGACGGTAGTCCGTATGTACGCACGAGCGACAATATCATTCCCAAGATCGTGGAATTGAAATAAAGTGTATTTATAATATTAAATAATATATATCACTTTACAATAATCATATATATTCATTACTTTCACCATTATACCCATCCAAGTAAGGTGGTGGTGGAAAATAGATTACACCACGGCATGGAGATGATATTCCGTACGTACGCACGCGCGGTTATTTCGTTTTCCGTAGGATGGATAGATGATGAAATATGGTTTTTTCATACTTATAATAACATATTAGTATATGATTTATACTTATTTTATTACCTCATAATGAAACAACTAAAAAATAAGAAGTGGAAGAAGAAATAAAGTTTAAAGAATCGGTAACGGACATTACCTTTTCTTTGAAGCGCCTCTTTGAGACCTCCTCTTAGGGCACTACAATTAGTTTTTGAAGAAGACCAAGAACTCTAGGATGTTTATAGGGAAGTGGAGAGGATAATTTTTTAGGGTTTGGCCGTGCTTGAAGGCTCAAAGTGGTGTGAGGAAGAGATGTAGGAGGTTCCCTTTTATAAGAGAGGAGAATGGCACCTTTGGAAATATAAGAAATATTAGTTTATATTAAATCTAAAACCCACATAAAAACTTCCAAAATGACTCATATCTGAAGCATATATGATATAGGGTTTTAATCACATCAAAAAATAAAATTTAGAAATGTTAGGATGTTTTTTTAAACATTATCATCTTGATTTATCCTTATTTATCAATTTAATTTTATTTGTGGTAATAAAAGTCTAAATTTTAAATTATAACAAATAATTACTTATTTGTTGTGAATTGTTCATAATTGGATACGTTATAACCTTTTAGACAAAATAATTGTAAATTTATAATTTTTAAATTTTTTGTGATTTTTAACCAATTTTATAATATGTTATTTTTATAAAATAACAATAGTGTCAATTTTGACACTATTCATTTATTTGAATTTAAATAAAATATATACAGAAGATATGTTAGAAATGAAATCATTAATAGATTCATAAAAGGTCATATGTATCTATAAAATTAGTGGAGAACATTAAATAGTTCATAAAATATTTATTTTATTATTTTTAAAACCATTTGTTTGGTTTATCTCTTAATAAAATAATTACTACAACATTTTTTATAATTATTTAATATACTTATTTTTTGCATAAAAATTAAAAATAAAATTCCATGATTAAGATAAATCTATTACCTCTCACAATAATACTTTTACTCTAATTTATAATCTTAAAATCACAATATTTAAATTATTATATTTATTAAATTATGAAGGTGACAACTTTGCCATCATTTAAAGTAAAATAATATAAGTATCATAATCTCCCTAATAAGGATCCAAATGGTCAAAAATTCTGCCAGTGGATGATTAGGGTTTATATATACACTAATAATATGTTTTGTGCAGAATTTGGGGCCTTTTAATATGTATTACTATTTCAATAAAAACTATATTATTGATTTTTCACTAAATAAATAATTTCTGCATCATTAATGTATAAGATAATAAGGTAATTAAATAACTCTAAAAAATTAAAAATATATTACCATGAAAAAAAAAACGTTTTATATTTCAAATTAGTTTTTATAACTGAATTAATATTCTGTATAAACATATATAAAAAAGACTTTAATTATAAAAGTTGAGTGAGACATATTTCACTTCTCTTTAAATAAAATAAACTAAAGGTCTTAATCACCTCCAAGTGGGTTCTAATGGGTTCCATTTCGAGGAAAATATGACTTAGGTCAAATTATAATCATCCAATTGTATTAAGACAAGTATTAGGATAATTTTATAATATTATATTTACCCTTAATTACCTAATTTACCTTTTACTATGGTAAATAAAATTTACCGTTGTTACTATTCATAAAGCCCAAAAATAAAAAGTTGT